>OX467708.1:99787066-100207066 GCA_950111635.1 Agelastica alni | reverse complement strand
ATTCATTAAATAAGATTGAGCTTAGGATGTCTCCTTGTTTGATCCCAGTTGCTACTATTGCCTAATTTATTTGCTGTTCTCACATGTGCATAATTTTCGGTATTCAGCTTTTGGATAACTTTTATAATATTGGCGTGAATGTTCCTTTTTATTAGTAGAGTTGTAACATCAGTTACCTATCGAATACCTGAGAAAGGTCAATGAAGCACATATTTATGTACCAAGAAATTAAATTAAATATGGGGCAAACGAGTTTTGTAACAAAAGTTCTGATTAAACAACAGTATATCATTACATTTATTTTTTAAAATTGTTTAGAATTCAGTGAATGTTATAGTTATAGGTCAATAAATTAAGATATTAATTGTGAGATTTAAAATCAAGTTTAATTCACTTTGTTTTGTAGATATGCCTGATTATTGAAAAAAAAGACAGTTCTTCTTACATTGAAAAATTTCAGCATGTTAAATTTTCATGCTCAGTGAAACAGTTTGGGAATAAACCTGCAAGTGGTGTCTTATTGCTCACAACTACTGGCATGCTAGCAGCTATACTACTGCCACAGCCAACTTGTCAGACTCCTATGATAATGGCGACTGAAAGTTTGGGACCTACAAGAATCTTTATTAAAACTGCTGACATCTGTTATGGGAAAAGTAAATATTTAATTTAATTTTCATAATTTCTTTAACAGAAAGTATGAACAAAACTTCTTTAGCATTTAAATTTTTTAGAAATAAAAAAAGAAAATAAATTAGTAATTGTGTAATACAAAAATGGTGTGTTTAGAACACTGGAGATTTACTTTAAGAATTTCAAGCACTTAGTTGTAGATTTGATAAATAAAAATTAAACATAACTTGACACAAACATTTCAGCTGGACACTTTCTTTTGGCTGTCAGTAGTGGAGATCCATCTATGCCAATTCAGTGTTACAAAGTATCTGTTAAGAAGGAAGAAGAGAAATGTACAATAAAAAGTCAATCTTTACTCAGTTTCTTTTTGAATGAGGCACCAAAAGAAGCATTAAGTAAGTATTAACACTCAGTCTTTACTCTGCAACTTTTTATGATTTCCAATTATTTAAAATGATCTAAATCGTTTTTGCAATTGTATGGAAAATTGTGACAATTGACTAACTAAAATTTTTTAAACGAACTTTTGATAGTAACTTGATGGGCGATATAAACCAGTAAGACTCCGCGAATTGATAGCAATTTCAATTCGATAGCCAGTGAGTGAACAGTTAAATTGTTAAAATAGTCAAGATGTGTCCTCTGCAGTTTTTTAAGGGATTATGGATGTTTAAATAATTGTTTTTAGCGGACTGTAAGTTTTATTGTATATAATATTATAAACTGCTGGTACAATATTTTAAATTATTATAAATGAAAGTCTATTGGCAGACCTTCTCTCTACTGACTGATAGCAACTATATGGGAACAATTTCTCTCTCCCTTGTGAAGCCACGCAGGGCAGCGACGTTGCCATGTTTATGTACAATCCACATAGTCGGGGAAATTAAAGTTTTATTTGTTCAACATAGCCCCACCTTGAAGGGACGATGGCGCTTCAGATGTGTACTCATAACCTCAGCACTTAACACTAGCACACACACTGTGAGGTATCTTGAAAAGGAAGGGGGTGAAGAAGGCGAATGGATCGCTTGACGACTCCTCCTGTTGTCTTGATTTCAGCTACTCTGTTTACTTTGTCCCTTCCAGCAAATGTTTTGGTAATTCTTCCTAGTGCCCATTTGCATGAAGGTTGATTACTGTCACGAATAAGCACTAATGTGCCTGGATCTAATTTAATTGGTGTTATGTGCCACTTGTATGATTGATGTAATTGACTTATATATTCCTTTGAGAATCTGGACCAGAATCGCTGTTGTAGCTGCTGTATATGTTGAAATCTAGTGAGTCTATTTTTGGGTAGATTGGTTAAGTCTGGTTCAGGAAGGGATAGTAATGATCGACCAATTAAAAAATGGGACGGGGTTAAAGGTTCTAAATCATTTGGATCGTTGGATAATGCATATAATGGCCTTGAATTCAAAATACATTCAATCTGATTCAATAGTGTAAGATATTCTTCATAGGTAAGATTAATTTCAATTAGGGTACGTTTTAAATGATATTTCATGCTCTTTACTGCCGCTTCCCATAAGCCGCCGAAGTTTGGACTGTAGGGTGGAATAAAGTGCCATGAATTATTGAGGCTTAAAGCATAATTATTAATTAAACGTTGATTGTTGTGTAAAAACTTGCGAATTTCTTTAAATTCATTATTGGCACCTTTGAAAGTTGTTCCGTTATCGGAGTATACATTAGTCGGAATGCCGCGTCTGGATATAAATCGTTTAAAACATGCTATAAAGCATTCTGTTGTCAGATCGGTAAGAAATTCTAAGTGTATGGCCTTAGAAACGAAACAAATAAAAACGCACACATAACATTTAGATATTTTACACCCGCGACCTTTTCGATCTTTAAGTAAAAAGGGGCCGGCATAATCAATTCCTACATTTTGAAAAGGAAACGTGGGAGTAATTCTAGCAGCAGGTAATGGTCCAAGTGGTGCAGCGGCTTCAGTGGGTTTAAATTTAAAACATCGTATACAGTGTTTGACCACATGCTTTGCAAGCGTTTTACCACCAATTGGCCAGTAGGTTTGACGTATTATAGCTAAAAGTAGTTGAGGACCTGGATGAAATAAATTTGAATGGTAGTGGTTAAAAATCAAATTGGTTAATGGATGCTGTTTAGGCAATAAAATTGGGTTCTTTTTATTTTCCGATAAAGAAGAGTAAGTCAGTCGTCCTCCTACACGCAGTAAACCGGTTTTATCTAGAAATGGGGATAAATAAAATAATTTTGATTTTTTGTCAATAGGTTTTTTATCTTTTAATGTTGAAATCTCTCCATGAAATGATTCCAACTGAGTCTGTTTTAATAAAATAATATGAGTTGTCTCTTTCAGAAACTGTTAATAAGATTGATGATGCGATTCCTAATGAATGTCGGCTGGTTTGAGATTTGTTGACAATTGCATATTTTAAATTTTGAACAAACTTAACACAGTAGGCAATAATACGTTTGAGTTTATGTAGATTGGAATATTTCTTAAAAATATCCCAAGTTTGCATTGGCGTCTCAATTATAGGGAAAAGTCGATTAGATATTATTTTCAATTCTGGAATTTGTATAGGTGACTGAAATAAATTGAAGGAAAACAATAATGGCCAATCTGAAGATTCAGTCTCATACAGAAATTGGGGGCCGAACCACCATATGTGGCAATCTACTAGCTTACTAGGAAGTAGACCTCTTGAAGCAATGTCTGCTGGATTTTGATTTGTCATAACATAGTTCCATTGTGTGATAATTGTTAGATCTTGAATTTTTGATACGCGATTTGCTACAAAGGTATCTAATAAACTTGATTGTGTATTTAACCAGTGTAACACAACTTGGGAATCAGACCAATAATAGTATGGAATATTTAAATTAAGGGCTTGTGCTACTTGATTAGTCAACTGTGCACCTAGAAGTGCAGCACATAATTCAAGTCGGGGGATAGTTAATGCTTTTATGGGGGCCACCCTTGTTTTGGAACACAACAGGCGAATAACTATCTCTCCATGGTGGTTTTTACTTCGAAGGTAAATAGAGCAAGCATATGTCTTTTGAGACGCATCGCAGAAACAATGAATGTCTAAGATAGTAGAGTCTGTGCCTACAGAGTTTCTAGATATTTTAACAAGGTTAAGGCAATTTAGTTCATTTCTGAATTTAAACCATTGAGCTCTTAACTCTGAGGGAATAGGAGTATCCCATGATAGTTTTGATGACCAGAGTGTCTGAATTATTATTTTGGCAATAATAATAACTGGGCTTACTAGTCCTAGGGGATCGTATAAATGTGCAATCTCTGAAAGAATCTGACGTTTAGTAATTGAGCTTGGTGCTGTTTTTTGGGATATAGTGTATTTTAGAACATCTGAATGGCTATCCCACTGAATACCCAAAATTCGATTAGTTTCTGACTCGCCCAGCGTAAGAATTCCGTTTGAAATGTCATCTAAATTTAAATCTGATAGGATATTCGAGTTATTTGCAACCCACTTTCTTAAGGTAAATCCTCCTGATTGTAAAATATGAACTATTTGTTTGCATTTGGTTTTAAGTTCACTAATGGTATTTGAGCCTGTTAATAAATCATCCACATAGAAATCAGATAAAATAGTTTGTGATGCAAGAGGAAATTGTTTGTCATTGTCAAAAGCTAATTCGCGAAGGCACCTAATTGCTAAGTAAAGGGCAGAACTTGTACCGTAAGTTACGGTATTTAATTGGTACATTTCTATGTTTTGAGAGAATTCGTCCCTCCATAAAATTCTTTGGAATCGTCTATGATCTGGATGCAGGATTATTTGTCGGTACATCTTAGAAATATCTGCAGAAACTACATATTTATGGAGTCTAAATCGCAACAAAATATCAAAAATGTCATTTTGGACCTTGGGACCTATAAATTGGGAGGTCATTTAAGGATAAGTTGGACGCCGTTTTACATGATCCATCAAAGACCACGCGTAATTTTGTGGTGATACTACTTTCTTTAAATATTCCGTGATGTGGTAAATAATATGTCGTCTCATCGTTAACACTAGATTTGGGTATTGCTGTCATGTGATTTAGAGACACATATTATTTAATAAAATTGATATAATAGGATTTAATTGTAGTTTACGTTCCAACTGAAACAATCTGGTTTTGGCATTATTATAGGAGTCACCTAATAAATTTGGGGATTGCTTGAATGGCAATTTCACAATGAACCTTCCGTCCGAGTTTCTAGTGGTGTCTCTTTTAAAAAGGCTTTCACATTGTTCCTCATCTTTTGTCATGATTGCAGAATGGGTAGAAGGAACTTCTTCTAATTCCCAAAATTGTCTTAATTGAATGTCCTCGGAAATATGCTGAACTAGATGGCAATGAGTTTTTTTAACTGAATTAGGAAATGGGCCTGAAATTACCCAACCAAATTGTGTATTCTGAAGAATAGGCATACCTTTACCTAAATTAATTTTTCCATCCATTAATAATTCCCAGAAAAGACTGGTTCCTATGATCACGTCGATATCACCTGACTCAAAAAAGCGGGGGTCAGCTAAATCTAAATTGTCTGGAATTTTCCATTTAGATATACAAATAGTAGAAGATGGAATTTCATTGGAAACAGTGGGTATGACATAACAGGGGTTTTAAAATTGTTAATTCGAGAAAAAAGTGTGATGGTACATTTTTTCTTAAGTGTAGAAGCAACTTGGTTGATGCCTACTATAGATATATGAGTGTTTGTTAATGGAGGTTTAATAAGATCACAAAACTTTTCAGTGATTAAATTAATTTGAGCACCACTGTCAAGCAGTGCTCTGCAAGGAATTAATTTGTTGTGGTTGTCTCTTACATTAAAGACAACTGTTGATAACAAATTTTGAGATGAAAATGTTGAATTTATAGCGAAATTGGAGCTTTTGGTAGGCATTTCAATGGAGGAATTAACGACCTCGATGGAATTGAAATTGGCCGTAGAAGATGAATTGGTATTAACATTGGTAATTGTAGTTAAATCGGAATCGGTATCGTCAATTTTGTGGGAGCCAAGATGAAGCAATGAATTGTGTTTTAAGTGACACTTTTTACAAGGTTTTAATGTGCACTGTGCTTTGGTGTGACCAGTGCGTAAACAATTTGGACATAAATTTGCTTCTTTTACTTTCCGAATCCTAGTACTCACATCAAGTTTTAAAAAACTTTCACAATAGTAGATTAAATGGTTATATTGCACGTTACCTTACTCGTAGCTAAATGAATTTGGTTATGGGATTTGGAATAATCACGATTGCTAAATTTTGAATATTGTTGAGCTTTTGAATAATTAGAAATTTGATCACTAATTTCTTCTAGGGTATCAACCTTGTTTTTTAGAAAATCAAAAAATTCATTTAACGTAGGAAGCTCATTTAAATTGGTGTAGTCCTTCCACTCACGGTAACTCTGTTTGTCTAACTTGTTTGAAATAATGTAAATTAACAATATATCACACAGTGATTCCTTGGAAATATTCAGACCGTCAATAGAGGAAATACTTTCCGATATAGTGTCTAGCAATTGGCGCAATTGTTGAGCATTTTCCTTGTTAATTAAATCTAAATTTAAAAGTGTTTTTATATGTTTATTTACAAGAATATTTTTTTTATCAAACCGATCACACAGCTCTTTCCAAGCATTATTATAATAATCGCCTGTAAATTCTATTTTCTCTATTATACGTTTGGCATAACCATCTAGTGATGAACGTAGTAATTGGAATTTATGTGTGTCAGATAGTGAATTATTTGAATGAATGACAGACATAAATGTTGTTTTAAATTCGAGCCAATGCTCATAGTCTCCTTTAAAGGTAGGAATTTTAATTTTTGGTATAAGAATATTTATTAATGAATCATTAGTAGGTACCGTAGTTACTTGTCTTGGTGAAATAATTGGACCTTGTAGATTTTTAATTAATTCTGTTAAAAAAGAGATGCTCGTACAGTATCTTTGCTCAAAGCATTCCCGTTCTTTATAATGCTCTAATAGCTCATCATCCGAACATATCTTTTCTATGTTTAATTGAATTTCTTGAAAATCTTTAAATAAAGGTTCATACAATTGATATTTGACCTGTACTTCGTTGACGTCAGGTTGATTGTTAGGCAACGCAGCTTTTACTGAGTTTATATATTTTTCTAAATTTGTTAATTTTTGTTTGATTGAACCTCGAACACGAATATTAATTTTTAAATCATCAGCCATTTTTTACTCGTTTGCAACAGAATACTTTTTAAATCATGTAAAGATTTATTTAAAAATAGTAAAAAATTACGAAATCAAATAGGTTAGAATCGTAAACAACCTACAATTAGGTTAAATCTCATATAAAATTGGTAAATATTGAACCAAATTGAATAGTTTAGATCAACTAAGAAAAAACTAATAATATTGTAGGTAATAGGAATAATTGTAAATAGGATTTAAAATAGACTCGACAACAATAACAAAAAACATATACCTCGTGGCTTCAATGAACACCTGCATCCAATTGCGCAGTTGGTTACTCGTCACCTTCTCTGCCGTGCCTTGGATCTCGACGAAAGCTTGATTGGGCGACTCTCACCGCTTAACGCTTAAAACAGGTTATCTTGCAGAATTCACTAATAGTTGGATCAAAGATTAGTGGTTAGACAACAAGATGTTTCACTCCCTCTTTTTTGAATGAAATAGTAAAAATAGTTGAATAACCTTGAGAATGATGTGGAAGGAGCAGGCCCCCATTGGTTGATAAGGTCATGTGATCGAGTTAAGATGGAGTAAATGACATGTGAAGTTCTGTTCACAATAGCGATTTTCGGCGTTCGACGCTTCGAATTTTGATTCGATGTCAATTGTTTTCCTGACAGATGAACGACTTTTCAACCAATAGCAAGCCAAGTCTCACCAAACCACAATAACTTGTGAATTCAGGTTTATCAGTATTACAACAAAATATCAAAATAGTTAGGTTAGATATTTTAATATTTGTATATTTATAATTTCTTTTACAATTGGATAATTGGCATACTAATCAAAGTAAATTCAATATATGCAAATAAAGTGAACAAGTAGACATTGTTCCAATGGTAAATAAACCTATAAATATCAACATCTGTTTTCTTTTAGAATAAATACAAGTCAAATTTAATAACTTTATTTTACTGAACAGGTCCCAACAGGTAGGTTTTATTATAAAAGTAGAATTCTTCAAAAATTTATTGATGCCTAATACAAAAGTGTAGTTGACGTTTCATAGTTTGAACCAGCTTCTTTACTAACAAATGAACTGGACACCCATGAGCTGAATAGCCCCACCAATGCTAAAACAAATATTTGAAAAAATACACCAATCAATATCAAAATGATGAAAGCATAGTTGATAGGTGCTATGAACAAAATATTTCATCATGAGTACTTACAGAAAAAATACAGCTAGATTCTAGATTATCTACAAATTCTCTCAATCTATTTCATCTGATAAAAATGTATTGCCTCTTCTATGGAACCAATTCTTCATTAATTTATTGCAGACCAGTTAGCAGGAAAGTATATACATGAAAATTATGATGAAAGTGTAACATAAATAATGGTTAGAAATATATGATTATACTCACAAAAGGGTTCCAAACCCTTGAACTTTCTTCCAGTCTCAATTATCTAAGTATTACCCTATGAACATCTATGTATTATCATTTTCTCTTGCGTTTTGAAAAATCTCCAGTGTATTCAATGGATGCGTGAAAAATATAATGAAAAAAATTACAAAAATTGAATATAGTTGCTATATATTATACAATAATAATTGTATTAGTAGTACTTACAAAAGGTTTCAAACCACTCACTGAAGTATGGTATAAAATTCAGCTCATCCTTACATCACATGGATTATCATATACTAATATTCATTATTTTTTGGAAAAAAAAGATTTGTAAAACATTCATCTGAAAAAGAAAAGGTATAATTTTTATCAGCAATGAGATACTTACATGGCATGTCTCAACTATGTTTCAAATTTTCCAACTTCCTATTTTTCTTCTGTTGTCTCTTGTGTAACTCTTCTGTCTGAAATTTTCTATTAGCAAATTTAACTATATAATATGTTCTCATCCTAATAAATAATCTTAACATAAATTCATATGGAAATTCTGAACATGGATGGCTAAATGGAACATAATATTCACTACTTTCAAGTTCAGCATAGGAACAGCATCTTCCTTCAAATATCGGTCAGTTATCATATGTTCCTCAAAATGTAAACTACACACTCTATAATTATTATATAGTTTCATAGAATCCATCTGCATTATATCATCATTACCACAAGCTAACTTCCATTTCATCATCCTATCTGCATCTATTGGTTTTGGGAATCTGAAAAATCTCAAAGACCTACAGTTATCAGTATTCCTATGACTTGAGCAGATTTTAACTGCACAATTAGCTCCTCCAGACCTGCCCATTATAAAAAATATATAGGTGCTCAATATTATGATTCAAAGAAGCAAAAATAATGAAAATCAAATGAACATCTCTACTAACTAACAAGAGATATATAATATGTATTGAACAAAATATATTTATTTAGCAGAAATAAAACTATGTACTCCACTACAAATATGAAATGTAAAAAAGGGAAATCACTGGGACATGCAAAGAACCAAAATAACGTCAATACAAGCAAAAATCTACTAATATAACTTGAATCAACAATCTACTCAACTAATAGAAAATAAATCATGCAAAATAAGATTATGTAAAAATGGTAGTGTTAAATATCACTAAGATGATAAATTCACTAAAATTTATAAAAATAACACAAAATAATATTCTCTAATCGCTTATGGAAGAGGTAAAATGTTTAGCTAAAGCTCTCACATGAAATCATTCGGTAAACAGAACGTATTAAAATTTCAAGGACATTCGCTAGACATTTCCCGCGCCGTCAAGTGATTTCTCTGTTAGTTTACTAACCTATTCTCTGTGGTTATACCTTATATCAGTTCATTTAAAAAACAAATTTTTGGTTTTGATTTGCATTTCTATTTGTTAATTAAATGTTCACTAAATCAAGTATAAATAAATATAAGTTTTATCATTGCCTTTAAGGACTCATTGTTTACAATAAATTTGGTTCAATTCTAAAACGTACTATGTACGTACGTACTTGATAGCTATATCAATATTTAGCAGACAAATATTTTAGGTTATGGTCTTGTTGGTGTTTGTACACACGTTCCTTTTCTTACACAATGTTGAGATATAACGTTTTAAAATTTATTAAAAATGTGAATATTCTAGAAAACATCATAAGTAAAAATGCAGTCCACACATCCAATTTGCGACATTCCCAAGATACATTATTGAAGAAAAATCTCGATAAAACACAGCCTCCAAAAAATGAAAATGAATCTAGTTCATCAGAACAACAGTTTTTTGTGAGATTGAAGACAGATCCAGATACGTTCGGATATTCATGTGAACAAGAAATTTTAACTACCAAAGATGATTTACGAGAAGAGTCACATTTTACCGACCAACCTTTACCTTTCCAAAAACTAAGTACAAAAAAGTATGCAGAGATAATTAAATTACTGATTGAAAAAAGAAAGATCAAAGAAGCAATCGACGTTTTAGAAGTGAGGATGTTAAAACAAGACAAAGTTAAACCCGAAAATTATATCTACAATTTACTTATAGGTAATCGAGTTATTTTTTATACTGTATTTTTTTTTTATTTTGAACATTTCAGGTGCTTGTGGTAGAGTGGGTTACACAAAAAAAGCCTTTATGTTGTTTAACGACATGAAAAAACGAGGTTTAAAAGTCCACCCAGGTGCTTATACAGCTTTATTTAATGCTTGTGCCAACAGCCCTTGGCCACTTACCGATGGTTTAAGCAGGGCCAAACATTTAAGGGATATTATGATTGAAAAAGGATATGAACCTAATAATACAAACTACAATGCTATGATTAAAGCATTTGGGAGATGTGGTGATCAAACAACAGCATTTTCTCTTGTAGACGAGATGATAACAAAAGGTATACAAGAAAATGATAAAAATACAACTTTTTAATTTTTAATAATTGCAGGAATCCCAGTTAACAATGATACAATTAATTTTCTATTTCACACTTGTATCACTGACAAAGAAGCAGGTTTTAGGCATGCTTTATTAGTTTGGAGAAAGCTAATCCAGAAAAACATTGGTCCTAATATCTATACATTTAATTTGTTGCTAAGGTGTGTTAGAGACTGTAACATAGGAGACGTAGAAACTACAAAAAATGTTATTGATGCAATTTGTAGTCAAAAGTTAAAAGAAGCACCAAATATTAAACAATTACAGCAGAAAAACAGTAAGTAATTTTTACAGACAGTGAAATGGACCTTACACAATGAAGTAATTTTTTTTGGAATGAAGTTCCTTATCACATGGTATGGGTGGGTGCTAGGTGAAAGAGTTTGATTTTTCCGTCATGAAGAAACATCAGACATGTATGCCGTGTACCAATTATACCTGAGCAGCCAGTGTGATCTTATTGGCTACCTTGAACCAATAAGCGCGCACCTATGACATTGCACAGTCAATAGCATACGCGCTATGGCTAACTCTTGCTAAGTATTTCTATGCTACGTGTCTCCTTTCCTCTACAACAGAATGTGCATGCGCATTATTTTTGCAATTGTCATTTTGACAAACACGTGGAGTACACAAATAGACGTCGCGTTGCTAAGTATTTCTATGCTATGCGTCTCCTCTCCTCTACATCAGAATGTGCATGCGCATTATTTTTGCAATTGTCATTTTGACAAACACGTGGATTACACAAATAGACGTCGCGTTGCTAAGTATTTCTATGCTACGTGTCTCTTCACCTCTACAACAGAATGCTTTATATATGAATCGTTACACATTTTCGTGTGACGCAACCATGAATTTTTACTCCCAGCGAGCGTATAAAAGTTTCACTTCAAAAATTAAATTACAGAAGGAAAATTTTGATCGTCTTTAAAGATAAAATATATTATTATTTTGTCACTTATTGGGATTATTACTATAGCCAATTAGTTGACAAATTGACTAAAAAAAAGGAATAAAAAAAAGCAACAATGTTGAAAAATGCAAAAAGAAGCGTGAGAGAAAATATAATACGTTTATCAATAATAATATACTAAGAAGGGAACTTTGTTCCAACTGAGTGTTCCACGACATTCAAGCACTTTTCTTCTATTAAATTTTTTTAGATAAAATTAATGCACAGGATTCTAATGAAACACAATCAAAAGAGACAGACCCAAGTATACCAGTAGTTACAGTATTAAATATGAAGTCTATAAATTCTAATTTAACTGAAACTGTCCCAATTTTAAAATCTAGTGATGAGAATGTAGATTCTAGACCAAATCTTATTGCAAAAGTTCCAAGTTTAGGTAATATAATTAGTTTAACGGAAATAAAGAAACCTGAACACCGGTTGTTACTAATTGGTGGATATAGAGGCTTTCTGGATGTAATTAAATCACATAACTGCTGCCCAGATGTAAAAACTTTTACTCAGTTGTTAGATTGCATTCCGAGCACTTTGGCTGCAGAAAAAGAGTTGTTGATTGCTATGAAGAAAGAAGGAGTTAAGCCCGATATTGATTTTTTTAATATGCTTATTAAAAAGAGGAGCATGCGGTTCGATTATGACAATGCTAAGGTAGTTAATAAATTTAAAAAAAAATGGTAGGAAGTAGAAGGAATTACAATGTTTGCATGTTTTTAGGAAGTATTACGATTAATAAAGAAAGCTAATTATAGGCCAGATCTGATTACTTATGGTGTCTTAGCATTAGGGTGTAAAAGTAAACAAGATTGTGTAGACCTTTTGGAAGAAATGAAAGGAGCAAGCTACACGTGTGTATTTTCAATAGTTTAACATTACTCTTTCTAGATTAAATTGATGCATACTATGATTTTGAAAGTAACTTTGAAAAGTATTACTTAAATGGTGACAAACATTTATACTCGTAAATATTTTTTGAATTACTTCTTAACAATGATGTTATCTTTTTTAGTTTGGTCTTTGAATATCTTGGCCTTATGGTGCTAAAAGTGATTTTTATTTTAGGTTAAATTCGGAAATTCTTGGTGCGATGTTAAGTCAGGCGTGTTATCATGTTAACTTTGAATATGTTTTACATATAATGGAGCTATGTTTAACTGAACACGTCCAACCAAATACAAAATTCCTCCAAACTTTGGAATTATTTAAATCAAAGGTTAAAAAGGAAAAGGTACAACGCTTAATTTTAAGGTAAATATGGTTTTAATTCTATTGTTGTTTTAGGATCTCACAACTTCGTTTATAAAGGGAAAAAAATTATTTATAGCTCGCTTAAAGAAATGGATTAACGACGTTAAAGTTGACGAGTCTGAAAAACAACACCCGTGGCAACAGTTCAGAGAAACCAACGAAAATGAGCAAACATTTAAACCCAAAGATACAGCAAGATTTAAACCTAAACGAATGTCATTGTTCAAAGTTAAAACTTCAACTAAAATTAGATATTAATACATATTTATTATAATGTATTAATTTTTTATATTTCAACCCGCTCCCACCCCTTTCGTTGGGTAGATGGGAAAAATGTATAACTGAGGAGTAGTTGTTTTTTGATACATAATCGACCCACATGAACCCATAATATAGGTGATATACAGCAGAATTAGCTGATTTTTTATAAAAAATCAGTTATTCATTTTTCCCATCTAATGACGCTGTCGAAAAATGTTTATAGTTTAATATGATAATATTATAGTTTTCTATAAATTTTGCAGATTACAATACTTCTTCGCAGAAGCTATTCACCGGGTGGTGCTTGTTAAAAAGTATAGATGTCGTGACTGGCGCTTTTCGCATAAAATTTTAATTTTTATAATGATTGTTCATGGAATCGCACAATTTGATGATTTTTCGTTGTTGTCTTAAATGTAAATAACTATTACAGCTCGATTACTCCTCATGAATAACTTGGAAAATGTCGTCGCCATTAAGTTTGAATTTTAAGGCCAATGTGCTTATGAAAAGAAATACATGATGTTTAACGTTTATATACAAAATAAAAAACAACCTACTACGTATGTATCTGTCTAAATTTTTAATAAAAAGAGCTGATAGATGGTATACAATCTGAGAAGTAACGCCAAAAAACCAATTTAAAGTATTTAAAAAAAAAGTTTAAAACAGCCAACCGATACGAGCACTTAAAACACCCGCCATTTTGGTGCGCTTGGTGCGACGTCATAGTCTATGACAACAAACAAGTTGAAAGGTTAGGTTAAAGATTATTGGAGAAATATTGTGCTTAGCTAAAATTTTAGTGTTTTCTATTTTCGAATAAACATCATCATGGAACTACCTTCTTCCTCTATAGAACAATCCAAAAAGCCGACATACAAGTACTGCATTGTGCCTAAGTGCAAAAATAAAATAAGAAATGCACAAGATAAAGTATTTTTCTTGTCCCGAGAGTTGAAGACATGGGAAGGAAGTAGTGTAAAATTATAAAGAGACATGGTATCTCTATAAACTCGTTTATATTGTTGTGAAGATCACTTTGACGTATATATTTAATTTGTTCCCCAAACATTCTTTTTTTGTTTTTGTGCTGCATATATCTTATACCTATAGTTCTGGAGTTTCAAAAAGACAATATTTGTACCACCTGTGTCATGTGTTGCATTGCTTTCTAACACATTCTGTTTCCTATTCATTTCACAATTTAATTTATTATGTTTGTGTTTTCCGGTAGAAAGAAATACAGATATTTATATGAAGTATATTATGAATTTGCAAGAAAAACAAATAACTACATTAGATTAACGAAAGATATCTTTCCACTGTTTTGACTGTTCCTTGATCTCTGGTGTGTACCAGTGGATACATGTTTCGTCGAAGGTCACGAAACGACACAGAAACTCCTACGGATTGAGCTTGCCCGGAGTGAGCAAACGCGGCACCCATCACACCGACAGCTTTCTACTGCCCAAAATTTCATGCAAGATATGACCCACGCGGTCTTTTCAGAGCCCACTGTCTCAGCTATCTTGCACACCTTCAATCGGCGGTCTGCCAATACGAGATCGTGGATTTTTTCACGTTATCCTCTGTAATAGCAGATCGGGACACCTGGGCTTGACTCATTAAAAACCGACGTGCGACCACGTTGAAACTCGTTAAACCAATTTTTGAGGGACGCCATCGAAGTCCACCATATACAGCATCCAAGCGCTCTTTGATTTCGCTGCGGGATTTCCCTTCCAAAAACAAGAATCGAATCACCGAAACATATTGCTCTTTTTCCATTTTCTAAAATCCGCGGACACGCCCGCTTCCACACGCGGTCAAAACAAAACTACGAGTCCGATTCGGCCGAAATTTCGACAGTAGCTCTCTACGAGAATGTACTATACGATAGTAAATTTCTCTTGCGATAGTGGCGCTATCGGGCGGTAAGGCTAAGTACTTATTAGGCTGGATCCACACTATAAGGTCGATCACGGTTCGTTCGCGGTCCGATCTCGGTCTGGCAAAATATTATTAAATGAAAAACAATGTGTGTATTCATACTATCCGTAACAGTCAAGTCCCGGTCGAATCTCATTCCAGTCGCGATCAGTCTTGAAGAAATTTTGTTTGAGCGAGACCGAACTTGTCACGACATGTATCGGTAGTATGGATGCTCTTTTGTTCCCGGTTCAGTCAGCCATTACTCGTTGGAGCGCAAATGCATCAAATGTAATTAATGTACATTTGAAAAAATTTATTTAATTCCTATTGAATAATTGCAAAAATTCATTATTGAAGTTAATTCTATACTCACGTCTAATACTCACGATGTCTAAACCAGTGTGGACTTTTGAAAAAGGTAATTTATGCATAAATAATTGATTTTTAAAATGATATTTACAAATAACATAAGTAGTATTAACAGAATTTTATTACAGTTGCGAATAATACAAATTTAACAAATTTATATTATTTTTATAAAAGGAATTATTATTAATTTTTTTCAGATGAATTGCTTATTGAACTGGTCAAAAGTAATCCAGGTTTATACGATTTGCAATCACCTCATTATAGTGATAATAATTATAAGAAGAATATGTGGGATAAAATTGAACAAATAGTAGAGATAACTGGTAAGTTTATTTAAAAATTATGATTATAAAAATTGCGATTTTTTTTTGTAATTTCTATTAGGCTATTATGTTTCTCTGCCATGGCACTGAGCCTTCCGCAGAATTGAAAAAATCCTTGAAAATTTCCCTCGTTTCAAATGCTGCCCTCTGTGCATTTCCACCTTGTCTTCTTAAATTCTGCATATTGTTATTTGTATTATTAGCACTGTCTTCATTACCTTCTGTATTTATAACTCTGGTATTTCTTATAATATTATGCAAAATACATGTTGTTAATATCATTGAGGTTGCATTTTGAGGCTCAGCTATAAGTCTTTTGCAATATACTCTGAAAGTTTGTGACAAAATGCCGAATGCACATTCAACTAGTCGTCTTCCTCGACATAACCGGTAATTGAATATTCTTTTTTCATCGTCGTCAACACTTGATCTTGGGTAAGGCCGCATCATATATGTTTTTAAAGGAAAAGCTTCATCTCCCAATATTACATATGGGGCCAAGATGTTCGTTCCTGGAAGTGGAAAGCTTTCAGGAATATTCGCTGTTCCATTTTCCAATCCTTTTCCAAATGCTGAATTGGCCAAAATACCTCCATCGCTATTTTTCCCATAAGACCCAATGTCTACGACTATGAATTTGTAATTAGAATCTACTAATGCTAACAGTACTATGGAAAATGTTTTCTTGTAATTGAAATATAAAGATCCACTATTGGATGGAGCATTTATTACGACATGTTTTCCATCTAGAGCTCCTAAGCAATTAGGAAAATTCCACATCGTCCACATGTCATTAGCTATTTGTAACCACTTTTCTCGAGAGGGCGTTGGAATAAATTCTGCCATTAAAGTTTCATTAATTGCCGTACATACTTCGATAACAATACTTTGTACTGTCGAATGTCCTAGGCGGTAGCTAAAAGCAATTGTTTTATAAGAATCGCCGGTAGCCAAAAATCTAAAAAAAAAAATACAATACTAATAATAATTTTTGCTTTAATTTTGTAAAATTTTGACATTTTTCATAATGTATTATGACTTTGTAAATTTTCAATTAATTCAACATATTTCATTACAGAAGTAAAAATGCGATGGGAATCACTACGAGCTCAGTATAGAAAGTATCTTGCAAAATTGAGAACAAAAAGTGGCCAAGCCGCTACGAAAACTACTAAATGGCGATACTGTGATCAAATGCAATTTCTCAATGATCATCTTACTGTTGATAGACCACGAATATCGTCGATTGTAGATGAAGAAACGGGCAACGAAAATAATGGCTCCGTAAATAACGAGACGGTAGTTGTGCAGGCGACTTCACTGAGACAGAGCAATGATAACGAAGAAATTATATCCGCCAATGATTGTAACCATTCAGTTCATCAATCGACAAGTGCACCTACCAATGATTCACCAACAACCCAAAGAAAGAAAATGAAGCGAACTAATGTCAATCCGGAGAGCGCATCATCAACCTTGATGAAGTATATTTTAGAAAATAAAAAATCAGAACATCCAGTGGATTCAATCGATCAGTTTTGCTCATTAATGGCTACAACTGTGAAAAATTTTTCTCCATTTCACCAGCATGTAGCAAAAACTGAAGTATTTTCACTTATAAATAAAATAGAGGAAAAATATTTAGTACCTGCTCCAATATTTTTACCACCAGCACCTACTCATCACAGCCAAATATCACCTGGTCCATCGTCAGATTCATCATCAACATCTTCTTATTTGGACATTAGTCAATCCAGTGCTCATGGTTCATCACATGATTGCCCAACACCATCATCACAACATATTTATATACAACAACAGCCAGCCAATGTACAATCTTATAACTTTGCTAACAGAAATGTAATTCCACCAATACCACCTGCCATATACTACGATAGCTCATCAGGATTGCAAAGGTCTACTGCATCAAATGTACCTGTATCAATGCTTACTGAAAATAACTTGCAAGTACAATATCCATCGAGAATGCGACAACATCAGGAGCGTGAAGAACCGTGAACAAAAAAATATATAAAAAAGAAAGATTGAGTGAAATTAATATTACGAATTTAACCTTTACAAATGCAAATAAATACTTTGATTACTTTATAATAACAATGAATAATTAATAACTTTGATGTATGTTTAATTGCAATAATAATACTTACCTTAAACATACAATTAATTTTTCTCGTGGAGAAATCGCTTCACGAAATTTTGTGTTTTTTTTTACTATTTTTGGGGTGATTTTCTTTAAAATCATTTAAAACGTACTCCAATCCGTTCGACAGTATTGTAAAAAAATTTCTTCATCATTAATTAAATGACGATAGAGAGTGTAGTATTCTCCTTCAGTTTTTCGTTGCCGTAAACTTGGATGCACCCAGATTCTCCTTGTTTCATGTTTTCTTCTTGCGTCGATAACATTATCTTCTTCGTCAAGAATTAAAGAAATAACAGCTAATTCTTTAATCGAAAAGTTAAATGACATTTTTGCGCCGTGAATATTACAAGCAATTAAATACTTTAACGTTTATTTTATTTTTAATTATGAGCCAAATACATCCGACTTCGATTATTGACGGTTCAAGACTGAATCGTGAACTGAGTCAGATTGTCTAATGTGAATATGATTGGGTTTTACCAGACCGAGATCGGACCGTGAACGAACCGTGATCGACCTTATAGTGTGGATCCAGCCTTAGACCGCCCTCGTAATAGATGAAACTACTTTTAATATTAATTTGTGCGAGCGGAATTCCGGCAGTCGTCAAAGAATTCAAAAATTCAGTTGGGAATGTACTGCCTAGGTCTATTCACCACTGTCTTAACGATTTGTGTAGATTTAACAATTATCGTCATATTTAAACCAATTTACACAAAATCTTAATAAATTTAGGGTACACCTAAACCTTCCTTATAAATCACTGTTCATTGGTGAAAACCGTATGAAAATCCGTTTGGTAGTTTTTGAAATTATGGCGTTCAGACAAATTCTCAACCCTTTTTGGAGATAGAAATACGAAAAATACATTTACAACTTGTTACACAAAGTGGAAAGTTACCAGTTTCATTTTTTTATCTAATGGAATTGTGCAACTTTATAACGAAAAAATTTATTATACAGTTGATAATTTTGACAGGCAAAGTTATTCTTATCTGTCAGAATTTTAAAGGAAAAATGGCCAGTAAAAACATGCAAATATTATAAAAAAGGTTATTTTAAAAATTATTCGTATATTATTTAGTTAAAATGTTTAACAGCCATTAGCAGAATTATGATACATAAAAGTTGTGGCCAAATAACTGCCAGAAAGAAGACAAAAAAAAATAACAGTTACGATACAAAATACTATGGACAGTGGAGATACGGAAAACAATCTCTGTGTTAAAAAATTGTACTGAATTAAGATAGCGTTGCTGTAGCAAAATAGCAGAATACTTCACTTCACTTAAAACGGCAAGTTCAGATGTAACATCACGTCTACCAGCGCCACTTTTATATACCACATTTTGGTGGACACTTTTTCAATAATAGTCCCGTATAAAATTGTTCTCCTTATCTCTACCCTTCATACAAAATACTTAAATGAGACTTTTTTTATCGATTACTTAACCATTAAGTGCTAAGTACTTTTATACTAGAGGGAAAGTAAATAGTACAGTTTTAAAATATTTGTAAGATTACATACACTGCATAATTTTTAATTTTTTTCGATTTAAACAAAATATACCGTGCATAAATCTGATTTTTAAAAACCAGCTAATTTGGCCGTATGTTACCTATATATACTATAGGCATATGTGGGTCGATTATATATCAGAAAACAACTACTTTCCTGGCTATGTGCCTAACGACGAACATTGAATTAACTTTTTGTTTATTAACTCCTTATTTTTGTTATTTTTGCTAGGTCTATATTTTATATTATACCTGAAGTTAATAAATTACTATTATTATATTATTATCTGATAGATAGTCGTGCATTATCCATTTCGGGTGATATGCAGATGCTTGTTAAGTAAAAGAAAGAATTATTAAATTTATCCATTCAAAGTGACCTACCCTATGCTGATGAGGGGTAAAACCCCGAAACCGGTCCATAGGTGGTGGATAAATTTAATATTTCTTTCTTTTACTTAATAAGCATCTGCATATCACCTGAAATGGGATTATGCACGATTATCTATCATATATAATTCAATGTTCGTCGTTAGGCATATAGCCAGGAAAGTAGTTGTTTTCTGATATATAATCGACCCACATACGCCTATATGTATGGGTAACATGCGGCGAAATTGGCTGGTTTTTAAAATAAGATTTATACATTTTTATTCTAATTTTCTATATTTATAAAAAATAATGTTTTTACATAATCGGTATATGTCGTTAAAAGAATGATCTAGAATAACTGAAATTTTGTATTTAAGTAGTCGAAGCAAATAAGAGTTTTAAATCGATACCAGAGCCGTCAGATTTAATTTGACAAGTCGTATTAGTTTAGCGATTAGTCTTCGAAAATCAGTAAGAGTAGTTTGAATTCTGAGTAGTCAAGTTGTGTCTCTAGCAGCCAGACATTATTTTTATCCTGGTTCATATTAATGGGATTATGATAGTAGGAAGAGGATAAATTTGTCGATATTTTAGTTATGGATTCGTGAAAGCGGGATTTCGAATTCAAAACTGATTAAAAGTTATATTCTCATCGTGACAGGTAAAAGGAAAGCGTTCTTCTTTTTTTTTGGGTATTGTTACATTATTTTTACATTAAAAAATATAAATATCTTTAATATCTATTATTTTAGACATTGCTTTTTTATTACTTCAACATTGTTTATTTTTCGCTTACTTGACCATTATTTACCAGTGTTACGTTACATTATTTTTTTACATAATTTAAATAAATAACGCCAACTGAATATATACTCTTTATGCTACATTTTTCTTTTAAAATTTTAAACATTTTCTTTTTTACATAATTTATATTTCGGAAAATATTGTGCGTACTGAATTTCTTTTATTTGGTAAAAAGACAAAAATTTAACAAAATAAACGTTTTATCTTTTATTTGTTGTATAATTTTAATAAATTGGCCAATGGCCGATTCTCACTAGACGTGCAAGGAAGCGGATCGGCAACGGCACGGCACAAGCTCGGCAAATATTTTTTCGGAAGAACAATGCATGGAAAGGCCGTCGCTTGCCAGACGTAGCGCGAGTAGTGGGAATTAAACCGCGCAAAATCTATAAGAATCAATGATGAAAGATATTTTGCCGAGTCGGTACGTTGCCTGCGCCGAGCACTTGTCTTGCACGAACATGAGAATCGGCATTAAATATAAGCACTTATTTTAAAAATAAATTGCTGTTATCAAATGCTCACAATCTGAACGTCGGTACAAAGTGTAGTAATAGTTTATATACATTTTTTATTACGTGAGACGTTAGGACGAATTTTTTTTCTCTTTAAAACGACTCTAAAGACGTTCATTAATACAAATTGTTATAAACCACCCCACCCGGCACACAAAAAATCTCAAATAAAATATCCAGTTTTCAACATTATCAGTTTATTAACATTTGAACTAAAAATTAAAGACATGATTGAGAAAAAAATGAGAAAATAGTTTTTTACCGTGTAAGATTTCACGATAAACAATAATCGCTGAAATATTTTACTTTTTAATCGAATACTTCTGTTTATGTCTCAGAATTCTTCAAACTAAACTTTCTTCAGAAATAGTTAAAGTTTATCAATTCATTGGTTAGACAACAAACTAGAAATGTGTGTCTGCAGTAAAACCTACAACAATTTCTTCTCAAGACTTTATTTTTCATAAAGACTGATTGGTGTTAACATAATGCCTGCCACCATTAACATTTTTGACGACAAAAAAACCTGTACCAGTGTCAAGTTTTGAGCACAGTCAAGTGTCAAGATTTTCTCAAACCGGACAATAAGATGCCGGTAAAAAGTGAGTAACAAAAAAATAAAAACGCAACATGAACATTTTTTTCTCTCAAGAGGAATCAAAATTAAAAGACTCTGTCTTGATATCCGCTATCTTGCACCGCAGAACTTGTGGGCCTGGGAATAGAATGATGGCGCATTTGCGTGGCTCGGCGCGGGGGCGCCAAAAATTCGAACATGCTTTGAGTGTGATTTGCCAACATTTTGCCTAAATCGCAGGGCATTGGATCGGTCCAGAAAAAATCATGATTCAACGCCGTATCGGAATCGGCTCTTTTTGAAGGATCCAACACAAGGAGTCTGTCAAGGAGGTCGCAAGCGTAAGGGTCCTTCAGGTACGGCGTCAGTCGTTCTTTTACCTTGTAATATTTTTTTTTAAATTAGTTGATGATTTTACAAATATACACAATCAAAAAAAAATATTTTAAAGTACTTACTTTTCTTTTTTGTTTCTGAGGTAAATCCATCTTCTTATAGAGCTCCAAACTCTCAACGCCTGGCCACACTTGTGGCGTTATTGATCCACAAAGTTGAGAAATTAAAGTAAGCTGTTGTTGTTCGCTGTTGCCTTGCATTATAGGAGATCTAGTCCACATTTCCGCCATTATGCAACCCGCACCCCACAGATCTACTGGTGGACCGTAATTTCTTTCCCCCAACAGCAATTCAGGGGGTCTGTACCACAAAGTTACTACACGATTAGTAAACCTACAACATTGTGATTAATATAAACCCAACACAAATAAAACTGTGAGCACTAACCTGTTCGGCAATCCATTTTTGTTTGTGCTAAAAGCCCTTGCCAAACCAAAATCTGCCAGTTTTAGGACACCATTCTTGGTTATCAAAACATTGGCTGCTTTCATATCCCTATGAAGTATCTTGTTGCTGTGAATGTAATACAGCCCATTCAAAAGTTGTTGCACCACCTTTTTTATTTCACCCAAACTAAACTTAACATTGCTATTTGATAATAAGCCAGCAAGGTCATGTTCACAGAAGTCAAAAACAAGATAGAATGTTGATCTATATCGATTGTGTTGGGATGCTTGAGTTCTGCATATTTCAATAAGGTTAACAACATTTTCATGCTTCAGAAGCTGGAGTATTCTGATCTCTCTAAGAGCAGTTATAGGAAACTAGAAATAATTTGTGCAAGATTACAAGAACCTTATTCATTGGTGATCAACTTACCCCTTCTTTTTCATTATCCATAAGAACTTTTTTCATGGCTACAAACTTTTTGGGATTACTCTTGTCCCTAGCCTTGAAAACTTCCCTAAAAACATCAGGGGTTTTTACATATTTTACAAATTCCTTCATTTGCAAATTAAAATAAGATAATACAAAATACTTTAACTATCATTTAGTGTATAAAGCCAAAATTTACTAAAAACTTATTAATCATTAATAAAAATTAAAAAAATAATTGTATCATTTTCTTTTTTAACAAACAGCACATTATTTTCTTTCTTTATTACATCCACCTGTTGGCCAATGATAAAACAATGTTGTGCTTAAATATGAAAAATGCACATGTATGTTTAGTGTTGAATTTTTAGTCATTTTTCTCTTGCAACAAAGATAGGCTATTCTTGTTGGTCACATTCAAAACATTCACTGAAATGTTGGTATTTAAATAGAAAATTTTCCAAATAATAACAAACAGGTAAATGTAATTAACAGAAGGCGTCAAAACGTTTAATAAACGTGGCCGCAAAATAACACTTTCTGTTTACTGAGTAAAATATACTGATGAGTTATTACCAGAAATATAATTTCATAAAAACCGAATTTTACGTACCCAAACGTTCCTTGACCAATTTTGGCGACTTTTTCGTATTTAAACGTTAAATCACAGTATGGAAAATTGAAATCCTCTATATATCGTTCTTTATCACGCATATTCATCACGGTGGAATGAGGATGGCTTCCAGAACTGGAATGGTTACTTTCACGTTCTCTATTGTTTTGCATGTCGAAGGATTATTATTTCTAAAATTATAAATTATGCTACAAAATGAAATAATATAATTGGTTATTTCCAAACATTATTACGAATAATTAGGTTTTGTACAACTATTCATACTATATCATAACATAACCATAAGCATTTACAATTTACATTACAATATCATGTCAACGAAAAATCAGCTATCATTTGTTAGTGTTGATTTAACTATCAGTTAGATGAAAAGCTTATTTTTCACGAGGGCGCAGATTTGTATGACAATAGTCAGTTGCAAGTCTTCTTTTTTCCAAATTGTAGCTTGTATCAAGTATCAAGTTAGTAAACAGCCAGCAATTTTTGCTGTCATTATTACATATTTTTAGGGTTATATTATTTGTTTTGATACAATTCTTGTATCAAAATGTTAGCAAAATTGATTATAAATATAATTAACGCAGGAAAAAACAAATACATTTCTATAAGAAGCATTAATATAATTGTTTGCTAATATTTAATTAAATGCGTTACCACATTTTGACACAACTGTTACATAAACAAAAAAATATTTCTATGAAAAGCTCCTAAAAATAAATATCCTTACAATACAATTTTTTATTACTTTGAAATAGGGAGAGATTACTGAGGAATATCTATCCAATGTCTCATGTAAATGTATGAATTCCATGTTTATCAAGAAATAATACAAATTGATGCAATACCTTATTTTTCAGGATTTTCAGTCCATGGGAATACTCAACTTTGTTTAAGGATTTCATTAAATATATTCGAATTATTAAGTGACATGGCTTTGTAGAATGGGTAAGAGCAGTTTTTACTGATAAAGAGAAATCATAAAGCTCGAAATTTCCAATATTTGTTGTTATTAAAGTATAAAATAAATGTATGTTTTTTGGTTGCATTTAAACACTGACATTGGAATTAATAGCGAAATCTGCACATTTAAAATAATAAATTTGTAATATATGGGTTTATTTTCCATGTATTTACGTACAAAATATATTTAACTTAATGTTGGTATGCTTATTTTGTTTAATAAAATAGCAAGCAAAATATACAATTCCAAAGAAATACTGACAGTAGGAAATAACTTAAAATTATTCATTGTTAGATTGTTTTGATTAAAATTATAATAATTAATCACATTGTATCATTGTACCTAATGATACATTCAGTACATACAGAGAAGTTTTCTACATAACATTTTAATTAATAAATTGGACTACTTTGTAACATTTATATGATCTAGTATCATTTTGAGTCATTTCAAACATTAAAAATTTATTGAAAAGAAATTATTTGAATTTTTTTTCATACAACTTGAAAACTTTTAACAAAAATATGTACCTTTTTGAATACTAACCCTGTAAATACAAAGTGGCCCAAAATACAAAAGTAGGTATAAAGTTACATATTATACATTGATTGTGCCCTTTCTTTTGTTTCTAGGGTAAAATGTTAAAATTATGTGACAAATATTTTTGGAGACTAAAATTGATCAGCTGATCGCTGTTTTAAGTGTATCTGATTTATTTGTAATTAAACGTAACTGTATACCTACTTTTAAGCCTCATCATATTGAAAATGATTAAAGTGAAGTTAATTTTTTGAATAATTTATGATCTAGAAATCACTTTATTACACACTCTAATTTGTATTTAATTTATAATTTATCTGTGACCTTTGAACTCTTAAATTACTTACTATCAAGATTAATTAAAGAACTCTTTAATTAATTATAAAATAATGTTGGTAGTTTTGACATTTTCTTCCTTGATTTTGTCAATTTTTGCTTCAGATGCACCAATTATTGGCCTTTTGTCACAGGAAACTTACATTGTATCAAAATATCTGCCTGAAAATATTAATTATAGCAGCTTTATCGCTGCGTCATATGTTAAATTTCTGGAAAGTGCCGGAGCTAGAGTAATTCCTGTTTGGTAAGTCCAAATGTTACAAAGTATTGAAAAAAACACTTTACTTTTACTGAAACAATATTGTTACAACAGTAGAATCGTTAGATACACTTGGTAATTAACTTACAGTATCCAATTATAAATTATAAATAGTAATAAAAGTCAATCTGTCTTTCCATTGCCATTTAGAAGAATGCAATTAGTCACTTCACAAATTTATTTTTAAAATTTATTCAAATTTATACACTAAATTAGATCACAACTATACTGCATAAGTTATATATTTATATATTTTTTAATACTCTTTTAGGAGTGGTCAGCAACCAGAATATTATGAAAAAGTTATCAATTACACTAACGGGTAAGCTATTATAAGAGACATTTGTCATAGTTAAAATAAAAACATGTTTAATTAAATAATTTTTATAAAGCAACTACCGATCAACAGTGACATTTTTACTAATATCTAATTATTAGTAGCTTCCAACAAATTTAGACAGCTTACTTATTTTTTTAATGTTTTCAGAATACATTTTTTAAATGGTTCGAAAGTTATTATTATAAGAAAGAATAGCAAGTTAATTAAATTTTAGCTAAGCTAAATTTTGACAGATATTCTGCATAAGTGTTACTAGCATGTATAGTAATGCCATGCGATTTTAATAGTTGGGTAGAAGGGAAGCGTGATGGATATGATAGTGATCTGGTAATATATGGTGATGACAGAGAGAATGAAAACGGTGAAAGACTGCTTGAAATTTGTTTGGGAGAGGAATCTTGTGGTAACAAACACCATGTTATTTCATAAAAAAATCAACTTGTACAAAAGACAAGAAGGATGCCAATGAGTGTACTAGAGAATAAAAAGTTGAGAATTTACAAGGGTGTAAAAAATGAGTTCGTAAGTAAGTTGACAGTTTAAATGAAGCATGTGAGGTTGAAGAATTATGGAAGCCATTTAAGGAAGGAATCGTGAATGTTGCTATTGAAGTGTGTGGTGTATGTAAAAGAATGAAAGGATGTAAGTTTAAGAATATGTGTGTAGAGGTTCAAAAAGCAGTGTCAGAAAAGAAGAAAACCTGATTGGATTGGTTGTTTATAAAAGCCAATCAAAGAACGCAAAAGGCAACGATTGAGGATGTAAACAAGAAAAGGAATGAGTATAAAAGGTTGAAATGTGTGGCAAGATAGATGGAGAATGATAAAGATAAATTTAATAGGTTATCTGACGACGTTCGTAACAACAATAAATCTTTCTGGAAGTTCATAAGAACAGCCAGAGGTAAAAATACGACCTGGAAAAAATTAGCAAACAAGAGAGGAGAGGAATGTGTTCTGAAGAGATGGAACTATGATAGTTTATTTGAGAAACAGGATACACAAGCGTAAACTAAATTCGGGGACCTGAGTGAAAGTTGCAATGAAAGTAAAATTAGTATGAAAAAGATTATGGAAGCGTTGAACTGTATGCAATTTGGGAAATCTGCAGGGTATGTATGACAGGATTATGGTTAAAATGCTGAAGGCTGGACAGGGTGTGGTAGCTAGTCTGTTGTACCGTATTTCTAACTCTGCTGGAGACGCGGCAGCGTATCAGGAGACTTTTGAAGGCAGTTATTATTCCGCTTTATATAGGAAAAGGTTCGCAGCAGGACTGCAAAAACAACCGAGGTATTAGTTTACTCAGCATTGTCGTCAAACTGTATGCAAAGATATTTATTAAAACACTGAAGAATAAAACTAATAAGAAGATATATGTAAGCAGGATTTAGAAGAGAAGATGTATGGAACAAGACGAAAGTAATGGTTTTTAAAAAAGAAGATAGCATGACAAACTGCAAGGTGCTGATTGAAGGAGAAAGAGTGGAACAACTTAATGAGTTTGTATACTTGGTTTCAAAGTTTACGAAGTATGACTGTGATATTGAGCGAAAGGTGTTGGCAGGAAAACAAGTAAATGGCGCCCTGCATAACTTTACGAGCAGCCAGAACGTGTCAAAAAAGGCACGGCTGGCTGTGCATAGAGGAGTGCTGGTCACTACACTTATGTATGGTAGTGATTGTTGGGTTTAGCAGAACAAGCATGAAAGTAGGATCAACGCTGCAGAGATGAGTAGTGTGAGAAGTATAGTCGGAGTAACTCTGGTGGATAAAGTGAAATAAGGGAACGCTGTGGTGTGAAAGTTGTGGTAACAAAGATAGATAAAGGAATGCTTGGATGGTTTGGACACGTGGAGAGGATGGATGAAAGAAGATTGACGAAACAGATTTATAAGGCGAGTGTGCATGGGAAAGTCGACCTAGGCGATCGTATCTCGATCAGATCGAAATTGTTTTAAAGAAAGGCCAGGTCAAGAGTACCAGCAACCGACGAGCATGTATGAAAGTGCTAATAAAAGTAGAAGCAAAAGACGTGTGTAAGAACCATAGCGGAATTGGAAAGAAGTGGTTTCTGCCTACCCCTACTTAAAAAAGTCGTGACTATATGTATATATATAAATTTTCAATGTCTGTCCGTCAACAACAAAATTAAAATACCATTTTTACTAAAAATTTGATGTAACAAACAATAAAAAGCACTACTACACCCCAACCTGTAGACAGTTAATTTAAATTAACAAAATTATCGTATCGATATTTTTAATTGCTCATTCCAATAAGATTATTTGTAAAATTATCTTTTTTGTTAACAAACGTCAAAAATCGATTACCCGCGTAACTATATATATATATATATATATATATATATATATATATATATATATATATATATATATATATATATATATATATATAAATGAAATGTGGGTCGATTATGCATAAAAAAACAACTACTCATCTGGCTATATGCCGCGACAGGCATTGAATTACATCCGATACATAATCGTGTATAATACCCCATTTCGGGTAACAATATGCAGATGCTTGTTAAGTAAGAGAAGGAACTATTAGATTTATCCATCCGAAGTAACCACCTATGGACCGGTTTCGGGGTGTGTTGCCCCTTATCAGCTTAGGGCAGGTCTACCTCGACTGGACACATCAACAGCTTCGACTTCTACCAAGTATACATGAAGTGCATATAGTTTTTCATAAATTTTGCAGATTACAATACTTCTTCGCAGAAGCTATTCACCGGGTGGTGCTTGTTAAAAAGTATAGATGTCGTGACTGGCACTTTTAGCGTAGCACTTCATGTATACTTGGTAGGAGTCGAAGCTGTTGATGTATCCAGTCGAGGTAGACCTGCCCTATGCTGATGAGGGGCAACACACCCCAAAACCGGTCCATAGGTGGTTACTTTGGATGGATAAATCAAATAGTTCCCTCTCTTACTTAACAAGCATCTGCATATTGTTGCCCAAAATGGGGTATTATACACGATTATGTATCAGATGTAATTCAATGCCTGTCGCGTAAACCAAACGTATTTTTTTAGATTTATTCTATATTTTGGCAATCTAATGGTTCAGAAAACTAAAGCATTTAACGAGAAACTTTTTTAACAAAGAGTTATGTGACAATAACGTTTCCAAAAACATTGGACGTTTAGGTGATAGTACAAAGGGGACTAGGAAAGTTTTGCAGTATAATACGACCACGTGGCGCAGGAGTCTGAGTGTTGCTGCATGTTATGCATTGCCAAGCCGGTGGGCTCAGTTGTTTGTCAGTAGTAATAGTTTAAAGTGCGTGCTATAACATCTTGGTCACGACATGATATTCGGGTTATTTTGCGATATAACTTCGCTCGTGGTTTAAACATGGACCAGTGCTTAAAAGAAATGACTTGCACTACGTGATAATTGTCCACATCGTACGGCTATATTCAGGTGGTACAGAGTATTTCAAACAGGAAATTTCAGTCTGGAGGATGCTGAGAGGACAGGAAGACCACCAACGTCCGTTACGGAAAAAAACGTTACTAACATGAGGAAAATGCTTGACGAAGATAGATGAGTGACTTACCACCAGATTGAGGAAAAATGCACCAGCAATTCGTTCGATTCTGAACGATCATTTGCACGTGATGAAAGTTTGTTCTCTCTGGGTGCCACATAGTCTAACTAGATGATACGACGTGTGAAATGATGATGGGGGACGCTAAAAATGTTTGATAAAGGACAATCTCGGTATGTGAACAACATCGTGACAGGTGACGAGACTTGATTGTAGTCTCAAAACAATGTTTGAGTCTTTCATGACAAGGATACACCCGTAGCAGTAAAAAAATCCCGATCAGTTAAGAAAATGATAGCTGCATTCTTTAAATCGAGTGGAATTGTGGAGCGTGTCGTGTTAGATACATACTGAACAGTGCCTTCCTTAAAACATTGATTCTCTGAAGAACTACCGACCAAATTTAAGAATGGACACCTTAACCACTACAGGACTGAAACTGCTTGAGCACCCTCCTTACAGTCCAGACCTTGCACACTGCGACTTTGCACTGTTCCCCCCATGTGAAAATGAAGCTGAAATAAAGTCAATTTTCCAGTGATGAGAACCCTTTGAGGGTTTGGAACGAGTGCGCCATACTCCCTAGCGAGACGTGGCATATGTGGTTTAAGGATTGGTTTGGGTGGATGGAGAGATGTATTGGAAATTATTATGAAAAAATTAATTGTCTGTAAAGTCGGTTTACGGACGATAATTTTACGTGACAACGTCATAAGAAATCATTCATGAAAAATTGCATACTTTTATGAATTGAATTAAATTATTGTCACTGAATTACCATTATTTAAGGGTCGCGGTGGAGGGGCGACCACGCCCCACTCACATAAAACCTACCATTATTTTGTATAATACAAAGAAGGAGTTAATTGAAAATAACAATTTTTTCGATAAATTAACATTTATTTGCACTCGTTAATTCAAATATTTTGTCTCTCTTCTACTCGGACGCATCGGCCGATGGAATGAAAGGAATGAAAGAGAGATAGATGCGTCACAAGTCGAACCGCTTAGGCCGATCGTGCCTCTCTATCGCTTGTTCCGCGCTCTCGCTTACACGCTCGGCTCATGCGGAACGTTCGTGCGTGCAGCCGGCGTTCATCGATTTATAAGACGTTATCACGTCAAAAATTAAATAAATAGTGTATTGCAAAACTTTCCTAGTTCCCTTTGTACGATTATAAGTATTTGATTATCTTATCGGAATGAGTAATTAAAAATACATTGATTAGAGAATTTTGTTATTAAAATTTTAATTTTTTACATACTGGGGTAGCGTTGGTAAAAAAATCTTCGGTTTTATTGTTAATTAACCGTTTTATACTCAAAGTACCTAATGTGTTTTTAAGGATATTATTTCCCGGTGGTGGCACATACTTTAATGAAACTGACGGTTATGGAGTGGCAGCTAGACAGTTATATAATTTAGCCGTAAAATCTAACAACAGGGGTACCTACTACCCCATTTGGGGCATATGTTTGGGTATGCAGGCGTTAGTGTTTTCCCAAATTGGCATCGATATCCGGATCGACCGACTATTAAAGAAAGTTGCATTACCTTTGGACTTTATGGAAGGTAAGCACAGTATACCTAAAATCTATAAATATATATGTGTTTGTTCCTATATTTTACTCTGCAGCCAAAACTACACATCGCAAAAACGCGAATGGCGTTTGCGTGTGGTAGTAGCCCTAAGACTCCCATCGTGCACAGTGCACATTACAGTAAACTATAAAAGTATTTTAAAGTCCGACAGCGAAAATTAGGTGTGAGAATTATAACTGCTGTATTTACCTACATATTTTTAATATATAGGTATAATTGGGTCGATTATATATCAGAAAACAAAATAATCCTCTGGCTATATGCCTACTACAGGCATTAAATTACATGTCGGTTACACGTCGATAGCTTTAAGGGTGTGGAATATATGGGGGTTAAAAGTGGTTGACTTCGAAAATGTGTGACTCCAATATGTTCCAGTACTTTCTGGAAAGTTCCAGGATTTTAAAGAACCTGGAACATCCTGGAATTCTCACACACATTTTCTGTTTTTACCCTCATTTTTCACCTCACCAACTTACTTTCTCCTATTTTTTTTAAAATTAATAATGGGTACATTGAAGTACATTTTTTTGAAATCAAAATATATATAAATATATATATATACAGGGTGTTTCAAAAAAGGTGATCCCGTCTCTAGGATAGGTAGAAATCTGAAAAATAATTGGGGTTTGTTTAGTAAAAAATTTTCGTAACGTTATCAGTATTCAAAATAAAAGGCGCTGAAGAAAAAAAATTATATACATTTATTACGATTTTGCCGAAACTACTGGAAACATTGTAATGAAATTTTATACGTTTTATGTTTTAGAAGCTGATACATCCCATGAATTTGTTTTTATATCTGACTCTCATAGAGGGCGCTAGTTACACGGTTCGTACCAAGTAGTATTGAACATAACTTTTTTAAGGTTAGATTTATTAATCAAAATTTTAAATGAACTTAAACATCATTCAATTTTACACCAAAAAGGTACTCTTGGTAAAAATCGATACTGTGTACCGTTTTCGGAATATTTTGATTTGAAAATTATGAAGTAATAACCGATGCTGGTATAAAGTAATGATAAAGTTATTAATTATTATTATTAATTAGTATGCATTATGTGAATTAATTGTCGCGTTTATGAGACCTCATCGATAAAACAGATACATCTTAAAAATTGGGTGAGGGCTTTCCTTACTTGAAACGTTTTACAAAAATCCATTCTAATCGGTATATCTTGATTTTCTTTAAGTTTGCCGTTGAAAACTGACATTTATTGATAGTTATGACGATAAGTCAGCAATGATTAGATTTTCATTAACAATATCTATTTTACAAACAACAAGGTTTTTTACTAAGCAAACCCCAAACCCCATACAATCTCTGATACACACGGCCAGAAACAGAGACGTAATGGAAAATGTGATCGCTAACATCCAGTAATGGATCTGCATCAGAAGAAGAAGAAACTCCAGTTATTTTTCAGTTTTCTACCTATCCTATATTATAAGAATGTTCGAGAAGGTTCTAAAATAATCTAGAATGATCAAGAATACATTTAAACGTACTAAAATGATATGGATCAGGCCCGGAATGGGACCATTTGGGGCCCTCAGCTAAAACCTGTAAAGGGGTCATCTACCGAGGGACCCTCCCCCGTAATTTTTTTGAAATTTAGGTGCTTGAAAACAATGAAAACGCGTTTTTAGGCTAATTTGGCATTCTTGCACACATCTTTCTCTACTTTCATCAATGCTCTTATAATGCTCGTCGGTTGTTGGTACTCTTGACCTGGCCGTTCCGTAAAACAATGTCGATCTGATCGAGATATGTTCGCCGAGGTCGACCTCTATCGACTTGCCCACTCGCCTTATAAATCCGTTTCGTCTTCCATCCTCTCTACATGTCCAAACCATCCAAGTATTCCTTTATCTTCTTTTACACCACATTGTTCTCTTATTTCCCTATTCTTTACTTTATCCAACCGAGTCACTTCGGCTATACTTCTCAGACTACTCATCTCCACAGCATTAATCCTATTTTCATGCTTTTTCTGCCAAACCCAACATTCACTACCATACATAAGTGTAGGAACCAACACTACTCTATGCGCAGCCAGACGTTCCTTTTTTGACACTTTCTGGGTGTTCATAAAGCTATGCAGTGCCCCATTCATTTGTTTTGCTGCCAACACCCTTTGCTCAATGTCACTGACATACTTTCCATCTCTCGTAAACTTTGAACCCAGGTATACAAACTCATTTACTTGTTCCACTCTTTCTCCCAATCAGAACTTTACAGTTTGTCATGCTTTCTTCTTTTTCAAAAACCATTACGTTTGTTTTGCTTACATTTATTTTTATCCCTTTGATTTTCAGGGCATTATGCATAACATTAACCATCGCCTGCAACTCCTCTTTAGATGACGCTAATATGACTTGATCATCGGCGTAAAAAGGCATTTCGACGATCAAATAATTCATTTTCATTTAATCCATACACACTCTCCTTCAAATCTTTTAAACAATCGTCTATGTATAAGTTAAACAGCCATGGCGAAGCCACACATCCCTGTCTCACACCTTTTTCAATGTTGTTTACCCAGTCCGTGTAAGCTCCGTTTATCCTGACACAAGCAGTGGAATCCTTGTAAAGTGATTCCAGTGCTCGTATTAAACTACCACTCTCCCCATACTTAGATAATGTTGACCACATTTCACTCCTCACCACTCTGTCATAGGCCTTTTCCAAGTCTATAAAAGCGCAATAGACCTTCTGACTTCTAGCCAAGAATTTTTCTACTACACCTCGTAATGATTCATGTATCTTCTTTATACGAAGATTATGATTTTCGACTTTTGTTTACTATTATTTATTAAAATAAGAAATTCACAGTATTTTTAGGATACCACAACACTACAATCACACGCTGTAGAACTGCCAATAATTACAACGGAGTTCAAAATAAAGTGCAATATTTTATTCACACCAAAGTATTAATGAATTATGTCAAAATTATTTGTGCAGTAAAAATAATGAATACCGAATTTTAGGAATTGGAAAAATAATACTAACATTTTTTAAAAAATCCTGTGTATTTAACAGTTTACAATGTTATACTAGAATAGAAGGGGCTTAACTTAACTGAGATGATTCGACATTTTACTCCCCTAGCCCCAAAGTAACAGATTCTTTGTAAGCATCTCACTTGTTAAAGCTACTTCATCTATTATTTTATTTTTGTCCAAATCATAAAATAAATTCCTCTTAACATTAATAAAAAGCAGACTGGACATAATGCCTAAAGACGACCGAAGTCGGTTTTTGACTATTTCAAGTTTAGAAAAAACTCGTTCACATGTGACTTGGGTACAACAACAAATTTATATGCAACAGTCCAGATTGATTAAGTTCAAACAAAACAGAAAAATCACATGTCAAACACTGGAAACATTGTCTATTTTCAGAGCAATTACCAAGAACACAAAATAACTGAGATCAGTCTAGAACCTTCACGAATAATTTGATGTGTTCTAAAATAATCAAATTAAATTTTAATTCTTGAAAATATAAGGCTGAAAGTTATAACAATTATCTATGGGTATAAAATAATAACTGTATCAGATATAAATGATTAGATGTACGACCAAGCTAGTTGTGTATACCTAATATTAAAAGAAAACGTACATTCAGTTTTGTTAATTTAAATAAAGTAAATTTTAGGCTATGAAAAAAGTCGATTGTACTCCAAAATGCCGAAACGAATTCATCAAATTCTAAAAGGAAAAAATGTAACTTATAATCTCCACAAATACGGTTTGACCGAAGAAGTTTTGAGAAAGCATGATCTTCTCGACGATTGGAAGATTCTGTCGACCAACAAAGATGCGAAAAATTTAACATTTATTTCGTCAATGGAAAGCAACAAATACCCGATTTACGGTGTACAATTTCATCCAGAAAAAAACATTTTCGAATATCAGAAGAACGCCGGTATTCCGCATTCTTCGTCCGCTATAAAAGTATCTCAATTTTTTGCAAATTTCTTTGTCGACGAATGCCGGAAAAACAATAATCGCTTTCCTGATGATGATACCGAGAAACGTACTTTAATTTACAACTACAACACCCTATATACCGGTTTTAACGGTTCTTCATACGCGCAGTTGTATGCTTTTACCGAGGAAGACTACAAGAAATGTCCCTTGGTTAAAGCAAATCTAGTCTAAATGTTGTGATATTTATATTTACTTTGGGTAGTTTTTACTAATTGCTTGTTAAATGTTTAATAAAATATTACTAAACAATTTCCCAGTTTTATTCACGGGTGTAACATAAAGGTAGGTCATAAATTGAGACACATATTCCGGGGTCAAAAATAACTCGATCGAACATAACTTACCTTTATGCAAATGTGCTCACAAAAAAAATTACAGCCCTTGGAAATTACAAAATGGTAATACATGGCTTTCTTATCGCAAGAGCATCTTTTTCATATAAAACCACGAAATCTGTACAGCCCATAACAATTTTAGGGAGGTTTTGAACCCTTTTTTTGTTGTTGCAGAGGTGGAGAAAATCCTTTATGGAGAGGTTATGAGTCTGAAAGCTTAAGGTCTACTGTGAGACTCCACTGACTGTGTCAGGTCTACTCACTAAAAACTCCACCCCTATTTAGGTTCGTCTGGCTATTGCCTCCGGCGACACTTAGACCTGTTGGCTCATTGTATTTTGCCTATGTGTTTTTGTATCATTGTACAATGGAGAGACCCGACCCACAGACCGCCCGGCAAGGATCCGGAAAAAGCAAAACACACACTGCGCCGCCGCGAGGCACCGGACCGAAAAAGACGGGCAATCCCCGGGACCTAAAACCACGCTGCACCCAATCCAGTACCTTCGTACCTTGTACAAGTTCTGTACTGGGTGAAAACAATGTAACCGCCCATCCTCCTTAGCGCCCCACAGCAGTACAGCACGCGCTCCACCGTTCCCGGATCCCCGCCGCACAACTCGCAGACCTGGCCTCCATTATACAGTCCCTTAGTGATTCTTAGCTCATTCCTGTTCGTCGGTAACAGTTCTGCCGTCCTTTTATTTCCCGTGTTTGTTTCCTGGTATGCTTTTCGAGTAGTTTTTGTGTTTTTCGTAACCTCTTCTTGCAAGTTTGTCTACTTCCTCATTATCTGCAACTTCCTGGCGTCCTGGAACCTGTTATAGTTTGACGTAATTACGGTCTATCAGCGTTCTCAGTTATTCTTTGCATTCAACAAGTATAGTGGAAGGAGTGGTCCGGCCCTGAGGTGCCCACTGCACAGGACTAAGGCTGTCTACTGCAGGATTTCGCCCGGTTTCCTGTTGGCTTCGTTAGCTACGGTGCTTCCCCACCGCAATGCATCCATCAGCACGAGTTGCATAACATTTTGGATTGGGAGTCTTTTAGTCGCCTTTTACAACAGGCACACTATACCTGTAATCTATTCTATTTTCCCCGTATCCCCAGGGGAACTTTTCTATGCGTTACAATTAAATTAGTATTGTGACACCATTGGTTTAATACATCATTTTTGAAATTTTTTTAGCTCTTAACACCATTTCTTATCGAGATGCGGCATTTTTTTATTATCCTTTAAAAATTATGAGTAACAAAAAGTATTATTCATGTTATTTGCAGGTTTAAAAAATATGTACAAATGTTTATTATTTACTATAATAAATATTCAAATTGGCCTTCATTTTTCTGAATACACATTCGGCACTGTTTTAAAAAGGAAAACCGAATTTTTTGGAAGTTCATTGGCTTCTGACGAAATCGATTTGTACTTTCAATGATTCGACGCCTCAGTTGTTTGTCATTTATTTTAATACAATACACTTCCTCTTTCATAAAATCGCAGAAGCAAAATTCAATAGGGTTAAGATCTGGACCTCTGACTGGCCAAGAAATAGGTGCATCAGGTATCCTTTCAATCCAACGTCCAGGATACAGACCAAAAAGGTATTCCCTTCGTTATCCAAATACGCTGGACCTCCATCTTGTAAATACCACATTTTTTGCCTTATTCCTAAATTTACCTCTTCCAAGTACTCTGGTAAATCATTTTGTAAGAACTGCAATTAATTTAAACCATTTAAATTATTTGAAAGAAATACTGGTCCTATTTAATTATTATTAATAATGCCTTCCCAAACATTGACTTTAAAAGTCCTTTGGTGGATGAGTCGCTTTTTTTGCGTGAGGATTTTCTTCGGCCCATTAAGTGTGCGTTATGGTGATTCGTAATGCCATTTCTATTGAAGGTACATTCATCGGTAAACAAAATATGATTAATTAAATTGATATTTAGATTGTTTTCCTTTAAGAACCAGTCGCAAAATCCCATTTTGTTAGAATAATCTTCATCTAGTAATTCTTGAACGGTTGTTAAGTGATGGGGATGAAGCTGCTGTTCCTTCAATTTTCTCCAAACCATCATGTGACCAACATCTAATTAAGCAGCTATTACCCTTGTACCGCTTCCAGAGTTTTCTTCGACTACTTTTAAAATCTCCATATCGTTTGTATTCACTGGACGACCACTATTACAAGCAAGTTGCGGTCGCAAAGTACCCGTCTCCCGTAAACGACGATCAATGGAAATAAAAAATCGTCTGTCTGGTATATTCCGATTGGTATATTTTTCCGCATAACGCCTTGCAGCTGCTGCACTATTCCCTTGGCATTCACCTGTGATTACCAGAATTACAGTTAATTATCTGAAACCTTGTTTTAGACTGACCAAACTTACCCAGGATTAAATGCATATCTGCCAATTTTGCAAACGTGTAAACCATTGTAACAAAAAGTTTAATTTTTCTTAACACTCTTAAAATGCACTATAATCTAAAGCTTCAATTGACAGTATGTAATTGTTAAAGCAACTGTTAGTTATTTATCCGTAGACACGTATTGTTGCACAGCCAACTAAAGAATTTTTGAAGGATTATGAAAAAGAGGTTGCATCTCGATAAAAACTGGCTTTTCGAAAAAGTGCTAGGAGGCAAAAAAATTTCAAAAATGGTTTGTTAAACCAATGGTGTTACAATACTAATTTAATTGTAACGCATAGAAAAGTTCGGGGGGTTCAAAACCCCGTAAAATTTTTATGTGCTGTACAGATTTCGTGGTTTTATATGAAAACGATGCTTTTACGATAAGAAAGCCATGCAACCATTTTCATTACACAATGTTATACAGTTCATGAAATATTGGGAAAATCGATTTTAATTTTGTGCTTTCCAAGAACTGCAACTTTTTTTGTGTGCACATTTGCATTAAGGTATGATTTGTTCAATCGAGTTATTTTTGACCCCAGAATATGTGGTTCAATTTATGACATACCTTTTTGTTACACCCTGTATATCTATTTCCCTCTATTTGCTGCTTATATTTAAATAAGCTGGTGACTAAAATTCGATTAACATTTTTTGCCACAACGTGTGATTTAATATTACTTGTAAATTAAATCAACTATATGAAAATTAAAAATGAATACTTTTGGGATCATAAAGGGTTGCTTTTTTCGCCAGTGACAAAATAAAAAGAATTATTGGTACCAAATATTTTGTAAAATAATTTCACAAACTTAGTTTTATTTAACTAAAACTATCGGTCTATATTATCAGCATATATTCTGTGAGTTAGATAAAAATTTATTCAATTTGTATAAAAATGAAATAATTTTAATAGGGGGCATAGAACAATTTTAAAGAAAAGTGGTAGAAACATGTATTATGTCTAAACCCTTACACTCATAATTATTAACATTTTATATCGTCCCTGCCCAGTGAAAACCATGGGGAGGTAAGAGCTTATTTAATGCAATAGAAAAAAGTATAAGGAATGTAGTGTGGAATGAACATGTTAGAATTTCAAAAATATCACAGAAATAGAAATTTTATCACAGACAAATAAAAAAAACTTTAAATTGTGGAATTTAATAAAAAACGCTTCTGAAACAGTGAAATAAAAATCTGAAAATAAAATAAATTCCGAAACACGAAACCGGTGAGAAAGGCTAATGTGAAAGATTAAATTGTTCTTTAAAAATACGGAGAAACAAGACTCCTTCCAATAACTCTTCCTGCAAAACTAGTATAGATAATCACACCACAGCTTTTTCTTATCACACTATTCCTCACTGACTCTGATGGATAGTCGCTCCAGCTATACTTCTCAGACTACTCATCTCCGCAGCATTGATCTTAGGTACTTTCATGCTTATTCTGCCAGACCCAACATTCACTACCGTACATAAGTGTAGGGACCAGCACTCTTCTATGCACAGTCAGTCGTATCTCAGAGCTCCGTTTTAATTTTGTTAATTGAAATAAATGATAAATTACATATGTAGCTCGACTCTTACACCTTCCCCCTTGACCTCTTCACAGTTCGAAGGTTTCAAAGCAGTAAAATATCGACCTATTGGATCAACCTTCGTAACAGATTTTATTACAGTTTCAAGGATCCAGAATGAACTGCATGATTAACAGAAAAGATCTACAGATACAAGATGGTTGCATTAAAAAATCTTAGAGGAAACTCGCCCTTCGTTACGTTATGATATTGACACTCAGGATGTGAAAGCTTGTTATTTTAATTTAAATTATCGTTTTCTGTTTACTATCGAATGGAAAAATCTCCAGACGCAGATTTCTACGACATATTCAAAATAAACAGATGGATGTTTTGTAAATGTCACTTAAACTTTTACAAACTTTGGTACTTCCTTCATTTTTAAAATGCAACTTTCTAGAATATTCCGAAAATTTTAATGAAATGACCCGTTTGAAGATAAAAAAGAATTAATTATCTACAATTAAATCATGTAAAACATTTTGGGACAAGGAAAAGTACCTACATGGAAAGTTTTGTTATCAAATAAAAACAATTTTATGAAAACAGTTTTAGGATTATTTTTACGTTTATTTACTAGGTAGAATATTTTGAAAATATCAAGCTATTCGTTTATTTATTAGTTTTGGAAAATTAAATAATTCGTTTTTAATACTGTAGTGGAAAGACGGCAATCTTGCCAAAAAACCGTTAGGTGATGCTTTACCAGTATTAATTAAATATCAGTATATACCTATGTGAAAATATCCAAAAATATTCAATTTTTCTAATTTATTAGTACAAAAACAGTTAATTTTACATTAGCACAATAATAAATTAAATGAAAAACTTACATAAATCCTTAATTTATGAATATTTGTAACTGTCTTGACAGCGCACAATTTTCAACAACGTTCTTTACAGACGCACTGAATATATTAAAACAAATGACCAAGGCAATTTGATTATTCTGAATAAAATTATACTTAAAGTCTATGGGTAACATGCACGAAACGTCACAACTGGATAATGGTGGATGGGTGACGTGCTTGTGACGTCACATCTTCTTGAGATAGATGTGAGAAGCGCAAGCGCGGCCGCCATGTTGAAATTTAAATGTTTTGTACTGTTTTGATCAACAATGGTTGGGAACGTATAGAGGTTAGGCGTCATTACTTGTTTACTATGGAAAAAAAATAAACACATAATATCTATAATTTTATCTTATTAATGATGTCAATCAATTGTTACTATGTAGGTACTTGCCAAAATATATTAATAAACGAAATTATTATTTTTATTTATAATTAATAAAGTGGATAATTTAGTATATAAAGCTAAAATATGACATGTAACTATTGAAGGAGTGTTTAATATAAAAAAATAAGTAGTATTCAATATAAATAAAATATTATAGGTATAACGTGATAATTATTAGTTTTAAACTATTTACAGCGTGTATCACTTTTACATACTCATAACAACACTGTTTCGTTGTTCCTATTCGAACAGATATAAGATATAATAATAATCGATTAAAAAAATTTACTTTTCAATCAAAACACTTATTTTTTTATTTTCTTTTTTTTTTAATATGAATGTACTTTATTCAATATTTTAATTATGTGGATGCGAGTACTCTTACATGCTTGTTTGCGAAAAACAGTCCGAAAAAAATGGCCGATATTGATGCATGCGCAGAAAACAACTGTGATGAAAAGGTCTATTTCATCCAACGACATTAAACATTATTACAGAGGATGGCCCGATTCGCCGATTTTATCATCCTGTCAGTGACGTCAGCGCGATGCCTTATACATAACCAAAAACATATTTTATATTCTTCGAGTTCACAAATGTTTTATTATTGATATTCATTTTTATTGTTGTTTTATTATTGTTCATTTCATTATTTAGTATAAAGTATAAAAACTTTTTATATATATTGGGATTACACTGAGAAGGAAGCATTCTTCATGGAAAATTGGAGATTTTTTTTTCGAAAAAAAACTGCCCCTTCAATACTGCATGCTGGAAATTGAACTACATTAGTTGATAGATAATTTGAAATCCAACTTGTAAAGAAGCTGACGTTGAAAATATGAATTTTCATTGTTAATTGAATTTTTCTACCTATGCAGGAAATTTCTGTATGAAGCAATTATTTTTAAAGTACTCATCAGACAATAAATTTGTTAAATAAATACGAGTACTATCAACATTTATGTAAATCAAAATATTTTTTTTGTATCCATACTTCAGAAATTAAATCTGATAATTATTAATTTTAAAACAGAGCGGTTCATAAAGGATTGTACATTCTCATTTGACCAATTTAAATAAGTAGGTATACTTACATAAAAAAATATATGTATACCTCTTACAAGTTCGAATATCTAACAAAAAGTATCAAGTAAAAAGCAAAGGTACAACACACAAATGGCAAGTAAAAAAACAAGAATGAAAAGAAGACGAATTAAATTGAAGCTTCGTTAGATTAGTTCAAATTTCATCATATTAGTTCAAATTCATTCGAAATAGAAATATGAACTACGTAAGGTATTGTGGTGACGTCAGTTGACAGAATTACGTTCCAGTATAGGGAACTGGCCATCCTCAGTAATGGCTGTTTAACTTATACATGGACAATTGTTTAAAAGATTTGAAAGTGAGTGCGTATGGATTAAAAATGAATGATTTGATCGTCAAATGCCTTCTTGACGCCGATGATCAAGACATATTAGCGTTATCTGAAGAGGAGTTGCAGGCGAGGGTTAATGTTATGCATGATGTCCTGAAAATCAAAGGGATGAAAATAAATGTAAGCAAAATGAAAGTAATGGTTTTTGAAAGAGAAGAAAGCATAACAAACTGTGGAGTTTCAATTGAGGGAGAAAGAGTGGAACAAGTAAATGAATTTGTGTACTTGGGTTCAAAGTTTACGAGAGATGGAAAGTATGACAGTGACATTGAGCGAAGGGTGTTGGCAGGAAAACAAATGAATGGGGCACTGCATAGCTTTATGAATAGCCAGAAAGTGTCAAAAAAGGCACGTCTGGCGGTGCATAGAGGTGTGTTGGTTTCTACACTTCTGTATGGTAGTGAATGTTGGGTTTGGCAGAAGAAGCATGAAAATAGGATTAATACTGCGGAGATGAGTAGTCTGAGAAGTACAGCCGGAGTGACTCGGTTGGATTAAGTAAAGAATAGTGAGATAAGAGAACGCTGTGGTTTAAAAGAAGATGTAATTACAAAGATAGATAAAGGAATGCTTAGATGGCTTGGACATGTAGAAAGGATGGATGAAGGAAGATTGACGAAACAAATTTATAAGGTGAGTGTGATTGGACAAGTCGGTAGAGGTCAACCTCGGAGAACATCGATCTCGATCAGATCAACATTGTTTTGAAGAAAGGCCAGGTCAAGAGTACCAACAACCGACGAGCATGTATGAGAGCACTGATGAAAGTAGAGGAAGCAAAATATGTGTGTAAGAACCGTAGCGGAAGTGGAAGAAATTGGTCTCTGCCTACCCCTATGGGAAAAAGGCATGACTTTATGTATGTATGTATGTCCTTGTATTCCATACATCTATTAAAAAATGGCCACGTACTGCACTTCCACTAACTAGATATGGGAAGAATCGAATACTCGGTTATCGAATCTTAATAAGAATCGAGAACCAACTACCTATTTTTAAGTTGGGAACAAAACTTCACCCCGGTACTCATTTGATAAATTGTACGGTGTCTTGCTCAAAAGAATTAAAATATTTCAAAAGAACAACTAATTTACCTAACCATCTCCAAAAATTTCGAGAACTCGAGAATAGACATACAAAAATAACCTCTAATATTTGAAATTACCTCTTCTTCTCTTTTATTGGGCAATTTACCTGGGACAAATAACCCAATATTTAACATTTAGGATGCGTTCCACTAAGCGTTCACAACGCCTAAAATACTCTATTGACCGTTACACATGGTGACTACGATCGTTGTGGTCGCGGTGAAAACGTCACTAATGACGTCATGACATACATGAAGCTCGCGACCAAGAATATTAAACATTATTACAGAGGATGTCCCGATTCGCCGATTTTATCATACTGCTAGTGACGTCAGCGCGATGCCTTATACATATCCAAAAACATTATATTCTTCGAGTTCACAAATGTTATTATTGATATTCATTTTTATTGTTGTGAATTAATTTCATTATTAAGTGCCCCAGCCATTTCAATACAGCACGCTGGAAATTAAACTACATTAGTTGATAGGTAATTTGAAATCCAACTTGTAAAAAAGCTAACGATGAAAATATGAATTTTTATTAAAATAGTCGAATTTTTCCACGTATGCTGGAAACTTTTGTATGAAGCAATTATTTTTTTAAGGAAATACTCATCAGACACCTGTCATAAACTAAAACAAGTCACTATGAAAGATAATGACTAATAGTACCATTCAGTCTCAGATAACATTCCACATATGGTTTTTCAAACACCTTAATTCCATTTTCGATAGATATTATTTAGACAAGTTTTATGAATTGCAGTTTATAAAATGCAAACATATGAGACTTCTCCAAACAGGAGTCAGTCTACCAAAATTTCTACTGATGAAGAGAGTAGATGAGTTGGGTAGTAAAATTAGAGAAAAATTTCACATTCTTGGGTCAGAAATAAGCCTTTGTAACCACTTGATGTTTTATTAAAAATGCAAAGTATCAATAAGTTTCAAGTAAAAAACACAGGTACGACACACAAATTAAATTTCACAAAGCAAAACGCATTAACAAAATGGCAAGTGAAAAAACAAGACTGAAAAGAAGACAAATTAAACTGAAGCTTCCTAAGATTAGTTGAAACTTCATTATATTAGTTCAACTGGCCATCCTCTGTAATAATGTTTAATGTCCTTGGCTTACGACAACCCATTTCAAGAGGTGGGTCGAAGTGAGCGTTGAGAGAATTAGCGGGATTTTTAAAACTCAAAACAATATTTTTTTTTATTCAATATAAATCAATTTAACTAATCATTATTAGAATTTATTGTTAAGATTTAAACATTGTAAAGTTTAAAGCTTTTGCTATACTTTTTCTAGCTCGCCATTTGTTATTCTTTACTTCTAAACGCTCCATAATCCATTCAACTTGGGCTTACGATTTCAACGCTCGGGACTAAGTGGAACGGGAAAATCCGTTTCGTGAGCGTGATCGTTGTAGACGCTTAGTGGAACGCACCCTAACAACATATAAATAGGTAAAATACTTAATTTTAAACCTCAGTTACTTGTTAGCCAATGAGCTACGTCTTTGTTTTGCACTACATAACCTCAATTACACATCTCTGTTACTATTTTGTGAGATAAGTCTATTGACACTGACTCGGTCGAAAACAAATACTGATAAATTATCCGAGCATCGGTTCTCGATTCTTAATATTCGAGAACTCTATCATTGCAAATAACCCTACTTGTTAACATTTGTTCTTCTGCGAATATGTTGTGTTTACTTACGTTATTAATAAGTTTTTTTAACTTTATTCTGCAAATTTTGTGGTGAAATAACTCGTAGTGGTTATAAATATTATGTTATGAATAAATGCCTGCATTTTGTTTTAATAGCTTAGCTAAATTAATATAGGTACTTTTGGATGTCATGTATTAAAAATTGTGAAATGAATAAACCGGATTAACCATTAACCATCGAGTATCAGATCATTTGAAAATATATAATATATAATAGTATACGTTATTATTAATAATAATGAGATTCAAATAAGTAGGTACTATAAAGTATAAATACATAATTTTGCTTTAATAGTTTTGTACTCAAATGATTTCGTTAACCAGCTTTCTTGATTTTTCTGTACCTAAGTTGGTATTTGCATTTTCGCAATGAAGTTAGGAAGCTACCTTGTGACTAATACTCTATGATATCGGACTCTAATAGTTTTTAAACAATTTACTACATGAGAAAACAAGCAATTGGAAAAAAATTTATACACACCTACATTTTAAAAAAAAATTTGTATTAAAATTAAATTACAGCAATGGTAATATTAATAACGATTTGTAATTTTTTGAGGGTAATTTTTTAGGGTGGATTTAAAAAAAATATGACCAATAATTTTTAGTTTTTTAAAAATTATTAACTAAAACTAACATTTTTTTCGGTTCTCAAAAATGTATCTATTTCTGTTAAACTAGGGATTGTATGTGACATTAATAATATTATTTTTGTTTAAGTATCCCACAAAAAAGGTATTATATGCAATCTCCAAAAAACAATGGCAATTTTTTTAACGGTTCAATACCCTTACTCTATATAGTTTTTATGCATGGTGTACCAATAATATTCAGCCGAAAAAAAATTTGCTTTGATTTACTAAACACAACCAAGTGTAACTAACGCCCTCTATTAGCAATGCTAAATTAGACTCCAAAATGCGGCAATTCTCATGCCAAAAAAACGTAAAATTGCCAATTTTCAAATATAAATTGAGGTCTAGAATCTACAATTCAGAGATAGGACGTTCTTAATGAATCACCCTGCATAGTAAATAGGAAAAGTTTTGCCCTAAAATAGGAAGATTTAACATACAACCACTCATAAAATATTCCAATATATACCAAGATATGAGTTGATTTTATTTTAAATTTAAAAGTAATTTTAGTAGGTAGTTTTTATATTAATTATTCGCAGTGAAAGAGACATTCTACGCTAATGCCCCTACTTCTATCGTACTGCAATAATAAACTTCAACTTGATAATGAGTTCCAAATGATATCAAAACATTTTAAACGCTCATATTTTTATCGAGAACCATTGGGACCTCTTCTGACAACCCTTTCATTCCACTAGTTGTCATGGTATTTTATTAGCGTCAAGAAACATTTTTTGACCAAGCGGAAAGTTTCTCGCATAACCAGATTCATTTTCCATTAAATAACTATAAAAGGAGAATAGCGCTAGTCAATTTATCATTATCGTAAAAGTATTCGAGCAGTGTTTAGTTTGAATTAAATCAACAAATGTATACCAATCCGTTCAGTCGTGTGCATAGTCAAATCCGGCAAGTGGTGGATAATATTATATTTGGCAAAAGGGCGATGAGCAGAAATGAGTCGGAGTCATCAGTTTGGTCAAATTCTTTTTCTTCCCCTTCAAAATGTTCACCAGTTATCGGAGGTTCAATATGGAGTTTGAAATATTTGCGATCGAAAACGAATAAAAAATCTAAGAGTAAATGAACACGGCAGCGACGCGACGTCTAAGAAGAAATTCGAATGAAAATGATCAGAAACTTCGAGTTGTCTCTTTTGGAAATCCACATCGTTGCCTTGTGTTTTGTTTAAAATTAAAATATGTAGCTAAATAAAAAAACATAATAAGCTTCATTATGATATGAGGCTACCCAAAATTAGTTCTTTTTAATAAAAAAACCAATATTTTTATTTTTTAAATTATATTTGTAATGTTTGTAATAACCTACGAACGCTTTGTAAAATATGGTTTTTCCAACTCGATTTTTTACTGTTATCACGATACCATCCTGTATTCAAAGAAATAACCGTAGGTATTATTATTTTTAGAAGAAAATTGTAAAGTAAGAATATTGTTAAATAAATCATAATTTTTTTTAAAGTTCCTTTTTTATAAACCTGGTATGTTTCTTGTTAAACCTGTTGATATATTTAATAAAGGAATAAAAAAAGGCAAAAATCAAAAAATGTTTGAAAAAATTTAAAAAAAATATCAGTGAACTTTGAATTACTTTTATTTAATCTTCAATCAAAGTATTAATTTTTTGGTTGTCACTATTAATTTTCGACATCCTCTTCTTAAAATTGCCGCCCAGTTTTTAAAAACTTTTTCGAATTTTTATTAGTGAAAATAAATGGGGCCAACGGTTGTGGACATTTGAAAGATTCCATGATTCTTTGGATTTTGTTTGTACTTTTTTTACCGACTGGCTCCAAAAGATTGTTCCATAGCATATTAGCAGCTAAAATGAAACAGAATACGATCCCTGTACTTGAAAAAATCCAGTTTCAATTTCCTTTATTTTTTTAATAAAAAAAGAATAAAAAAACATTCAGATCCATCATCAGGTACAATGTTGTACTATTTCAGATGATTATACTCACCCAAAGCGTGCCCCTTTTGGGAAAAGTGAAAACAGTCATGAGTGATATAGGAAATATCAATAACTTCTTCTAATCTACGATTAGGATCATCGGGCGCATTAAAGAGCTTCATAAATGGCTGTAAAACCACCGTAAAATCTTCTTTTTTATCATATCTTCCACCAACTATCTGAAAAATTAACACAGGACAAAATTTTAGTGTCTTGTGCTATTTCTGGGGCTTGATTTATCTGGCGAAAAATAATTAATTGCACAACTGAATACACACTATATTATAATGGTGTTGCAATGTTTTATTTAGACCGATTTAGCTTCATGTTTTAAGGCAAGAAAAACTAAAGACTGGTATAACAAAAACAAAATTAAACAATCTCTATCTTAGCTAGCTCAAGAGTCATTAGTGAACAATGAATAAAAACAGCGACGTCTCCGGAAGGTTATTGAAATATACTTTGAAAATGCATCATCCTTACTATATACCTAATAAATGCTGATACTCACCAAAACTTCTTCGGCTTGTTGATATGCTTTTACCAAACTGGTAATCACGTTCAACTCATTGCCTCCTCGATGGAAACATTCGCAAAAGAGTCTGTGAAGAAACCTGCACGTCAAAGTGCGTTTTATTCTCAAACTCACGGAAACATCTTAAAAAGTAAAAACATTAATTAGTATCTGACTGTTTAAAATAAATATTGAGTTACCTAAAACAGGTATGAGATTGACAATAGTTCTAGGTAAATTTTCTTGCAGATAATCCAGAGCCACAGCTAATTTCTTAGCGTGATTGACAGCTGATGAAGCTTCTTTATTGTAACACTGAGCTGAACAAACATCATTGGCGCCGAAAAATACGGTAATCATCTTCCAATCTCGTTTTACATCGATGTTCGGATCGTTTTTTAACTTATTGACTAGAATCTTTGCTTGTCTTATAGCATCCGCATCCGCAGCGACAGGAAAAGCGACGTTTAATTTGGAATTCGAGCTGAGAAATTCTCCAGGACCAGCGGAAAATCCTCGAAGGTTTGGATTAAATTCCTTAAGGATGTTTGGTAGGGTAAGAAATTGCCTCCATGTTCCTTCGCCTCCTGCAACATACACCAAAGCACCCTTGTATACGGTTTTTATAAAGAGAGAAGAGGAAAAAATAAAAAATTGGTTGATTGATTACGGTCACCGTAAAATATTGAGTTTTAATGCTAAGCAATACGCTATCTAGTGGAATAAACTCGCATCAATATCACGTGACCAGTAAGTATGATTGCTTTGTGTTTATATACCCTGAAGCTCGCATTTGTGCGAAGATTATAGTTGTTTAATAGTGAATAATAATTTGTTAATAGTGAAAATGATCAGCAGAGCAAATTGTTGTGTACCTGGATGTAACTCAGTGTGTAAAAAAACCCCAATTTGACTTTTCATTATTTCCCAAATGAGGGACAAAAAGTTGAGCATATTAGAGAATCGGGAATGGTGACTATGATTGATAGAAAGAAACTGTGGGAAATCAAACTGAATAAAGGAAAGAGAGTTACCAAAAACATGAGACTTTGTTCTAAATATTTTTTTGAGAAAGATTTCATAACTCTTAGTGATTGTAAGTATTTGGTTTTCTTTATTTTATGTGGTTAATAAAATTACCTATCAATCTGTCAGTGGGCTATTAAAAACTTTACCTGAAAACCACTGCTATACCAAGTAAAAACTTACCTGTCTCCAGCATTATAACAAAGTCCAAAAGTCTAAAAATGGAAGAGGAAAAGAAAAGGTATGAAAAGCAAGTTCTCTTGGTTAATTTTATTGAAGTCATAAGTAAATAATTATCATTGAAGTCATGTCATCCATTGATTTCATAAGGATCACTTTTAATAGCACTGGTCCGCAAACAATAAGATCTGATTATTCACTTATCATCCTTTTTTGCTGCAAGAACAGCTTTACCCTCCACGATACATCGACTACTTGGAATAGCAGCCAGATAAACAAAAATTGTGGTCAATGATGGAAACATATCCGAATTCCTTCCAATATAAAATATTGAATTTAATAACGTTCAAATAACGAAATTTTCACTTATTTGTATACTTCCCTTAGTAAACACATGGATTATAGCAAATGCAATCACACTTGGCGCCAGAATGACAGCGCGGGAAAATGAAGGTTAAAATGTCAATAAGAAAAAAGAAGATTCCAGTTTGTCAGCATGACAATCTTAAAATTTCTAGAAAAAATATTTCCCAAAATTTCCATTATGCATCTTTAACTTCAGTTTGCAGTTAACAAAATTTTACGTGAACAATTTAAAGAGAAAAAAAAGGATGTTCAACCACCCACCAATTACCGAAAACAGAACCACATCAAGTATTAACAAATCCAAACCAAAAAACACTGAAAAAATCGTCGCCAAAAATGATAGACCCATGAAAATGGAAAAGAATAAAAAAAATATGTCCAGAAAAGAAAAACTGCATAAAAAGACAATCAATCAACTAGAAAAAGAGCGCAATATAGCGGATAATCATAAAGAAAAATTGTGCACTTGTCAGCGATGCAAAAGAACCGTTGAATTCACAAACGCGTTCAACTACGAAAAGAAAGGGTTCGTATGCAATAAATGTATGGATATTGTGTTCGCCAAGCAATGCAACAACCACTGCCAAACGGATAGTAGTAAAAAAGAAAATAGACATCAGGCCGTGGATGGAAAAAGAAAAATAACCGTGTGCGTTAAACCTAATTTGACAGTTAGAAGTATTTACCAGCGTCAGAAAAAGTCACGGGACAAGGAAACTGCAATCACGCAGTTAAACTCTTTTGACGATATGCATAAAAAAGCTTACGAAAACATCTGCAAAGATAACAAGAGATCGATAAAAAAAACTATCAACTGTAAGAGCTACTACAAACCGGCATATTCAAGACCGAAAACCATAGGATCCTGCAAGGACTTTACTTATCTAAATCAAAAATTAAAAGCTAAAATCATCAACAACACTTTGGAATACAAAGTAAAATTATCTCCAAGCAGCTATTGTCTTACCAATTTAAATAACTTTGATAAAATATACAAAAATACAACTGGGAGGCACAAGAAAAAAAATCTCAATTGCCTAAAATATCGAACAATTCAAGAAAACACTTTGTACCATTTTGAAGATGATCTAAAGGACTTTTGCGAAAATGGAATCAAGCCGCATTTAAATAAAGCACGGAAACGCCGAAAGAGGATTAAGAAAACCAAAATTCTCGACAGATGTATATGTAAGAAATGTTACGGCGATTGCGAGTATTGTAGAATGAAAGAAAAAAAGAAAAGAATGAGAAGCGACCGACGATTGGGGTTGGATTCTTGGTTCACTGTTTACATGTCGAATAGAAGCAGTAAAAAAAATGTTTAGCCATATGCCTTCTTTACATAAGCACCATGTATTTTGTTTTAAATTAAAGGGTTTCCTCTAAAAAAATAGTTCCATTTTTACGACAACTTCTTTCTTCTTCTTCTTCTTCTTCTTCCAGTGCCGGACGTTGGCGATCATTCTGGCAATAATTATTTTATGAACTGCGGCCCTAAATAGACCCGTGGTGGAGGTTGCAAACCAAGTTCTTAGGTTTTTAAGCCATGAGATCCTTTTTCTGCCTGGTCCCCTCTTTCCAAGCACATTTCCCTGTAGGATAAGCTGCAACAGACCGTATCTTTCGCTGTTTCTCATGATGTGTCCTAAGTATTCCAATTTCCGACTTTTGTCTGTACTGATGATCTCCATTTCCTTGTTTAAAAAGGATTCTTAGTATACGTCGATACAGCCACATCTCAAATGCGTCCAACCTTTTACCGGCTGCTTCTGTTACAGTCCATGACTCAACTCCATATAGGAGCACAGGAAACACATAGCAACGTATTTCGAGAAAATGATCCCAACTCTCGTTGATTGTAGTTCCCAAATATGTTGTAGTCTCTACCTTTTCAATAACTGTATTATTTATAATAAGCTGACTGGGTGGTGGTGGATTTTTGCTTTTCGCTATGTATTTGGTTTTATTCATATTTATATCTATTCCATATTCCTGACTGTGCATTAAAAGCTGGCTCATCATATTTTGTAGGTCCTCTAGTTTGTCGGCGAATATTACTGTATCATCCGCGAGTCGGATGTTGTTGATTCGCGTACCATTTATAAGAATTCCTGCTGATGAATCACACAGCGCATTATTAAATATTTCTTCTGAATATACGTTAAATAAAATGGGTGACAACACACACCCTTGTCGCACGCCCCGTTGAATTATTATTTCATCAGTCATCTGACTTTTGTTCTTAACTTGTGCTGTTTGATTCCAGTAGAGATTTTTATTATCCGGAGGTCATTGTTGTCAATACCTATCTTCTTCAACACTTCTATTAACTTGTTATGTTTTACTCTATCAAAAGCTTTCTGATAGTCCATAAAGCATGCATGTATGTCACAGTCCATATCTCTGCATCTCTGAGATAGAACTTGTATGCAAAACAATGCCTCTCTTGTTCCTTTCGGAATCCAAATTAAGTGTTACCCATATACTCTTCACATTTCGAGTATAATCTCGTATGTAGAATTTTTAAGAAGTTTTTAAGAAGATGACTCATGAGGCTTATGGTACGATAGTCATTGCATCTTCTTGAAGTGGATTTCTTTGGTATAGCAATGAAGGTAGATTCTCTGGGAAGCCATTCCAGTAATATATATTTTATTGAACATTTTAGTTAATTTATCAATACTTTTGTCGTCTAGAAGTTTGAGTTAACTACTAAAAAATATCATAAACTAACAGCAAGAAATCCCCATCCAAAATTTGATTACTTTGTACTTCAAGAAAAGCTTCTCTAAGTTAACTCGTCGAGTTTGTTTTTGTTGAAGTAGCTCAGAATTTGGGGTAGAAAGATTCTATGAAGAATTTATGAAGCAAAAAATTAAGAAATAACTGGAAAAGAAATCCAAAAAAAAAAAACAAGCGAGCGAGCCTTACATTAGTCGCATATGATGTGTAACATTTGACGTCTCATCGTAGTAATAAGCAATTTTAAAATTATATTTTGAAAAAAATGGGTCAGGTGTTATTTGGAATTGATTTTATTTGATTGATGAAATTGATTTTATAACAAACAATAATTATTTTAATGAAAATTGTATTTTATTTAATTGACATGGACAGTGACAGATATTAATCTCAAAATGGCCAAATCTAACCGCGCGCTCATTCGTCAAATCAACTCTCGGAAAAATGGTTGACGTCCATTGTTGACGTCTATCTTCTTCTTTAGGTGCCATGTCCTCCTCGGACGTTGGCAATCATCAGCGCTATCTGAACCTTGTCTACAGCTCGGCGGAACAGTGTGGTAGTGCTCACTCCATACCATTGTCGTCTATCTGACGTTCAATTCTAACCGCGCGCTCATTCGTCAAATCAAATGTTACTGTTACTGTTATAAATTTCACGAAATGACCCCCACAAATTGCGAGTAAATGAGAGAAAAGATGTTACACATGCAAGAAAGCGAGAGCAAAGATGTTACACATCAATAAGGAGAGCATGGAACTATGTAACGATCCACTCATAATCTCTGCAATAAGGTCACTAATAATCAGGTAGCTAGGACACGTAATGAGACTACCGGACGACTAAGGTAGTAGAATATCTCTAACCATAGGTATTGTAATACCTGGGTAGGTTCGCAATGAGATGTGTTTAGGTCCTCTAGATTAAAGCTACTTGAATGTTTGATAAATAACACTTTTTACTTTACTATTTAATTATTCTAGGTAATAGATACGCCAACTTGAGTATTTTTCTAAGGATAAGGGTAAATTTTATAACTAACACACTATGATACAGATAGGTATATTTCTGTATTTCTGTTTTAATATTGTCGAGGGCCCGTATATATTCGGATTGATTCAAGTCTCTATGTTTGTTCAGCTACTAACATCAACACGAAGTATTCTGTTGTATCATCAACTATTCGCTGAAACAACAAGGTTACATAATGCGTAACATCTAAGCAACAATATAACAAAGGAGTATCACTGAGAAGAAGAAAAAAGGACAGATCAATAAAAAAAGCAGTAAAGAAAGATCAGCAAATAGAAAACTCAAGAAGAAAGATAGGAAACAGAGAAGAATGGAGAACAGTTGCCTTAGGCCTGTATATACTACCCACATCACTAGACAATTTTACGTTGTTCTAGGAATTTTGATTCATTTGTCTTACCAAAAATAGATCCACCAAAGATAGCAGTTACCCAGTTTACATTATTTATTAGTCATCTAAATTTAAAAAAATGATAAATAACCATTAGGTGGCTGTTTCTTTATATCATCAATAACAAAGCCTACACTAAACGCGTGGCTGATTTCCCAAATCGATCGATGTCAATATTGCATTGGTGAAAAAAGAAATATGTCATTTTATAATATATATCTGAAATAAGTTAATATGTAACTAGCAGTAAATTTTTTGTGCCACTCGCAGATCTGCGCAGAACCATATAAATATACATCCGCCATTCTGGTAAATCATATATTTAGTACCAGCATTATTTTTAAAAAATTATTATATATTTTAAACCCATCGTAAATTTTTTGTAAAAAGTACAATAAAATGACAATAAAATCCAAAGCTCAATCTCCAACGAAAAATAAAAACAAAGAATGCATTTGTTACAATTGCAGAAAGACATTCACTCCCAAACTGACAAAAAATAAACTGGGCAAATACAATTGCGATCAATGTCGCGTGGTGATCGAATCGATCATGAACAAGAGCAAACCAGTCTTCGCAGACGAAGAAGATGAACCGTGGGTTCTAAAACAAAAACTAGCCGGTCCAACGAAGCTGCTCTCTTTAAAAGACGTTTTTCCCAAAAAAAAGATCGAAGAAGACTCGCAGCAAACTTGTCCCGAGACGGAATTCTTCAAAATGTGCATGGGTCAGATAAAGAAGTCTGTGGAGAGTTCTCGCAACAAGTATTTCGTGTCTAATACTTTTTACACAAAGTGTTGTGGACAATGTAGGAAAGGCTGCGAGCAACCGAAAAGAAAAATGGTTCTCGTTCAATCGGAGGAAGAAAAAACAGAGGAAGAAAAAACAGAGGAAGAAAAAATAGAGCAAGAAAATATAAACGAGGAAGAGCCGGTCAATCAGAAACCTGTCAAGCCTAAATGTAAATGTTCAGGCGCAAAGTGCATACCAGCTTTGGAATTTAACACCGAAAAATGCATGGGAAAAACGAAACGCTCATCTATCGAACCGAAATTTACAAAACCCAAAACCGAAACGAAGCCGCAACGAAGTAAGTGTCCAGAACCTCAGCTAACGATCAGAACAGTAAACTGTGATCAGAAGAAAAATGTTGGCGTTGGATGCAAAGATGCCATGAAAGGAGATTTGTGCGCTAAACAAGTAGAAGAAAAAGAACCTATATTGTGGAACTTTGATACTCGTAGAAAAGCGCAAAGTTGCATAGAAACTGGAAAAAACAAAACTCGCAAGACTTTTAATGGTCGACTCAAAAGGAAAAAGGGGTCGGGTAAAGGCTGCAAATGTTGTGGTAACAATAACGTGCCCAAAACAATGAAAGGGTGTTTGGGACATTCAATCACAACTAAATCAATATCATAACTTTTATTTTTAGCATTTTAATTTAAATGGGGATATTTTTTATATTTAACATTACAATTCTGATAATTAAAAATCCTTTTTTTAATAATAATTTCGCTTATTGTCTAAAATATTACAGAGATTAGAAAGATGACGAACACCATCATAAAGCATATTATTGTACTATTACTGCAGTTGGTTTGTGAAAAGCTGTCTTTTTTTATCGTGTTTTTATTCTCTCAAACGAAATGCTGTTAAATTTGGTACGTTACATTTAATTTTCACCAAATATTTATTATTATTATTATTACATGATAAGGGCAGAGGATCAAGTCCTGTGTTGCCCATGATAAGTTACTGAATATAAATAAAACATAACTGGCACTAAGCCTAAAAAACTAAAGATTAAAATAATAGGAGTTTATTTGATTTTCTCTTATCTCACTATTCTTTACTTTATCCAACCGAGTCACTCCTGAGAATTGTATAGCCGGAGTGACTCGGTTAGGTAAAGTAAAGAATAGTGAGATAAGAGAACGCTGTGGTGTAAAAGAAGATGTGGTTACAAAGATAGATAAAGGAATGCTTAGATGTTTTGGACACGTAGAAAGTATGGATAAAAGAAGGTTGACGAAACAAATTTATAAGGCGAATGTGAATGGAGGTCGACCTCGGAGAACATCGATCTCGATCAGATCAACATTGTTTTGAAGAAAGGCCAGGTCAAGAGTATCAGCAACCGACGAGCATGTATGAGAGCACTGATGAAAGTAGAGGAAGCAAAAGATGTGTGTAATAACCGTAGCAATTGGAAGGAAGTGGTCTCTGCCTACCCCTATTGGAAAAAGGCGTGACTTTATGTATGTATTTGATTTTTGAATTGAATTAATTATTTGCTGAGAAAGACAATTCCAAAAATCAAAAATTCTGCTACTCATAAAGTTTTGTGTGTAACGAGTTCTAAAAGGCTCTTTCTTCAGCTTCAAGGATTGCCCACGAAGACGGTCGTCTAAAAGGAGGGGGAAAGCTGCTTGAAGGTCGCCAAAGTTGAATTTCAAAATTAGAAAGGAAAGTATAAGGTCACCTTGAAGATGTGTCTTTCTTCAAATGTTGCAAGATTTGCCATGGTTAATATTTCTTAGTACGTAGGTCTAACACGGCCAAAAGACAATCTGGTTGCGCGTCTTTGTACTTTTTCCAACATTTCACGATCTCGAACTAAATCTGGATACCACGAAGGCCCGGCGTATTCAAGTATGGGTCGGACATAGCACTTGTAAAGTTTGCAATATGTTTCGTAGGAAGCTTCAGAGAAAGTTTTTTGTATTAGGCACAATTTAGAGTTTGCGCGTTTAAACATGTGAGAAATATGAGTTTCGAGTTTACTAATAAACCAAGGTCGGTTTGTGATGAGACCGTGCTTAATGTCTGTCCACTGATGGAATACGGATTTTGCGGGTTATTGTTTCCGACGTGTAATACGACAACACTTATTAATGTTCAGAGGCATCAACCAATTGAAACACCATTCTTGTATTTTATCGAGATCATTTTGCAAACTTAGATTACTGATGTTGGGATTTCCGTAGAGTTTCGTGTCGTCAGCGTAAGTCAAAATTGAGCTTGACAGACAGTATCGAAGATCACTGGAATATGCGATGAAAAGTAAGGGTCCAAAAAAGGAACCTTGTGGAATACCGCTAGTTACGAGTCTTTCCTCGAAGAGTTCTTGTCCAACTCTGACTTTGAATAACTGGGTTGATAGGAAGGCTGAAAATCATTTTTTAAGAGTACCTCTTATGCCAAAATGATCAAGCTTTAGTAGAAGTCTACGTTTTGGCATCCTGTCAAGGGCTTTAGAAAAGTCAAGGTAAATTATGTCTAAAGGATGTCTTTTATCGAGTTCTTTGGACCAAACCTTGGTACAGTGTAGTAAATTGGTTAAGGTTGATCGACCCTTTATAAAACCATGTTGGAAGTTTGGGATTACATTTTCCTGCAACAAAAAGTCGACCATTTGGTTGGCAACAATAGATTAAATTACTTTGGAGACAGTGGGTAAGAGGCTTATGGGACAATAATAATTGTTAGGATCCAATTTATTGCCTTTTTTAAATATTGGCTAATTTCCAGGTTGACGGAATGCATCCTTCCGAAAAAGAGGAGTTCATGATTTTGGACAGCGGATATGATAATGTTTGAGCGCATATTTTTATCCATGAGGGATTTTTGATTGTTTTAAAAAAACTTTCTTGCTAAAATATTTCCCGAAAAAAGTACAACATTCAAATAAGTATTTTATTTTTTAATAGATTCACCATCATGGTCTGATAATGCAAAACGTGCCAAGGTTAACCTTACTGCAAATGGCGGCATTGACGTCAACTTGCTCCAGTCTCTGATCAGTAGGTTTGTATCGAGTTAGTTATCCAGCGTAGTAATATAGCACGCTTGACCATTATACATCACCTTTCAGGTTATATTCTTCTGTCAACAAGAAGAGACATACATAGTTGCCAGACTTAGTGTGGACAGAATAAATTCTTCTTATTTAGGACAGGTTGTTAGTTGTCTAACCAACTGTTATTAAAACTAATAGTTAACCTCTTAACGAAGTTCGAGTCATTTTCTATTGTAACCTAATTAGCTCTAACCTCTGGGTTCCTGGTCACTCTATTTCAAAAAATGATTATCTTTAATTCTTAAATTTCGTGGAGCACTTGCAAACAATTCTAATTTATCAAGTTCTAAAAAGTCTTTGTCGCCTGTTAAATTTAATTCTCTCCTTGGTATTAATTTTTCAAATTTTTCTTTTACAATGTTCTCATATTTTTAATATAGCTCATATACCCAAATTGCCAAATGTCTGAGACCGAAACATATAACAAGACTTTTTATAGTTTTATGGTTTGAATTGTGGTTAAACCTTCAAAATAAGATGGACAGTTCACTAATTGGCTAACTTTAATAATTCAGTCACACAACGATTCAACCAATTATTCATTCATTTAACGACGTTATAGCCTACTGTGGGTTTTCGTCTTTTCAGTAATTTTGTTCCATTCTGTTCTGTTTCTACTCAAATTCTTCCAGCCTTTAATTTTCATTGTTTTTAGGTTGCACTCTACTTCATTTATCCATTTTTACTTCGGTCATCCTGTGTTCCTTCTATCCACTGGTTTTCACTCAAGGATTTTTCTTGGTGTTCTGCTTTTATCCTTCCACCCAATGATAACCAATGAATAAAGAAAACCAGCGGCTAAACTATTGTGTTACAACCCACCCTTGAATTCTATCGAAGTCAGTCAATCAGCCATAATAAAGAAATAGTTCAAGAATGGTGTGGCCCAAGGTAAACATCAATAATTCTCTCTATTTATCGCCAACATCATCAAAAATGTCTCTCCAATTGTGATAAGTATTCTAAACAATTTTGAAAACTCTTGAAATAAATGTTGCAACAATTAACAACAAACACAGCTGATGTGATTCAGTCTTTACTTTTCTTCTGACAGTAACTACCGTCAAAATAGATTTATCAAAATTTTGCAAAGGTGTGACGTCGTATTTGGTCTTCACATTATAAGTCATTCAAATCGATCAGATAGCAATTCAGCTATGTGTTCGACGACAAACAAATAGGAAGAAGAAAATTCTTGACATGGACATCAAGTACAAATAAAACGAAGAAACCACGTGATATATGACAAGATATTCGTCAAAATATCATTATTGCGCATTCATAACAATGATATTGTAACATAAAATTATAAGTTTAAGTCAAAAACTGAGTATCGACAATGAACCATCTACAAAGAATTGGATCATCTTGCCACTTAACGAAAACACTTTCATCAATTAATATTTTCAGTAATACACATATATACTGTACACGAATGTTATAAAAAATGTGGTTCAAACATTTATTTAAGAAAAAACGTTGTCAAGAAAAGCACAAAGGAAGTTCAAATAGCTGCAGGAACAAACAAAATAATAATTCGACGAACAATTTAAAATTATGCAACGAGGATGCGATCAGTAGATCCGTGAAGGAAAGACAGAAAGATAAATCTGAGACGTGCACGGGCGCAAACTGCATTATTAGTCTCGTTAAACTTTCAGAAGAAAACAAACACAAAAGTAAATCCACTAAACAAAGCGCCAAAAACAAAAATTCTGTTAATAAAACTAATAATAATAATGGAATAGAATACTTCGTAACCTCTAAAACAAGTTCTAAAACTAAAGGCGTTAACCAACGCGACAAAAGCGTAGAATTTAAAAAGAATAAAGGAAAAAATGTAGAAACCATCACAAATAAAATAGACCAATACAAACCAACTTTAAAATTGTGCACTTGTGCGGTAAGTAGTTACTCTCCAAGCAGTTTTAACAGTAACAAGAAATATTGCTATAAACCTAAGATCATAAAACGTCGCGTCAAAGATTCTGAAAAAAAGGATAAAATTGTGCAACCTATTGAACGTCCAACGAAGAAAAATAAAACGTGCCTATGTAGCGATCTTCTCAGCAGCATTACCGATTCAAGTGAATGTAATCAGCAATTAAATGGTAAAGTACCTCAGAAAAATAGCAACATACCATTGAAACAGGAAAAAATGGTAAGCGTGGATCGTATCGATGCAAAGATTGTAAACCAAAAGTGTATTCAACAATGTCAAAAGCCGAAGACTCGTCGTGCCCAGCCTATTACATTCAGACCCAATAGATCCCCAGTTTATCAAAATAAAAAATCGAAAAACTATTGTGCTTCATTACTCAACAGAACTTGTACATCTGCCAAATCGATCTCTTTCAGCGATGAAGATTCCACCGCTGAAGACTGCGCAGTTAGATTGGAAGATTGCACCCCTGCAAATAATGAACGAACCAAGAAAAAAATAAATAAATCTATACCACCAAGTTGCGAATGCAACAAGGGACACCAAAATAAATGTACAATAAATGACCATTGTTCGGACTACGTTTATACAGACTTTTCTTGGAGTATTGACGCCGGAGAGGTTGTTAGGGGTGGTAAAATCGTGAAGGATAGATCGTGCAAATCTTGTGTTCTACAAACCGTCACTTCCTGTACTCTCCCGAAAAATAGCAAACGATTAAACGTAGAACCAACTAAAAGACTCAATAAACATACCGTTGATCCGCAAAGAAAAGATAGATGTTGCGATCCCATGAGTCAGAATTTGAGTAACAGGAGATCTGCAAGTTCTATTAGGAGTTGTTCTTATTGTTCCAAGGTAGCAAGCAGAAAATGCGTTAAGGCAGTATCCGACAAAACTAAGAAGGTATCTACATATGTCGAATTTTATTTAATTGTTAAATTTATGTTTGTGTGATTATTTTTAAGGTATACGGGAAACGTATCCGACACGAAACACGCGACCGCTGTTATTGTAATCGAAGACAATTGGATCGTTCTTGGAATGGCGTTTACTCGTCCGAAAGCTGTTGCAGAAATGATATCGATTCCATTATGTCAGAAATAACGAATTGTACGAGCGAAACCACCAGCAACGTGTCGGTTCCGTCAATATTGAAGTTTTTCAGATACAAAAGTGGTTTTTATACCGAATTAAACAAAGTCAATCACAAACCGACGCAATCTTCGTCAAGAAGCAAAAGCGCCAGATATTGTCCAAAAAAATATAGCAATACACCCAGATCCAGACAGAGAAAGCTTTACGGTGGTACTCATTACACTAAAAGACCTGTTAAAAAAAAGAGGAACGTTTGTACAGATTGTAAAAATTTGCACTGTCCTTTATCTACTTGTAAACTAAGCAGTCTAGCTAGCGTCTGCGTCGGAAGTAGCATTTCGAATATAAAACATTATTCTAAAAACACGAGTTACCAGAAGTGCTCGGTAAAGAAATCAGGGAAGAACAAAAAGCGCGCCAAACCAAAAAATTGTTACAAAGTTGGAACATCTCTGGGAACGCAATGCAGGTGCGTCTGTAGAAATTAACTATGTTATCTATAAAAAAGAAGAATAATTGTCAAGAACTAGCTTTACTTACTTTACTTTATGTAAGCTTGATATATGTTCGATCTTTTTAGTCCAAACTTGAGTAGTACAGTAGTACAAAAAATGTTGGTGGACAGTTTTAAAATATTTTTAAATAAACTTTGTAACCCAGAAAAATAATGAAACAAATTATAATATTAAACCCCGTATTAAGTACTCATTTTAATAAACAATTTAACGATACCTAGACAATTATTTTTTGTAACCATTAGAACCATCGTAGGATTTTGTAAAATAAATAATAAACAATTCTAAAAAGTACTTAACGGATATGGCTCGTTTAGAATTAAACAATAAAGGTCAGGTAAATTTACTGTTACAAGATATCCAGATCGACCGCGACCCAGCCAGAAAATACCTTAAAATTTAACACATCTTTGTTGTTTTCAAAAAAAAGTGTTACTTTATAGAAGTGTCAACAATCACAACTGACAATTGATTTTTGATGTAAAACTTCTTTGAGCACGCTTGACTTGGGGAGTAAGCTGGTGAATGCGTGACGAGAGCGTTAGAAAAAGTGTGATCGGGCAAGGCGAACGGATGTTAAGAGGGACATAAAAAGACAAAGAGAGTTACGTTTCGTATATTGTGTCCAAGCCTCCGCAATTGGCTAGCGCGTTCGGCTGTTAACCGAAAGGTTGATGGTTCGAGCCCATCCGAGGGCGAATCTTTTTTGTTTCGTAATTTCATTTCGTTCTTGAACAATTTTATAAATTAATATTTTGTTAGTTATAATTTGTAATTACTGATGCATCAGATAATAAAAATAATGAATAAAAATAAAAAATCTGTTCAAAAATATTAATTTATCAATGAAAATCTATAATAAGTTTAAATATATATATATATATATATATTATTTATAAGTAGGCATGGGTTTTCTACATGTTAAGGGGAAAAGCTGTAATAGACTTGAGTGTCATCATCGGCATAAAGGTGAATTTTACAATATTCTAAACAGAGTAACATATTTGTTGTATAAATAGTGAATAACAATGGACCCAGTATAGAACCCTGGGCACACCTGATTTGAGTTTCAAATAGCTGGAATTTATTTCATTTATACATACTTTTTGTTCTTTGTTTTTGATATAACATTCAATTAATTTAATAGCATTACTCGATAAACCCATATAATGTAATATTGCTAAAAGAAGATCATAGTTCAAAGTGTCGAAAGCTCGACTGAAATCGAGAAGCACAATTACAGAACAAAGTCCCTCATCTGTAGCCCTAATAATATCGTCCACGATGTGCAGTTTTCTCAGTTGTTCTTCAACTGCTAGTTCAAAAACTTTTGATAAAGTTGGTAAAACACTAATTGCACGCAGATCTTTATATTCAGTTGGATTAGATTTCTTAGGTAATACTGCTCTGCCCCACATCGCTAAAAATACGCTGTGGGTTAAACAAAAGTTAACTAAAGGGTGATATATTGTGCGATATGGGGACAGCACATTTTAATCAGTTTAATGTTTATATCATCACAACCTTTAGCATTGGATTTAATGATACATATAATTTTATAAGTGAATAAATCGTTTATTTCGTGGAAAGAAAATTTAGGTTTCAGCAGATGGTTTTTCTTGTACAAAGTTAATAATTCTTGAGGTGGCTGCATGTTAGGTATAGAATTAATAAAATAGTTATTCACTTCATTTGGGTCAATCAACTATCTGGAATTTCAATGCATTTTTCAGGTCAAATTCCAGCTGATTTTAGTGTTTTCCACATTTTCTTATTGTTTTGAGTGTTGCCTAACTGATAACAAAAATATTCTTTTTAATGCTCTAAGTGCTTATCCCTAGTGGACATCAATTGCCTAATGTTGTATGTTAGTCAGGGTGCTTTAGGTTTAGTGAATCTAGAAGTGGTTCTAATGGCATGTCGATCAAATACATTTTGAAGGATATTTATCAAGAAAGAAATGTTTTCATCAATGCTTTCTTGATCGTAGATTTGGAAAAAATTATATAAGTCTCTTTGAAAGAGTTCTTCATTAAATGTTTTAAAATTTCGGTAGGTTAACATTTTTTTAGTCTATTTGTCATCTTCGATTCTTACTTTACAATGAACTACGAGGTGATCTAAAATACCGTTACTATCCAAGACACCCCCTTCCACTACAGAATTCTCATTACCTATGATTAAATCTAAAAGAGATTGACTGTTTTTATCTTTTCTAGTAGGCACGTTAATGATTTGAGTAAAATAAAAGATTTTCATAACTGACAACAGATTATCTACGGTTGAATGAAAATCTATCCTTCCTAAATATCTTGTATCCAGTAATTTTGATCAGATGATCATGTATGTCCGCTTTCAACCAAGAGTCACATATTGTAAAAATGTCAAAGTTTTCCTGTGCTATGATATTTTACCCTCTAATAATGATGGTATTAGAGATCTAACATTCAACCCACCTACTTTCAAATATTTCATTAAAAATTATTTCGATTACTTTTACTTTGACCAAAACAAACTAATCCCAGAAATGTATGTTTTTCAGAACAAAAATAAATATTTTAATAGACGATAGAAAAGACAACATATAACAAAGAAACAATCCTAATCTTAATCCTATCTAAATGGGCAAAATTATTGAAATCAGAATCAAAAGAAGTGTATAAGAACTAATGGTATTGGGAACAGGTCAACTGTACACAATGTGACATCAATATTTTATATTCGGCACATGTGTTTATAGTGAATAAGTTATTTTTGACAAGTAAAATAAAAAAGAAAAAGATGCATATTTAAGCAATATGTCTAATTAATTAAAATGAAAAAAAAATGAAATTATAGATTTTTCAAATCTTCCGTACATTTTATCTTTATATATATTTCTTCTTAGTCTAACGTCGAGAACGACGTGTAGTGATCACAAGTTAATGTCAGGTGTTATTACTCAGAACTCTTCTTATAGTCTCTCGCAATCTCCCACGGTCAGCAGCAGTTCTAATGGCTTCCACTAGTGGACGCTCGGTTACTTTTGATACAATGTCTGTCTATCTAAATGGGAAACGTCCGCGTTTCCTTTTGCCAAGGGGTTTGCCCTGGACAATCAATGTTGTCGTGATGAGTTATATGTCCAAAGAAGTTTAGTATTCGCGCTGATGTCAAGCTACTGAGACGGTTTGATGGTCCAATCTCGTTCAGCACTGACACATTGGTGCGATTTGCCGTCCACGGTATTCTTATCATTCTTCGCCATACCCACATTTCAAAGGCGTCGACCCGACGTCTGTCGGCTGCCTTCATAACCCATGCCTCGGAAGCGTACCAGAAAATGGAGAACACTAGGGCATGGACCAGTGATTTTTTGGTATTGATGGATATATATCGATCTTTCCAAATTTTATGTAATTGGCTTATTGCTGTTCGGACAAGTTGAATACGACGGCGGATCTCCATCTCGCAGCTGCCGGAGGAGTGGATAAGGGCACCCAGATAAACAAACTGATCTACCACTTCACAGTTGGCAATGTGATGTGGTCTGTTTACTGTCTTATCCGATATATCCACTATCAATACTTTAGATATGGCATAGTTGATTTTTAGACCAAACCCTTTAATGTTATCTCGAGTCGTTGTATTAATTCTGTAAGTTCTTCTGCTGAGTTAGCGATCACAAGAGTGTCGTCAGCATATCTAATATTTGAATTTTTTTCCCATTTATGGCAAAGCCATATATATATATATATATATATATATACTAGCTGACCCGGCAAACGTTATTTTGCCATATAAATAATTTCCTAGTAATTTCTAGTGTAGGCAAAAAATAGCTTACTTATTGTAAGTATGTATGTATGTTAGAATGTGTATATTGTATGTATGTAAGAATGTGATTGTCGTTGTTCTAATCTTCTGACTTCATTGCGTTTAGCTCGTGTATCTTCTGGCTCTTCTTGATGCAATTGCGCCATTCTGACACGTGCATCAGTATTTTGTTGCTGGATTTGTTCTTCTGTTCTTTCGGATCTGCTATTTCGCAAGTTTCGAGCTTTACTTGTACTGCGGCTCAAATCAGCCCCTTTGCGTTTTCTTGGCATTGCTCACCGTACAAAACATACATAAATAGAATTAATGAAATTATTTAATGATGAAAAATGTTAAAAGTATAATTAGGGCCAGGATTTTTGCCGCAGTTTTGAAATGATTAGTTTTAATTTATGAAATTATAACAAAAATATAAGTTTTATGGAAAAATTTTTCAAACAAAAGTAAAAAACTAAATTTTATGAAAACATTGTCTCTTATAATTTTTTCATGCAACCAATATTTCCATTGAAATTTCAAAATAAAGATTCATAATGATTGATTTTTTGGAAACTATGAAAATCTTAATTGTTCAATTACATTTTTTTAATAAAATTAAATTAAAATTACATTTTTATAAGATCAACAACATTTTCGATATAAATAAAAAAAAAGTATACTTACAACACAAAATCCGTTGGTATTGGAAGCTCGTGTCACGTGTTGAGAACTTTTGAGGTTATAAAATCACTTGATTAACTAATCGTGCAAAATACACTCAAAATTGATAATTTAATTATTATTGATAAAATAGGAATGATTAAAAGTTAATATGAGAGTTACACTGAGATAGCAAAATAATAATTGTCAACGTTACTACTACACTTGATGCATAAACAATAATGATGGCCGACAACTGTGTAGGGAGTGAGAAAGAAAGGAGACCGGCTTCGTTTTCATCCCTACTCCGTGCTGTTTACTGGGTCAGAAGTGACACCTGTAGACATCTGGCGGGGATAACTAATTAAATGACGATTGATCAGTTTTCGACCGGAGAGGAAAAATGATTAAATTACTAAAATGGCTATTAAAAAATAAGGGTTAATCGTAGAAGGGTGAAAATTGAGGATTGTATGTATTTTTGTATGTTGTATCATAAAAAAATAGAAATTAAAAATTTTGTCTAAAAAATAAAAAAAAAAATTTAGGGGTGGACTACCCCTAACATTTAGGGGGATGAAAATAAAGATGTTGGCCGATTCTCATAGATATCGGATAAGCACAAAAAATTTCATCAAAATCGGTCAAGCCGTTTCGGAGGAGTATGGCAACGAAAACTGTGACACGAGAATTTTATATATTAGATATATATATATATATATATATATATATATATATATATATATATATATATATATGACGAAACAAATTTATAAGGCGAGTGTGAATGGACGAAAGTCGGTAGAGGTCGACCTCGGAGAACATATCTCGATCAGATCAACATTGTTTTGAAGAAAGGCCAGGTCAGGAGTACCAACAACCGAAGAGCATGTATGAGAGCACTGATGAAAGTAGAGGAGGCGAAGGATGTGTGTAAGAACCGTAGCGGAAGTTGAAGGAAGTGGTCTCTGCCTACCCCTATGGGAAAAAGGCGTGACTTTATGTATGTATGTATGTATATACCTATTTTAAAATAGGTATCATACAGCGAAAGTAAGCTGGTTTTTAAACAATCAGTTACACATTTTTACACACACACATATATATATATATATATATATATATATATATATATATATATATATATAACAATTCTTTTTGTAGCTGAATACAATTATAAAATGTAAAAATTTTTGGGGATGCAGCTATAAAATGTGTCCATTATTATACCATGTTTTGTGTAGAGTAACTGATGTAGAAATAAAAATAATTTCGAAAGCTTTTACAAAAAAGTAAAAAAAGAGTTTTAATTAAAAATAGCTGCATCTTCAAATAAATTTTTTTTACATTATATACATGTCAAAATGTTTTGTTTAAATTCGCCATAATTTGTGATCTATTCTATATCTACAAATTTTCATAAATATCATGGTAGTAGTTTCCAATATACAACTAGTTTAAGCTCGTCATGACGCAAACTGTAGTATAGCATTAGCATCTTGCTGGTGTTCGTCTTTCTCGAGCTAGTTCTAATAAATTCCTGATCAGTCAGACCATCACCGTCATGTGACGTATCATTTACCAAAAAAAATCAATCATTCGCCACAAAAAAAGAAGAAAATAAAAATTAAAACTCACATGCCAAAATGACATTATTCTATTACTGAAATGAAAGTCCGGTAGAATTTTCGAATCGTCCAATTTCTAAATTCAAAGTGTATTCAAAATTTTTGTGCTCGTTACAAACAGTATTTGCATTATGTATATAAATTCTACACCCATTCCACAAGCTAACGGTGAGTATTCCACCATTAAATAACATGCTATCAAATACACAATATCTAGAACTTATTCTTATCAATAATTATCCTGCTTCTTGCAGCAGGTTTTATACGCTGAAATTAAAGAAAAAGAAAAAACGTTGTTGTATTCCCGAATCCCTCATGGCCCATCACCCACATTAGCGGTAAAAAGAAATGTATAATAAATGTTGCAATGCTCCTAAAACTCCAACGTATGCATACGGTTGCGATCAATGCACCGCTCAAGTCTTAAGAACCAACGGTCTTCAGGATGACGTATGCTGGTCCTATTACGGTCCGATGCCTGACTGCTGCTGCGAGAACTGTTTACGCCAAATGGAATTATTATGGCGCAGAAGGAAATACGTAAATTCATGTCGTGAGTATCTTTTAGATCACAATATTTTTAATATTAATTATATAGTTGTCCCTGAGGAGTAGGCAGATTGAAACCTCAGAGGCAACTGACCGGTGCAGTACGACCAGTGGAGTAGGCAGATTGAGACCACGAAAACGTACTGAACCTTACCCTTCATAACCCTAACCTAACTCTTGATAATGGCTCCAAAGCGGGAGCCGAAACGTCGAGAAAACAAATTTTCTGAACGCGGTTTATCCAGAAAACCTAGTATTCAATATATATATATATATATATATATATATATATATATATATATATATATATATATATATATTAATTTTTAATGCCTACCTTTGGAATAATTTGGGTTTGTGATCAAGATCTGCTTATCGACAAAAGAGCCCCCAACATATTTTGTATAAATACTAGCAGACCCGGCAGACGTTGTCGTGCCCGAACGTTGGCCTGCTTTGGGAATATCACTATCAAACTCAACGACCCCGAAAACTATGAATAAGACACCAATATCAACCTTTTTAATAGTTTTTATATTTCCTACCCCTTCTCATCCCTTTTGTATGGGTGCTAACATAATTGGGAATGTCACTATTACACTCAGCATCCCCGAAGACTATAAATTCGACACTAATTTTAGCCGTTTTTGATAGTTTTTATATTCCATGCCGTTCATATCCTCTTCGTAGGGGTGGTAACAAAATTGGGAATGTCACTATCAAACTCAAACTCAAACTATGAATTCGACACTAATATCAGCTGTTGATAGTTTTTATTTTTCATCCCCTTCCCACTTCTTTCGTTGATCCTATCGCTACCAAACTTTACAGGAACACTCGCCGGGTTAATCTGAAGATTGCTTAAAAATTTCATCAAAATCGGCTTAACTGTTTTTGAGTCCATAGTGAACAAATATACTTATAGTGCCATAGCCTTATTTCCAGATGAAATTTTTTTCTACCTATTCCAACTTTTTTATTTACATACATGAAAATAATCTAAGGATATTTCTATTCTAAACTGGAAATTTTTAACTAAATAAATGTTTTTAATAAATTAAAACCAATGAATTTTTACAATAGTAATAATAATAATAATATATGTCTTTATTACCAATTAATAAAAGAATTACATTTTGTTTATATACAGTTTGAGCGAGATTCAGTTTGTATTTAATAATAAATAAAATACAATATAAAATATATACTTGAAGGTATTTAACATACATTTTCTCTTCCATCTAACCCCAAAAAGAAGTTAAAGACAGCAAATAGAATAATAGATAAATAATTTAAATTAATAGAGAAAGAAAAATAGTGTAACGATTAATTAACCAAAGGAATATATTTTAATCCAAAAAACTAAATGATTGCCAAAGAGAGCTAGCTCGTTTGAATTTAAGTAGTGATGAGTGACTGAAATCGTGAGGTAAATGATTAATACGGCTAACAATACAATAAAAAAAACGATAATTTGAAAGACTCAGTATGGAGACGTGGTAGTCAAATATAAAACTCAAATTTAAATTCAATTTTCTCCAAAACAAAATACATTAATAAGTGGTGTGTCCTTCAGGGTTGTTTATTATAGCTCTACTTCGTTTTTGCATGGATGGAATCAAGTTATTTATTTCTTGTTAAGGTAAATTCATGCTCACTGCAAAACCTTAAATTGTTGGTGATTCTGAACATTTCCAGCCCTCTTCTGGAGAGTTTTTTTCATCAGCTGTTTTGATGTTCTGCAGCCAGTATTTGCATTTCACTGAGCAATATGTTCTTATTCAAGAATTAATTTCAATAAATGTTTTGCTTCGGCAATTGGCAATCCGACCAACTGGCTTCTTGGTTCCACCAGGGTCCCATTTCTTGCCAGTTCATCGGCTACCTCGTTGCCAGTTATCCCTGTATGCCCAGAAACCCATGTAAGAGTGACTTTGTTTACCGTCGGTAACTCAGTGAGGGCTTGCATGCAGACCCACACCACCGATGATGTTGTGGTGCCCCAGTGGCCGTGCGACTGTCAGTGAGAATATCAATCTCACTGTTGGTTACTCTGCTTTCTATCAGGTGCTTGGCACACCTGAGTATGGCATAGACCTCGACCTGGAAGACCGAGGCGTGTTTCCTCAGGAGTATGCTTTCCCTGTGGTTGCAGGATGCTCCAAACACCTGCCCCGTAGCGTCTCTGATCCATCAGTGTACCATCGTTTCACTCCTGGGCTGGTCGATAGTGGTTTCTTCAACCAGTCTTCTCTGGTTGGTATTTTTGTTTTATAGTTATTCCCTATCAAAGTCTTTTTCGAAATTTTATCCGATTTTATTGTGAAGGGGTGTTTGTAGAGGGCCTAGATACTGGTGTACTTTGAACATAAATCTATACTAAAAAAAGTTCCTCAGTGTTTGAAACCTTTAAAACATAGACCAATATCATTTTTTTAATTGTTTTTGTTACTATTTTTCGTGTTAAATTAAAAGCATTAAAAAATACAGTGACACATAATGTGGCTTAAAAACAAAATATATTTAATAAAGCAACTCAACAATATTTAAATATAAATTGATATCCTTAAATTATATCCATTTGTGTATTTAGAAACGTTTTTAAAAAACTAGCACTCACATTTTTACTGGTGCTTTATCTACTTGGACATCTTCTTCGCGTAGTCCCTTCATTATACAAAAATAGAAAAATGAATTATTTGATTCAATATCAGCATTGTCCAAAGATCATTTGCGTGTTTACTCTGTGCTGCTGTTGGAGCAACATCGGGGACCAGCTATGAGTTAACAAGTTTGTGTATTAGATGTTGATGTTGTTTCATTGTTCCAGGTGAACCATGCACTTGTGTTCCAAGATGCGGTGCACCGACACAGTTTCCGTCACCGCCGCCGTGTAATGTACCTCTTCCCTCTTCGCCGTCATGTAACATACCTCCTCCAGAATGCTTTGAATCGCGTACTGGTTGCGATATTGATGTAAAGTTTTGCGGAAATCATTGCGTGACTCCTTGTGGAAGGATGGTTCCGTGCGTTTTGCCTAATAGTAGGTGTAACATTCCATACGATTATTCGACGAATTGTTAGGGGTCTTATTTTCATGTAATTACGTCCTTATTTGCTTTGATAAATTGCTGCCAAGGCGTTAGATCTCACTATTGCGTCGGAATTAGATTGGTAGGTAATATTGTTTGTACTTATTTTTTTTACGTTCAGGATGCTGCTGCAATTGCCGAAGAAACGAATGCGGCACTCAATTAATTAGTCGGGAAACCAAAAGTTGTGGGAGTCTTAAACTTTCGTGTGTGACAGAAACGACTACGTCGACATCAACGGAGAACTTACCTCGAAAGTAAGCAAAACCAAATAACGACCGTGAACAAATTTAATTACCTGATGCTTTTACAGAAACGCGAAGAAAGAGATCGAGAAAAAAACATCTAATGAAATGAAGATACCAGAAAAAGAACCTAGAAAAGGTACACCGATAAAAAAGCCACTTAACGACCGCGCTCATAGTTCTGAATCACCCATTACACTCAAAAATACCAAAAGCGTTCCCCCTTCCACGGCCAAATCTTCCAAGAACGTTTCCCCACTCGCATCTAAAAGTCCTAAAAGCTTTCCTCCTTCCACATCTAAAGGTTCCAAGAGTTCTTCCCTGCCCACCACTAAAACTCCTAAAAACTCTTCACTGTCAACCACTAAAAGTCCCAAGAACGTTCCTCCTAAGTCCAACATTACTAAGAGTGTTTCCCCTGTCAAATCAACAAATATTAAGCGCGATTTAGCTTCCCGATCAGTTAGTCCTGGTTGCGTGCCGAGCAGACAATTTAAAAAGAAAAATACGCCCGAGTGTTTAGAGACATCCTTTACGGAAAGTCTACAATATACCCCATACGATGGCGCAGATTCATCCTCCACGCTTGATGATTCTAGTTGTGAATCTGTTATGAAATGCACGTGCGACTTCGAAAAACCGATCGAAATTGATAAATCTCGATGTCTTTGTGTAGCTACACATGAAGAGTCCGACGAGTCCGATTCCAGTAGTAACAGTCACAAATCTGACGATAGCGGTGTAAAAGAAAATTGCGTTTGCGATAAAATTAATAAAAACGTCGTCGCTAACGATGATTGTCGACGACGTTTTTACGTTTGCAATCAAAATCTACAGTACGCGCCCAGATATAACGGCACCACGTGTTCTAACGTGCATCGCGGCTTTCACTGTTTGTACGTTACGACGTCGCGGTGCCAAAGAAAGTTTCTGTTAACTCCCTTATGGTTTCAACCTAGATATCATTTTATTAACGTTTCTTCGCTCTCATACCACACCAAAAACGATAATCCCTCAATGCGCGTGCAAACTACCTCCGTCGACGATGGTGGAGATACGAAAGCTTATCGAAGAAAACATCGAAAGAAAAGGAAAACCAGTCTGATTACAGAAATCGAGGACCGTTCCACGGCCTACGATTTAGTTGATAAAACGGAATGTCGCTGCTGCGGTACCTTAACAGAAAACGAAGGTACCCGACCTGCTTCTAAACCTTCGAATCCTTTACCTATCAACAATGATAATGGCGAAATCGTTATTAAGGTGCACGAAAACGACACAACGACAACGAAAAGAAATCGCAAAAAATCTACAAAAAACCACAGAAGATCGTCCGGTCCGTGCAAGATAATATCTATTAAATCCAAGGTAACAGACGATAACGTTGATAATAAAAATGCGGGGATGGTGTCGCGAAAAACGAAAAGTTTAGTGGTCGAAATATTATCGACGGTATCCATCAGACCAGTCGCAAATTCTGATAATAAGGAAACTATAAATAATAGTTACGATGTTAAATCGTGCGATCCTCGCTGCGACTCTTTGAAAAAAGATACTAGGAAAGTTTCGTTAGGAAAAATATCATCTAGTGAAAATTACGGGGCATCCTCTGATGCTGCATTGGACGACAGCGCTACAGACGTTACGACATCGTACGATTGCGAGTGTACCATTACTTTAAAACATTCGGATAGTTGTGAAAAGTTACCGTTTGACGAGGATACCAATACTATAGCTAGTCAGCAGCTTCCTTTGGATAATAGCACCAAAGCATCATCCAGTTCTATCGATAAATCCCACAAAATAACGCGTAACAGCGACGGTACAGGCTTGGATACCAGACCTTCTGACACCAACGAAAATTCACTTGTGTGTACGTGCAGTTTGGATCTAAATACTGCCGGTGGTAGTGATGAAAAATTATCACAGGTATTTAACAGTTTCATCGATAACGTATGCTCGTTCGGAAAACTTTCCAGATCTTCGTCTTCCGACGAGAGTTGTCATTGCAACGACGCTATCCGTAAACCACCGTCTTTTTGCGAATTAGTTGTAGAATTTAACGTATCGCCAACTACCGACGATCGTAATAACGAAATTCCTAACGAATGCATAACAAAAGATTACGATATTAACCTTGATAATACTTGTAACTGCAACGAAAACGTCAATTCCACGACGCGTAAAAGTGACGTTGGTCTCGCTAATTGCAAACAGTGCGAAAAACGCATGGGAATGCTGGGTTGTTTCCTTAAAATGTTTGCCTCGAAGGAGAAAAAAAAGAAACAAAGATTCCAGTACTCTAATAACAGTTCTGCCTGCAGTACAAATAACTGCGGTTGTAGTTAGAATGAATGCACGAAACTCATTTTATGTAACAATTTTCTGCAAGTCGTCGTCGACTGATACCATTCTGAACGTTTTCATTTTAACCATATTTAAATGTCGTTAAGCTTCCATCGCTTGCCTGCTAAATTGGGTTTTCCATTGATGACGTTTGTGGCAAATGGACGTTTACTGAAGCGCGTGTGTTAAGTGCTATGTCCAAAATGTGGAACAAGCGATGTATGTATTGTAAACATATTGTTAATTTGTTACGCGTGTACGCTGGATTTATGTGAAAGAGTTTTTACATAATTCTCTCTCTCTCCAATCAATCGATATACCTGTTACCATATGATCCTAGTCCTATAGTTTGTTTGAAAAATGCAGACTTTTTTAATTGTACGTGTAGAAAAACTTAATATGCATCAATTATTTTATTATTATTATTATTATTAGTCGAACTATTTCATATTGGAGCAAAAATTTTATCAAGTCTGCAAGTTGAACAAAATATAGTTAAAAATACGTGCAAATGCTTTTGCAACATTAAAATAAATCTATACAAAAGATTTGGATTATAAAATATTAACGATGACGATCATAAACATTTACATTTATCAGTAGATAAAACACGCTCAGAATAAATCTCTGCACCCACGTTGTTTTAATGATAACGTCTCTATTTTTGCTCAAATATGGAATAGCTCGGTATCGAAAAGTTGCCTGTTAAATTTTATAATCCAAATAAAATATTAAATAGACCCAATCATTTATTGATATTTTTCTTTCCAGAATAAAAAAGGCGTACAAAATTTTTGCTCCGATTAGAAATTAGCATGTTAGGGTGAATAAACTAAGAGCTTCTCTCTAAACTAAAAATATATTATCTTCAGTAATCTGGTGGAGGACTAACGAACAGTATTTTAAGTACTAGTTTAGACGTACTGTATGTTTTCGTAACTCCATATTTAGAATAGTCGCAGATATTTGAGAATCATTATTTTTGTTTAGATTTTGTAGGATCAACGTGTTCTTATAAAGGAGTGCTAAAATCCAAGTGTTTGGAGAAAAGGACCGTCAACGAAGGCAGACACGTAGAGTTCGTCCCTTGCAGTCCTTCAAATTCAGGTGTGATTAATTGTTGTTGCGAGGATAATTCTACCAAAAATCTTTATAACGATTTTAATCAAAGTAACACAGTTAAAGATATGCAATTTACCGGTTCTACGCCAACGACAGCTTCGAGCTTAAGTGACAGAGAAAACAGTCACGAAGAAGAAACTTACGCGATGCCTGATTATAGTTCCATTAAGAAGAAGCTATTATCTAAAGAAAACGTACACGATGATAGTACCGGAATGCGTAAGCGAATTAAAAAAAAACCTGAAACTGTCGTCAATAACAATAACAGCAACAACAACAAACCAAAGAATCCAGATAAGGATAACAAGGGAAATGGATGCTCAACGGGTAGAGCTACCAGCTTACTTTCAGATCAAGAAGATGGTGGTGAACCAGTTATTAAAAAAACTACCTGTTTTTCAGTAAACAAACCAAATAACGGCAAAGCAGAAGTCTCAACTAAAGGATGCATTTGTTGTTTTACTCAGAATCGAAATCGCACGACTCCGAACATTCGTTGTTACGCAACTACAACCCCATCTAATGAAAATTTGTGTTGTTGCGATAAAAATAATAATAAAAAAGCCATGAATTATTTACAGAATTCAGCGATTAATAAGTACACTGGATCCACAAATTTGGACGAGCGTACGCAAAAGGTTCCAGTTCAAAACCAGTACAAGGTATCAGTGCAGGATCAGTACACTTACAAAACTATGCCCCGCGTCCCAGTACAAGATCAGTGCACATGCTCTGTAGAAAATCAATACATGCCTACAGCGGAAGATCAGTGCATGAGTTTTATGGAAAGCACATACATGCCTCCTTTGCAAAATCAGTATAAAGAGTCAGCAGAAAACCATTCCAAAGTTCCCATTCACAATCAAAACAAAAATGCGGTTCCAGGTCAAACTGAAAAATGCGTAAAACCACCTGCAGAAAATCGGTTATGCACCAAGCGAGAAGGATGTTTACTTCACAATAAGCGCCCGAAGAAGGGCAAAAAGAATAGTGACAAAGAGGATGAAAAAACAGATGAGTTGCGCGCCGGAGATTCGTATTGCTTTAAAAATCAATTCAGCAATGCAATAAACAGTAAGGACCAAATAAGGTCTCCGTCGAGCAAACCGACGGTTAGAATATCGGACGAAGCTCAAGCGGGAGACTTTGATAATTGTAAAGGATGTAACGGTAATCCTACCGAAGAAGATAAATCTAGAACCAGTTGTTCGTTGGTTTTATCCTGCGACACCATATCTTTCGATGATAATTTCGACTTATGACGGCTTTCTACAAGATCAATATTAACCATAAAACATGGAAAATTTATTAATTTAGCATCAGTAATTGAAGTTGATGTTCCGAAGTAAAATAAAAAGTTTCCAAATACTTGTTCATTATTTTATTTTTTTTATAGACGGGAAGCAACGTTGTTCATAAAAGTACCATGATTGCGAAGTTCTTATGGCTTCTTTTATCTAAGAAGACGATACTTAAGTACACACAAATTAAAGTGGGTGTTTTAAATAAATGTGAATATAAGTATGTGTGCTGTACAAAGCTTAAAAAAGATCATTCTTCATCGGTCCATGTTACTCTATTGAACAAATGCTTTTACGGACCAAGTTTTCGGAAGATATCTTTCAAAGTACCTTTTTCTGGATACGCTTGTAAATTTCACCATATAAGAGGTGTGACGATATAAATTCTGGGATTCGTCAGAAAATATCGGCATTTGAATATTAAAATTTTGAAGTTAAAGTTTTAAAGTTTTATTTTGGATACAGGATGTTTCTAAATTCATGTAAAAAAATTCAAGATGTGATTGCCCGTATAAAATTATAATGGATCTTTTCTATAACAAAATTTCCTCAGCCCTTTCGAGATATCACCCCTAAAAAATAGTGAGTAAAAATAGGACTAAATTTTATTTTCCGAAACTTGAAATTTTGTAAATTTCGTGCACTCGCAAATGACTAACCACCGGTATTTTTTTAAAATTCCTGTTACATTATAAGTGGGTAAAAGTAGCAGCTCTTACCTTATTTAAAATCAAATCTTTTTTCCGAGATTAAGTTTGTAAAATAAAAATATTACTTTAAATTCCTATTTATTAAAAAACATTTCTTTATCTTATCTTTTTCCTAGAACGAATAGATTCGGCGGAAAAAATAAAATACATAATTTTTATTTTATATTAAATAATAAACTACGTATTGAGTGTGAAAAACAGTAAAGATGAAAAATGCAAAAATAAAATATATTTCATAATAAATGTTGGAAACATCGATCGTCGAACACGTTTATGATTGTAGATTGTGGAGAGTCGTGAAGGCTATGCAGCCTCTCAAGCACCTTGGCCTGTCAGATCTTTTGTGCATAACCCTTAATCCATTCAAGGCCCGGGATTCCAAGACTTCCTACAAAGTTTATTAATTTCCTAGGAGCTAAGTTCCTGACAATCGGAGGGCTTTAAGAAGGCCCCTTCCAGAAACTTGACCCTCTTGAAGAAAAGCGCTGGGCATTCGCAAAGCAAATGTGAAACCTCTTCTTTCAAGTGAGCCTTGGAGAGTCCACAGAAGGGTTCTGGGCCGGAAAATTGTGTATTTGCCACTTCTTTTTCAAGGCAGTCTGCTTACTTGTTGCCTTTAACTCCCTTGTGACCTGGAACCCACATCAGAGTAACCTGATTGTTTGCTGCCAGTTGTCTCAGGGATTGTTTACAGTTCCAAGTCAGCTTAGACTTACAAGTGTATGCCTTCAGAGCTTTTAGATAAAAAATAAATTTCTACACTTTGGGTGTCCCTTTCGATGCACTAAAGCATCCACACTAAAGCATCCCTTCCTAGTTAAGGTCCGTTCTCTGTGTAAACTTGGTGATTGTTTATGACCACTACAAACTGCATTTTGAAATCGCACATAACTGGCATATTATCTGTTGGCTTAGACATGAATTCTAGGGATCGAACACGTTCAAATATTCAGACGTATTTCTTATCGTGTCACACGCTATTTGAATACGATTCTTCAAATCTTTGATATAAAGTATCGGTGTGTTGTAAACTAATAATTTAAGATAACCCCAGAACCAGAATTTACATGGATTGAATTCTGGAGATCGAGGAGGCCAGTGTTGCGATCCTTGTGGTTGGGTTGGGATAAGTTGCATCTAAGTATTGCTTAGAAGTCTGACTAAAGTGTACTGTCCTCAAGTAAATAAGGAATACAGGATATTGTATTTTATTTTTTTTTCACCGAATCTATTGGTTATAGGAAAAAACTTTAAGATTAAAAATGTTAAAATGTTGATTTAGGTAATATTTTTATTATAAAAAAATTAAATCTCGATAAACAGATTTGATATTAAATAAGATAAGGAATGCTAATTTTACCCCCTCTTATAATGTAACAGAAAATATCGGTGGTTAGTCCTTGGCGAGAAAAATAGAAGCATTCGAGATGTGGCTATACAGGAGAATACTGAGAATATCTTATATGGACAGAATTACAAACGAAGAAGTACTAAAAAGACTCTCAAAAGAAACAGAAATTTATAACGAAATAAAAATCAGAAAATTACAATATCTGGGCCACACTATGAGAGGAGAGAGATACCGAATGCTACAAGTGGTGATGCAGGGAAAGATTGCAGGGAAGCGCAGCGTGGGAAGAAGACGAATGTCGTGGCTCCGCAACCTGAGAGAATGGTTCAACTGTTCATCAAATCATCTTTTCAGATCAGCAGTCAACAAAATGCAAATAATCATGATGATCGCCAACCTTCGACGATAGACGGCACCATAAGAAGAAGAGAAGTCCTTGGCGACTGCTCGAAAATTATAAAATTTCAAGTTTTTACCTTTATTTAACTTTGATTTAATGAACGTAAGCAAAACGAAAGTAATGGTTTTTGAAAGAGAAGAAAGCATGAGAAACTGTGAAGTTTCGATTGAGGGAGAAAAAGTGGAACAAGTAAATGAATTTGTGTACTTGGGTTCAAAGTTTACGAGAGATGGATAGTATGACAGTTACATTAAGCGAAGGGTGTTGGCAGGAAAACAAATGAATGGGGCACTGCATAGCTTAATGAACAGCCAGAAAGTGTCAAAAAAGGCACGTCTGGCTGTGGATAGAGGTGTTTTAGTTCCTACACTTATGTATGGTAGTGAATGTTGGGTTTGGCAAAAGAAGCATGAAAATAGGATTAATGCTGTGGAAAAGTATAGCCGGAGTGACTCGGTTGGATAAAGTAAAGAATAGTGAGATAAGAGAACGCTGTGGTGTAAAAGAAGATGTGGTTACAAAGATAGTTAAAGGAATTCTTGGATGGTTTGGACACGTAGAAAGGATGGATGAAGGAAGATTGACGAAACAAATCTATAAGAGTAGTGTGAATGGACGGAAGTCGGTAGAGGTCAACCTCGGCGAACGTATCTCGATCAGATCAAAAATGCTTTGAAGAAAGGCCAGGTCAAGAGTACCAACAACTGAGGAGCATGTATGAGAGCACTGATGAAAGTGGAGAAAGCAAAAGATGTGTGTAAAAACTGTAGCGGAAGTGGAAGGAAGGAAGTGGTCTCTGCCGACATCTACGGGAAAAAGGCGTGACTATATGAATGTATGAATACTGTAAAAAAAAATCAAAACTTAATTTTACTCACTATCTCGGAACGGATTGGGCTGAGGAAATTTTGTTATAGGAAAGATCCATTATAACCACCTCCTGAATTTGTTCGCATGCATTTAGAAACACCCTGTTTGTAACATTTGCAGTTAACCGAGCCTTTCTAACTATGTATAATCCCTAAACAAGCACATAAACTAACCTTACTAAGTAAAAAAGAGAACCATTAAAACCCTCAGTAAGTTAAAAACTCAATAACTCAAACTATTTAACGTTTTCGTTGATCTTTATCTTATCGAGGTTTAACTGTATTTTTAAAATAAAATAGCTTTATTGTCAGTCCTCGTACACTATTTCGTCTTGCAACTGCAGACTTTAGGAACCGTCAAGGATTCTAGATTTTGGAGTTTAATTAATGGTACGTACTTTTCTCGACATTGTCTATGTATGGGGTGAGCGGTGGTTTGATACAAGCACTTAAATCACTTAACAAGGATTCCACTGCTTGTGACAGGATAAACGGAGCTTACACGGACTGGTTTAACATCAAAAAATGTGTTGGACAAGGATTTGTGGCTTCGCCATGGCAGTTTGACTCATACATAAAGTGAAAGTAATGGTTTTAAAAACAGAAGAAACCATGACAAACTGCGAGGTGCTGATTGAAGAAGATAAACTGGAACAAGTGAATGAGTTTGTATACTTAGGTTTACAAAGTTTACGAGAGACATAAATTATGACAGTGACATTGAGCAATGAATGGGATCCTGTATAACTTTATGGGCAGCCAGAACGTATCAAAAAAGGCACGAGTGGCTGTGCATATAGGAGTGCAAGCCCCTACACTTAAGTATGGTAGAGAATGTTGGGTTTGGCAGAAGAAGCATGAAAGTAGGATCAACTCTGCGGAGATGAGAGTCTGAGAAGTATAGCCAGATTGAATTTGATGCATAAGATGAAAAATAGTGAGATAAGGGAACGCTGTGGTGTGAAAGAAGATGTGTGTGGTTTGTACACGTAGAGAGGATGGATGAAGGAAGATTGACGAAACAAATTTATAAGGCGAGTGTGAATGGACGGAAGTCGGTAGAGGTCGACCTCGGTAAACATCGATTTTGATCAGATCAACATTTTTTTATAGAAAGGCCATGTAAAGAGTACCAACAACCGACGAGCATGCATGAGAGCAATGATGAAAGTAGAGGAAGCAAAAGATGTGTGTAAGAACCGTAGCAGAAGTGGTCTCTCCCTATCCCTACATAAAAAAGGGTGACTTTATGTATGTATTTATGTATGTACTTTTCTTTACTTAGGCACACCCCCTTACAGTGGGGTTTAATTATCACAAAAAATATAATAACGTAGCATAAAGTAGTTGTTGAAAAATCGTACAGCTGTCATTAGATATTGTACAATGATTGGTTGGTGCAACGTATTTTTTCTGGCCTATTAAAAGAGAACTTTGTCACTGGTGCAAAAATATGTCAGAGCTTTGGTGGCGTCAATTTTTTGTCAAACTGTCAAATAATCTTCAAAATTCCAGTGCTCACATTCCAAAAATCATCTCCATCAAGGGAAATTTGTAAAATGTAGAATTGCTTTTTTTATTTACAGGTAAGTTGAGACGTTAAGAAAATTAAATATGTTTTAGTACATTTTATTATTTTTTTTAAATGTACAGCAACTACAATATGACTGAACCTCCGATTACCGAATGCGATGACAATTGTATGGGCAAAAGGATCAGATGTAAAACTAAAAACGACCAAAGCAGATCAAAATTAATTTGTGGTTATCAGGAAACCGAGGAGTTCTCGAATCGAAAAACCATATCGAAGACTTCGACACAAAGGTAATTAATAACACAAAACTCAGCGGTAGGCTTGTACAAATCATGCCTTACTCGAAAACACTTTTTTATTGATATAAACGACAAAGATACAACAAATTTGGAATTGTAAATCAAACTAATTTCTAGAAATTGCTGACGAGCCGTCCACAATTTTTTATTTGATAGTTAGAAAAAAAAACCTTAAAAAAGTGTTTTGTTTTTCTATTAACAGTAACAATGTAAAAAATGTGAAATTCCTCAGCAAAAAAAGATAGAAAACAAATAATCTTTACTTTTTTCTCATAATATTATAAAATATGGTATATTTTGGTATAGTTAATTAAAAACCAATTGTCTAGTCGAATTTGTATTAAAACAATGTTGTGTTTGGTTATAACCACTTTTGTGTGCGTGCAAACTTATTCCACACACCCGTCCCCGGCGTGGATGTGTTTAGTAAACATATTGTGGCTACCTCGTAGAATTTTTCTAGATGGCGGCAAAGACCTTTGTTACAATAATAATTTATTTTATTTATGTGTTTTACTTATTGAAACGTTATTAAAAAAATGTATCATCCTTAAAAAAAAAATGTTATAGCAATTGGGATTTATTATTTTGATTGTGAATAGTACCGAAGCTTTTTAACTTTGAAGGAATGTTAAGACGGTGAATGTTTAATATCCCTCGTAGTATTTTTACATCTTTGGTTGCATGGAAATTTTTTGTTAACGTCGTTTAAAATTAAATCTTTATTGCAACACTGTAAGAAATGTTAAAAGTTATAAAAAATGACGTTTAAATGTAATACATACATACATATAGCCACGCCTTTTTCCCGTAGGGGTAGGCAGAGACCACTTCCGCTACGGTTCTTACACACATCTTTTGCTTCCTTTACTTTCATCAATGCTCTCATACATGCTCGTCGGTTGTTGGTACTCTTGACCTGGCCTTTCTTCAAAACAATGTTGATCTGATCGCTGAGGTCGACATCTACCGACTTGTCCATTCACACTCGCCTTATAAATTTGTTTCGTTAATCTTCCTTTATCCATTCTTTCAACGTGTCCAAACCATCTAAGCATTCCTTTATCTATCTTTGTAACCACATCATCTTTTACACCACAGCGTTCTCTTATCTCACTATTCTTTACTTTATCCAACCGAGTCACTCCGGCTATACAATTGTCAGACTACTCATATCCGCAGCATTAATCCTATTTTTACGCTTCTTCTGCCAAACCCAACATTCACTACCATACATAAGTGTAGGAACCAACACACCTCTATGCACAGCCAGACGTGCCTTTTTTGACACTTTCTGGCTGTTCCTAAAGCTATTCAGTGCCCCATTTATTGTTTTCCTGCCAGCACCATTCGCTCAATGTCACTGTCATACTTTCCATCTTTAGTAAACTTTGAACCCAAGTACACAAATTCATTTACTTGTTCCACTCTTTCTCCCTTAATCAAAACTTCACAGTTTCTCATGCTTTCTTCGGTTTCAAAAACCATTACTTTCGTTTTGCTTACTTTTATTTTCATCCCTTTTATTTTCAGGGCATAACATTAACCATCGCCTGCAACTCCCCTTTAGATGACGCTAATATGACTTGATCATCGTCGTAACGAAGTCATTTAACGATCAAATCATTTATTTTTAATCCATACGCACTCTCCTACAAATCTTTTAAACAATCGTCTATGTATAAGTTAAACCAGGCAAGGCAAAGCCACACATCCCTGTCTCACACGTTTTTCGATGTTAAACCAGTCCGTGCAAGTTTCGTTTATCCTGACACAAGCAGTGGAATTCTTGTAAAGTTATTTCAGTGCTCGTATTAAACTACCGCTCACCCTATACATAGACAATGTCGAACACAATTTACTCCTCACCACTCTTTCATAGGTTTTTTCCAAGTCTATAAAAGCACAATAGACCTTCTGACTTCTAGCCAAGAATTTTTTTACTATACCTCGTATTGAAAAGACATGATTCATGAATCTCCTTCATTTTCTAAATCCTGCTTGCACATCCGATATCATCTTCTCAGTTTTATTCGTTACTCTTTTAATCAATATCTTTGCATACAGTTTGCTGACTATGCTGAGTAAACTAATACCTCGGTAGTTCTTACAGTCCTGCTGCGAACGTTTTCCCTTGTAAAGCGGCACGATACCGGCCTTGCACCAATCATCTGGTACGTTACCACTCCTCCAACAAAAGTTAAAAAGGCGGTACAGAAGACTAGCTACCACGCTTTGTCCAGCCTTCAGCATTTTAACTGTTATCCTGTCGTAGCCAGCAGCTTTACTCAATTTCATACTGTTCAACGCTTCCATAATGTCTGTCGTACTAATTTCACTTTCATTGCAACTTTTACTTATGTCTCCGAACGGGGCCTGTACTCGTGTATCCTTGTAATAAGAGGGTGTTAAAATATGTATCGTGCGTTTATAGTATGCTGAAAACATCCTATGAAATGAAATATTTACAAATCGCGGTGTGTGTTCACGTGTAAAAATAAGATTTTGTAATATCAATGCGATATAATATTGGAAGTATTTTCCCTAACATAATGATTATCATTGGGAGAAAAAAAAATCATCAAGCATTAAATGTGTCGGTAAATTGTAAATAAAAAAGCGGAATTTTAATACTCAACTTTAGAAATCCAGTAAAGAAGGTACGAAAGAAAAAACTTAAAGCTGGTTTAGGCTGGCGTACCATATTTCCATAATTTTCGAAAATTATATTCCTATATAGAAGCGATAATGCGGCGTATCAATTGAAAGATAAAAGTAGTACTGTTGTAGCACCGTCAAAACATCGAAAAGAAAATACGATCGTGATTGTAGTTGCAAAAAAAAGAAAAGAAACACCAACAAAAATAAATACCCAACGAAATTGATATACCGATGCAAAGAAAAGGACGACAACGAAAGTCAATCTTCCGGATCGAGATGCGGAAGGTAAAAAAAGAATGTGATTGGAAACGATGTAAAAACAAATAAACAAAAAGAGATTTATCCGTTATTTTTATTCTGCTTTTTATAGTAAAAATGGGATCATAAAAAATACATGCCCAAACATCGAATGCGAAGACTTTTCGAAGGACCATTCCAAACAAAGGTAATCAGAACGTGTTACCAACACTATCATCGAAAACAACAAACAAAAAATAATTCTGTCTCTGTTTATAGTGCCTCCGAAACGCTGGAATTCGATAAATGTAAGGATGACTCTAAAGATAGCAAATATTGCGAGGATCAAAACGATTTGAGAAAAACGTCTTGCTCTAGAGTTACATTTAAAAGGTAACAAACAAAAATGTAAATAAAAAAAAATACTCGGTTTATAGTAATAATTTATGTGTCTCCTTTTGCAGTTCAACCAAAAATTTTATAACCGAAACCTGTAACGTTACAAACCCGATAACTTTATGTCAAAACGAAGAAGACAAAACAGATACACTCTGTCGTAGAACTGAAAGGTAACCGATAACATTACGAATAAAAAATGCATCATCAGAAAAGTTTCCAGTCCGGCCAGAAGGCATCGCCAAATTAAAAAAACTGAAAATCATACGTTTACACCACCAATACCACATTTAGCTCCGCCAGACTGGACACTTTTGTGTTCGCAAATCGATTTCAGAGCAAAATTATGTATCTTTATAGTGCACAGTCTAACAAGGACCTAGTGGAATCGTTTGCAGACAACACTGGCACTGCTGATGAAAAACAAGAAAGTCACAATGAAATAGATGTCGAATGCAAAGGTGACGATAATTATGAAGTTGACGAAACAACGAGAAAGAATGCGGAAAAAGGCGACAGAATTTGCAACAGATTAAATTGTTGCACTTGCTTAGATGCAGACGAGGACAAAGCACCTTACAAAAGCAAACTAGGAAGGTAATAGAAACTGTTGGAAATAAGATATAAAAAAAATGTACTTCATACGTTCGATTAAAAGAGACTCACTAGTAAGGTTGCCCCATTAATTGCGTCAAATTAACAAATATAGAAAGGATAGTGACGCTAATAATAGAAGTATTTGCCCCTTTTACGTTGATTGATATACGGGGTGTATGCCATTATAAGTGTATTACCCCTGTAGTGCCCTTAGCCAAGAAAATATATAAAAAGGCCCAGTGAACTCGGTTGACCATTCACGGGAATTATAAACATCAATCCGATGAACTCTGTTAGAATGTTTAACGAACGCACGTATTGTTTATATTTCACGTCGCTTGTGGAAATATCAATAATCTATTTTGTATATATTGGGTTCAAGCTTCTAGTAGGATGACAGTGTCTTATGTTTACTATTGTTGGTTGATGTCGCTGCACTTGTTTAGTCAGTACTCAATCGCCGGTCAAGTTCTACGATGTTAGTAAACAATTATAACGATGAGTCGTGCATATAGAAATGTATTTTAAGGACAACGTTCCTCTTTTATTTAACAAGAGTTTCCCGTGACCTTTACGTACCTACCGAGCAAAGGACCTAATTACTTTATGGCGATCCAGATATATTACAACCCCAAATAAATCTAAAAATAAAAACGTCAACTTTATTATATTTTTATCGCTGGCCTGCTTAACAAACACCCCGTATATATATTTTTATAACTAAGAGCATCAAATTTTAAAAAAATTACAGTGAATTGAGATTGTACTTAACTGTTATTGTGAAAAAGAGGCTTGTAATATATTTTAATTGATTTTCAATGAAAGGTTAGCGCCCACGTTCAGTGACATTTATTAACGATTTCGGTTATAAATTTCGTTTTTTGATAAAAAGTTCTTTGGTGATTTTACTAGCGAGCACTGGAGCCCCGTTTAAGGATTTTCAAGAATAATTTTAAATGAGGTAAGAATAAATACGAGTGGGTTTAGCCTAAAAATAAGAGATCGGTTTTATTCTATTCATTAATTAATGGTTACAGCAAACGTAGTTAAAAATAATAATAAATCTGTAAGCGCCGTTGGCTTAAAAAATGGACTGTATGCAGTAAAAATTATTATGCAATTAGCGAATCGTCGTAAAATTACAAACGACTTATAGGTTTTGAAATAATTAAATTGGACTTACTGGTTCCCGATTGGTTTATTTTAAAAAAAAACTAAACATGAAAAGTTGATCATCGAAGAGCAACTGCCATTTTTGGTATAGCTGAGTTGGCTTTTGGTTTAAAAGTTTTAAAGTTAAAATGAAGTGAATCGGTCTATCTGTAAGGGAAGAAAAGAAGGACATGTGGGATTCCTGCATTGGAATCGTCGACAATAAGGTATCATCTTTTACATTATAAAGATATTAACGACGTTTGCTGGACCCCCAACAACTAGTGATCTTGTTAGGCTACACCTAGTTAGGTTAACAGTTTTTTTAAGGACCCTGGTTTTTAGGTGGATGTCACTGTGCGTGCGCGTTCCTCTACTTGGTCACATTTTTCACTCTAGCTTCAATGTCGAATACGTTTATAAGTAATAGATTTGATAGCCAATTTATTTGCAACCACCTACAAAATAGTGTCTTTAGTGGATTTTTTTTTAATTTTAGTAATCTCGGTTATCGATGGTTGGATTAGATAACACACAAAATTTCGTTCTAGAAAGTATAAAATTTACTAAAATTATCCGAAAAGTTCATTATACCCACAAATATATTATTAGAAAATTTAGCAAAGCCGCTTTTAATTTTTTAGTTCGAAAAGAAAATCTGAACAATATTCCGACGACTGCGACGAAGAATGTTCGGGCAAAGGAAAGCGAAAAATCGAAACGAATCAGTACAATTGCGATGAGAATCATTCCAAAACGTCAATGAACAAAAGGTAAATTAAAAAAATTATTCAATACACTAAAAACCGTGTCGTTTCGTATATTGAACGTTTGAAATATTTATTGCAGAAATAATAATGGAAAAGGTAAAAAATGGAGCGTATGCTTCAGGGGAATTTTTTCGAAACGTCCCAAGCCGTGTCCTCCAACCCCATGCCCGACCGATTGTATTAAATCCTCTAATACTTCGTGTCAATCGAAGGACGCGAGTCGATCTAACGTTTCCATCAAATCTAACACGAAGCCGAGTTTGAAATTTTCGAGCTGTTATCAAGGTACGAATAAGAATTTTATCCATTATGCAAATGGCAGTCGTAGAATTATGAGGGTTGTCTAATAGAAACATTGCATTGAAATACATGAAACTTTTTTCTTCAGATAATATTGAAGATGTAGAGTCCAATTGCAGTTGTCCGAACTTTACGCTCGATAAGAAAGATGACTGCTCTTGCAGCAGTGATAATTCCGACCCTACAACTATTGTAGAAAAATCTTTAGCACCAACAGGATCGCTGGATAAAATTCCCTCGACGTGCATTTCTTATAATAATATGCCGTCACCGTCATGTCCAGAGGATGGTATTGAAGGATATGGAGATTTGCAAGAATGCGATTGCGCTGGCCCTCAATCGGGCAACGATGAAGAGAAACCGACCTGCCCAACGGTTTGTACAAATGAAACATCTTCACGATCTTCGTCACCTTCGCCTTCGAATAGTTATTCTCCCCCGCTGGACTGTCAAATTACCGAGTGCACTACCTTATCGACAAATAATTTGGAAGAACCGACGTCGGTTTGTGATTTCGTCGCCAAAAAATTAATGGAATCACCGCAACGTTCCTATTCTATATGCCAGTCAAATTCACTGTCGATGACTCCTACGATGTCTGTCAATTGTCCAATAGAAAATGCTTCGACAATAGTTGTTTCCCCACCACCAATGCCCGAACCCATACCGCTCTTAGACGTGACATGCGTTTGTCCCGACATCAAATCATCGACAGCACCAAATTCCGCCGATAATTTTAAATTGCAATGCCCCCAACGTATCACTCCTCAAGAATATTTTAGCGCAGTGCCGAAGCTCGTGTGCCCAATTGCTAGCAATTGCGATAAACAATCCACACGTGTCGATTCGATTTGCAGTTACGACGATACACAACCAATGTCGACGCAATGCGAACCGGCCGTTTGTCAGTGTATACCACAGCCGACGCATCCTCAAAAAGAACCGAATGCTTTCCAAACGTGCCCAATATCTGGAGAAACTTTATCATGCACATGTTATCCAGGAGCCGAAAAGAAAAAATGCCCCGAACCACGCAATATTGTTTCGTTTACATGTTCCTCCGAACTCGAAAGGCCAAAATGTTCCCAACCTTTGACTTGCTCCAAAAAATCTCCGGTTAAACTTTCCTGTGCATGTTCTTTAGAGTCGAAAGATGATAAGTGTCCTATGCCAATGAAATGTCCCAATCTCCCACTCAAACTTTCATTTTCGTGTTCGACAGACAACGATATGTCTAAAAGTCCGCCACAACCGATTTGCCCCCAACCTCCGCAATGCCCACCAAGTCCAAAAGATTCACAGTTGATTACGCGTAATCAGTCATCTCACTCGACAGACGACTCTTCCGCGTGTTTAACAGAAACCAACGAGTGCGATCGTCTGCAGCCACCAAAGGGCCCTAAGCCAATTTTTTCGATAGAGAAAACCACATGTAATTGCCTATCAAACATCAAATACCCAGAACAACCAAAGTATCCAGATCTAGCAAAATGTCCAGAACAACCTAATTTTCCAAAATTACCAAAATGTCCAGAACCACTAAAATGTCCAGAACGGCCAAAATGCCCAGAGCAGCTAAAATTTACAGAGCAGCCAAAATGTCCAGAACCACCAAAAGGTTCAGAACCACCAAAATGTCCGAAAAAGCCGTCTTGTCGCGAATTAACAATATTTCCCGAGACACCCACATGTCCAGAACTAACGAAATATCTGGAATCCCGAAAATCTATTGAAGCACAAACTTATACAAAATGCACACCGATCATAAGTTGCGAAGAATCCCCTTCACCACACCACATAGCAATAGCAGATGAGGTCAAATGTACATTCCTATTGAAATGCCCTAAACCAACTTCCTCTGATCTACCCGAAATAGTAGGACCAACGTGTCCTAGAAAGTGCTCTGCTATTCGCTCAAAGGAATTTTCGCAACCCGTTTGTCCACCAAAAAATGCTAACTTGATATGTTCGACTGATTACATCCAGAAAAATGAAACGTTATCTCCCAGCTGCTCTTCAGGTTCAAATATATCCGCTGATATTCCACTTATAGTTTGTTCTGTTCCTTGTAAACCCCTAAAAAAAACCAAAGTTTCTGGCCCCGTCTTAAATGATTCGGTAAAATGTTCAAATTCCGTTAGTTCTCATTCACAGATTTGTAGTAATTATTCAGCGCCACATCACATAGCTATGATGAAGTCCGAAAGCTCGATTAAATTGTCTACGAATAAAGTAGAATGTAACGATTCCTCTATAGAATTTCCACAGGTGGTATCTCCGAGCGAATCTTTAATAAAGTCCACTCTTCCTAAAAAATGCTCCAAATCACTAAGTCAAAAAGAATACCCATCAAAAACCTCCAAGTCAAGTTATCTAGCAGATAGTTCAACAAAACCTTGTTCGACAGACTGGGTACCAAAATATTCTAGCTTTATGTGTTCAACAGATTGTCCACCAGAACGTTTATCGTCGAAAGAATGCCCACGAACTTTAAAATGTCCCAAAAACTCTCCACCTAAAAAGTCATCATGTGTATCTAATTGCTCTCATTCCACACCTACGAGTCCGACGCTAAATTGTCAAATCAAACAATCAAAGCAAATATGTCCAGTAGATTGTCCGTCGGAATTCTCCGTACAAAAATGTTTAATGGACATATCTTCTTATTTCGCAAATCTAGAGAGTTCTCCACAGATAATCCCTATGCCAAAATGCTCGATAGAGTGTCCTTCACCTCCACTACCACTACCACCAAAAGGTTCGAGGGAATGTCCACCGAAATCAAAATGTCCAAAGGCATCTTCACGAGCATGTACACAGAAATCAAGGCCTGCAAGTCCATGTCCAACGAAACCAACTTGTCCAACGACACAAGCGTGTCAAGTGAAACCAACTTCTTCACCGAAACCAACATGTCCATCAACACCAAGATGTCCAAGTCCATGTCCACCTAAACTTTCTGTGGAAATATGCCCACGAGAATATCCTCTGGAATCTTTGAGCAGTCAACCGAAGTTAGTATATTGCCATATAGAGCAATCGCAATCGCAGTCGGTTTTTCGGTGGCAAAATTTCCATTAATATGTTTTTCAAAATCCTTATAGCTAACGCATCCAAAGAAGTATCCTTTGGTAATATGTTTAAAAAATTATTAATGTAATTCCATAAAGGAATTATAACAAACCGGCTTCTTGCTAGGCAATAGGTTTAATTGACTTTTTTATTTATTCCTGCTTTTGTTCGACCTTCGTTTAGAAATTCTACGTCTTTTATTGCGTTCTAATAGGAAATCGGATAAAATACTATTTGAGGAAACTACTTTGATGCAAATTCTAAATGGCTTGTGTACATGTTTAAGAGATTTTCTTAAGTTTTTGTGATTATTTGTAACCCACAAACAATTTAACTTTTATTTACAATGAATATTAATTAAAATTGTAGTGGACTTAGAAATATTTACAAAACCTAGATGCTTTAGATTTTTGAACGAAAAATCATTTTTTTCCACCGATCCATTTCCCATCAAAGACCGTGAAATAATATTCGGTTATATAATATCCTGTTTTTTTTTTTAAAGTAGCGCACTTTATTAAACCTATTAACCAAACACAATAAGATGCATCCAAATGCTTTTAAATGTTTTAAATTATGAAACCAAAATATACCATGTTCGTGTATTGCATATTTAAAAAATATTAATAATGTATTAAATTGCGATAATGAAAGTTAATCGGGTCATTCCAATTCTGTCTAAATCATATAAATACAAATAACAACTGCTATTAGCAGAATTTGATCGGCACAATTTGTTTTCGTTTGGTATCAATGTTTGAGATTGTGACATTACGTGCTAAATATGTTGAATTTAATGATATATAAAGATTGAATTTTATTTCCTTCGTATCTAAGATTTTAGATTAAAAAACGATCTTAAGCAAATTATTGTACGAAGTACAAATTTATTGAGAGTTGTGTCGATGGTTTTAGATGCGAAGAGAATTCGACGAATGAAGAATACTTTTGCGATACCGAAAAATCCAAACCGAGATTCCCGAAATACAAATGTAATGAATGTAACAAGCCTATCGAAAAGTGTCAGTGCACTTTAAGTATCTCTGACAGCGCCGTTAGCCAACAACAACAACAACAACAACCACAGACGGAATATTTCACGTACGGTAAAGGTCATTCCAAACAGAAAACGTGTCCTTCGGGCGGTAAATGCAGCAATTGCAACAAACCTATTGAGCAATGCAAATGCAAATCTAATGATGTCGATGAAAGTGACGATTGTTCCTGCCAACCAAAACCAAAATGTCCCATTGATAAATACAGGTGTACAACCTGCAAAAAATCTGTAAAGGAATGCAAATGTCGACCGAGCGCTTTTAATTTGGACAATTGCGAAACTGAAGAACAACCATGCGAGAAAGAAGAATCGAAAGTCAGATCGATCTTTTCCCGATACAAATGTAATGCTTGCAAAAAATCCATTCAATATTGTAAATGCAAAATAAACGGCAGTGACGACGAAGATGACTACGATTGTGCACCCAGCGAATGTCCCTTAGAAAAGACCCAATCGAAATCCAAATGTCCATTTGAAAAACCCAAATGCAACGTCTGTTGCAAACCTCTCAAGGAATGTAAATGTAAGCCGACCAATGGGGAAATGGAAGATCCCAACAGGAAAAAAACGCCCAAACCGAAACCAGTCACTTACGCTTGTCCCGATTGTAGAAAACCAGTACAAGATTGCAAATGTCGGGTAAAAGAAACGACCAAGATAGCAAATAAATGCTGCCATTGCAAAAAGCCTACTACGGAATGCAAATGCAAATCGGACATAGATAACTTGTGTGGAGCTCTGGGTTGCCTGAGCCCCAATTGTTCCACTAAACTCAATCAGCCTAGCAAATGTCCATCTTGCAGTAAGCCACAACGCGGGTGCAAGTGCAAACCGAACCTAAGCGGCGATGAAAGGAAAAACTCTTGTCCTAAACCGAAACCATGTCCATCGAAGAGATGTCGCGCATGCAACAAACCGATTCAGAATTGTAAGAGCAAAATGGAAACCGACTGCGAGAGCACTGATTTGTCAGCAGGCAACGAATCGGTACAACAACTTGCGTTTCCGAAACTGATTTGTTTAAGTTGCAAAAAACCCATGGAGAGGTGCACATGTATGCAGAGCAATTGTTCATCCGGCAGCGACGAGTCTGAAGAGTGTCCACCTTTACCTTGTCCACCCCCAGCTGGTCCTCCTCTATCATCGTTTTGTCCTAGAAAATCCACGGAATCTTCCTTCAAAGCTCGAACAACTAGCGACCTTATTAGCAAATGTTGTTGCAAAGATAAAAAATTGTCTTCGTCAAAGTTGAGCAATTTGAAACCGAGAGAGAGTTTTTCCAGCAACTGCATAAAGTCCCAGAAACCAAATTGCAGCAAACCGAGAGTATGCCCGACAGTACAATCAGCCATACAACCGAAAAGGTGTCCATTCGATATCGAAAAAGAGAAGAACAAGTTGAAATGCATCTCGTGCTTCGAACCGCCCTGCCAACCAAAAAGGAAATGCGAGGAACCGAAGCCAGCATGTCCCAAAAAAAATATTTCTTCACACAAACCGTGTATGATTCTGAAACCTAAAGTTCCTACGAAAAAGAACGTCTCCGGTCGAAATTGTAAGCCTAAAGACTATCCACATTTCCCGCATCCCAGTTTACTGACAGAAACGTGCTCAGACACGTGCGACCCAAAAGTAGACGACAGCGCTTATCCGAATATCGGCGTCACTAACCAAACTCCCTCCACAAATATTTGTATGTCGAAGCAATGCGGGGGACCAGAATGCCCTTCTTCTAGAAACGAATTAACAGAGTGTTCGGCAAAGTTTCCCAGATGCACCGCCAAACGGAGCCGAATCAAGAAATATTCGAGTAAAGTGTGTTGTACGACGCCGAAAAGATGTCAAGCATCCAAGAAGCCTCTCAAAGGTAGACAAGCTTCGTGTATGCCGAGCAGAGAAAAATTCGGCGGTAGACAAGTTACGATTTGTGCAAAATGTTCTCAACGATTCAACAGATCGGCGTATCAAATGAAGGGTTGCGCCTGTCAGAAGCCGATACCCGAAGATACGGGATACAACGGTGCTCAAGAGCATCATCAATCTAGTATAAAGAAATGTAGTTCCTATTTCCAAAATATTAAAGATTATAAATTTAATGCCAACTGATCCTTGATTGTTATTCTGTCTATGAGTTCGTTTATTTTTTTTATTAACATTTTTAATTGGATTCATTGGATTTTTAGAAGGCGTTATCAGGAATCGATAGAATTATTGTGTTGTCTAAAATCTCATGAATAAATATTGATAAATAAATAAAAATTTATTAATGATGTCAACGTTTGTTTAAATTATTTAAAAAAATACTCTACCATTTTCACGTCGTTTTTTTTTTGGAAAAATAATTTTAAAAATAAAAATGTGTACTAACCAGCGCACCAAGATACGCCTCTGTGTTCTATGATGGTGCCCAAAGCGTATTCCTCCATGGCTCCATTACCGGCTACCAAAGAGTCCCCCAGTGCTCCGATTACGTCTATATCGCCAGGTCTTAACTGATGAACACTTTCGGGTACCATCAAAGAGCGACCCAAACCATGCCGAGTAGCGTTTTCGCATGGGAATTGTGCAAATTTTGAAAATTGAGGCTGACGTCTTACTCCGGATTTTCTATCAGGGTATTTTATCACAAAATTACCCATTTTACCCTAAAAACGTGCCCAATTCTTATTTTTAAAATATATTATGTCAAAAGTACAATACGATCATAAAAACGATGATTGCTAAATAAGCATTAAATTGTACACTCTTTGTTTAACAAACTTTCATTTAAAGACGATCCATTGTGAATTTTAATCATTTTAAACATTGTTCATATATTTCATACATTTTTTATTCGTATCACATTTAAAAATAATTACTAGTTTTATTTTTTACTGCAAAGGCGGTTCCAGGTACCCGAAAAATACGTTTAAAAAAAATGATGGAAATGTATTATTTGATATTTTTGTCACGAAAATGTTATTTTTTCATTACGAGGTACAGTCGAAAAATTCTTGGCTAGAAGTCAGAAGGTCTATTGCGCTTTTATTGACTTGGAAAAGGCCTATGACAGAGTGGTAAAGAGTGAATTGTTGTCTACATTGTCTATGTATGGGATGAGTGGTAGTTTTATACGAGCACTGAAATCACTTTACGAGGATTCCACTGCTTGTGTCAGGATAAACGGAGCTTGCACGGACTGGTTTAACATCGAAAAAGGTGTGAGACACGGATGTGTGGCTTCGCCATGGCAGTTTAACTTATACATGGACAATTGTTTAAAATATCTAAAATAGAGTGCGTATGGATTAAAAATGAATGATTTGATCGTCAAATGCCTTCTTTACGTCGATGATCAAGTCATATTAGCGTTATCTGAAGAGGAGTTGCAGGCGATGGTTAATGTTATGCATGATGCACTGAAAATCAAAGGGATGTAAATAAATGTAAGCAAAACGAAAGTAATGGTTTTTGAAAGAGAAGAAAGCATGACAAACTGTGGAGTTTTAATTGAGGGAGAAAGATTGGAACAAGTAAATGAATTTGTGTACTTGGGTTCAAAGTTTACTAGAGATGGCAAGTATGACAGTGACATTGAGCGAAGGGTGTTGGCAGGAAAACAAATGAATGGGACATTGCATAACTTTATGAATAGCCAGAAAGTGTCAAAAAAGGCACGTCTGGCGGTGCATAGAGGTATGTTGATTTCTACACTTATTTATGGTAGTGAATGTTGGGTTTGGCAGAAAAAGCATGAAAATAGGATTAATGCTGAGAAGATGAGTAGTCTGAGAAGTATAGCCGGAGTGACTCGGTTGTATAAAGTAAAGAATAGTGAGATAAGAGAACGCTGTGGTGTGAAAGAAGATGTGGTTACAAAGATAGATAAAGGAATGCTTAGATATTTTGGACACGTAGAAAGGATGGATGGAGGAAGATTGACGAAACAAATTTATAAGGCGAGTGTAAATGGACGAAAGTAGATAGAGGTCGACCTCGGAGAATAATCTCGATCAGATCAACATTGTTTTGAAGAAAGGCCAGGTCAAGAGTACCAACAACCGACGAGCATGTATGAGAGAACTGATGAAAGTAGAGGAAGCAAAGGTTGTATGTAAGAACCGTAGCGGAAGTGGAAGGAATTGGTCTCTGCCTACCCCTATGGGAAAAAGGCGTTACTTTATGTATGTATGTATGAAAATGTTATTAATAGTGCATAGGCATAGTCGGAACAAATTCGATGAAAATACTCACAGTCGCAGAATCTTTAATGATTTCCTGAAATCTTTTCACCCCATTCTGTTGACATTGTGATATTTTCAAAAATATCACAGTAAAAATCAGAGTTTTAATTTTCAGTTTTTCTAACATTGTCTATTTGGTACAAGGAATCACCTTTTCGGCCTTAAATATTCGCATACTAGCTTTAATTCCTGAAAAAAATATATAAATGAAATTAATAAACATTCTTCAGATACAGGGTGTCATTTTTAAAAACGAACCTTAACTCCACATCTCAATAACCTCTAAATTCCATCTACGTAAATCAGATTTTTTTTAATTACTTTAGCCGCCTGGACCACCAGATTTACCGTCATCACCTTTAAGTCATCTGTTCATAAAACCGATGTGTTGCTTTAAAAATTACAATAAAAAATTGGTTGTCTGTAAAGTCGGTTTACGGACAACAATTTTACGTGATAACGTCATAAGAAAACAATGATGAAAAATTGCATACTTTTATAAATCCAATTGAATTATTATCACTGAATTATAATTATTTTGTATGATACAAAGAAGGAGTTAATTGATAATTATAATTTTTTGGATAAATTAACATTTATTTGCACTCGTTAATTCAAATATTTTCTGTCTCTCTTCTTCTCAGATGCATCGGCCGATGGAGTGGAAAAAAAATAGATGAGTTACAAGCCGAACGCTTAGGCAGGTCGTGCCTCTCTATCGCTTGTCCCGCGCTCTCGCTTGCACGCTTGGCTCAGGCGGAACGTGACAATGAGTCATGCTCTTTCGTGCGTGCAGCCGGCGTTTATCAATTTATAAGATGTTATCACGTCAAAAATTACCTTAACTTTACCAGAACAATACAATTCGTAAATTTTTTTTATTTTAAAACATGCAAACGGTTATCAGTTTTCTATAAGAAAATGTATTGAAATTAGAAAAAAAAAAATAAAAAAAATGGATACTTTTAATATCATGTCCAAACCATCTAAGCATTCCTTTATTTATCTTTGTAACCACATCATCTTTTACACCACAGCGTTCTCTTATCTCACTATTCTTTACTTTATCCAACCGAGTCACTCCGGCTATACAATTCTCAGACTACTCATCTCCGCAGCATTAATCCTATTTTCATGCTTCTTTTGCCAAACCCAACACACCTCTATGCACAGCCAGACGTGCCTTTTTTGACACTTTCTGGGGGTTCATAAAGCTAAGCAGTGCCCCATTCATAACACTGCATAACTTTATGAATAGCCAGAAAGTGTCAAAAAAGGCACGTCTGGCTGTGCATAGAAGTGTGTTGGTTCCTACACTTATGTATGGTAGTGAATGTTGGGTTTGGCAAAAGAAGCATAAAAATAGGATTAATGCTGCGGAGATGAGTAGTCTGAGAATTGTATAGCCGGAGTGACTCGATTGGATAAAGTAAAGAATAGTGAGATAAGAAAACGATGTGGCGTAAAAGAAAATGTGGTTACAAAGATAGATAAAGAAGTGCTTAGATGGTTTGGACACCTTAAAAACGATGGATGAAGGAAGATTAACAAAACAAATTTATATGGTGAGTGTGAATGGACGGAAGTCGGTAGAGGTCAACCTCGGCGAACATCGATCTCAATCAGATCAACATTGTTTTGAAGAAAGGTCAGGTAAGAGTACCAACAACCGACGAGCATGTATGAGAGCACTGATGAAAGTAGAGGAAGCAAAAGATGTGTGTAAGAACCGTAGCGGAAGTGGAAGGAAGTGTGGTCTCTGCATACCCCTACGGGAAAAAGGCGTGACTATATGTATGTATCACTATGTTCACGTAAATTGTGATATTTTCTTTTACTATTGCTTAGAAACACTTTTCTTTTATATCTACTGACTATAAGACATTTCTAAAAGTGTTTGACCTTTTTTTATGGATAACTGAGCACATTTTTTTGTTTAATTTTTTGCATCTAAAACTCACTTTTTTTATAATATTCCTCAAAAAGAAATCTTTTACCGCTTCATAATGACGAAAATGTTTCTTAAAAGCATCGATATGTCGTTGTTTTAATGCTTCCAGCTACACGTAACAAGTAAGATGAAATCTCATTCGGTACATTACATGAGTTATTACTTGACTCTTCCTCATTAATTAATTAAAAATTTTCTATTTAGACGGTCGTCCCATTGACATCAAATTACAAAACCATCTTTTTTCGTAAGATTTATTTAATTTCGGTAAAAGTTTTTGGTAAATTATACATTTACGTTTTAATGAAAATATACAACTTTCTATAGTAATATGTGAGTAATTTAAAATCTAATGTTTACTTACTCGTGAAATATTTCCAATTTATTCATCAGAATTACTTACTTATTCGAAATGGTCCATAGTTGGCACTTAATTTACTTAAAAAAACCTACAATTGTTCTTTTCACGTCAGTGTACTAATGATTATTGATAGATATCAATAGAAAAGAATGTTCATCGCCGTTCATAAAAATATTTGGAAAACCGCGCGTTCTTTAAGAGGGGATACTCGAAAAATTGCCGTTTGGTTCAATAGTAATTGAAATTTTCTAGTTGCTTTTTAAAACAATCAGGATATTTGTTAGGCCTCGGTTTACAAAAACAAAATCATGAGAATTTAAATTGAGCAACTCAGAGATAATATTGCCTACGAATTTTATGTCACATCTGTTTCACATTAGATAAAGTTATGAAAAAGGCGATTATTGTTATATACCAAGCGATGTTCGATTTGAGTATCATCCTTTATTTGTTTTTTAAAATGGTTGTTAAGCAATACTTTCACTCAAAGGGTTCTGGTCAAGAATATTGATTAGTCGTAATCAGTAGCGGACCAACAAAAAAAATGCTGCATATCTATCTCTATATCTATCTATCTCTATATCTAATAGGGCGCTTGGGGGGTAAAAAGACTGTTAATTCCGTGATCCGAAAGCTTCGGGCATCCGCGTAACTACTCGGCTCGATTAAAATTTCTAGAAACGTCATTATAAATATATTTGACAACATTTAACATATGATTACATGAAAAATAGATGTCATAAAATAAGATTGTGTTCAGAATTCAAATTTGTTTGAAAAATAAAAATATCAAATTTAAAAATTGTTATCAGAGTGCGTTAAAATATTATTTAAATTTCAAATAAGAAAATTTATTTGATGAAAGTAATAGCTACAATAACATATGATTGACAGTTATGGTTTAGAACATGAAAATGAGCGGCCTTTTGCAAAGAACGTAAAATTTTATCAATGGTTCAAGTCAAGAGTAAGTTCATTATATTTTTATAATTAAGGTGTGAATTTATGTGTAAGTACATGAGTGCGTGTATATTTTTAATAGTATCTGAATATTTAGTTTTTGATTATGCTCCATTTATTTCCTTTAATAAACCATCCTTTTATGCACATTTTCTACATCAAATAGTTTCACATTTGCCAGGCGTCCTGCGACGGCTTGTTTTTTTCTCCATTAGCACTAAAAGAACGAAATACCCAAAATAAAGTTCCATACTTTCTGTTTCACGTGATGAAATCGGGCGCCAGCCAAACACGTTGGACTTCTTGCCATTGTGTTTACAAACGTCACAAATCAGAGGAAGTATATGCACGAAATCGAAGGCTAAATAAAAAATGGATTGATAACACATATCACATAACACATAGCTCCAATTCTGCTTTAATTTCACGTATATCATAAAGATTTTTTCGCGTAATGTCATCGATACAGTGGTGGGAGCCCACTCTGCGAGCTCAATGATCTGGTTTAAAACTTCAAATGATTTGATGCCTGTGATTGTACTTAAACTGCCATCAGTTTGCAAGTAGTCCATAAACAAGAATCTTCCACACTTGTAGTCGGTGCCGAACAATGAGAACACTGATTATCTAGTAATAAATTGACAGTTATATTATCACTTTGAGTCAGTAGTGGAGAAGAATTGGTAGTTCTTAAGATCAGATCACTGGCGTCGATCGAAGAGCAGACTTGTATGAGGTTGGACGTAGCTGGCATATCATTTTGACATACCATCGAGTCTTCATTTCCTTTTCTGTCTTCTTCTTTTCCTTTTAATGTTTTTTCAATATCGATCATGATGCCTGAATCGCCCTTCTTCTCATTTTTCTTCAAAAGCCTTTGCAATCGACTGCGCTGTGAAGGACCGCATGTTCCATGGTTTCGCCAAGTGCCTGGCAAATTGCACGAAGGGACTGCACAGGCTTTCAAATATCGTTTCTGCGATGGATGATCTGATGACATGTTCATAAAATAAAAAGAATATTATATGTTACGAAATGGAGTAAATATTTAAACGAACCAGTAAATTTTGAGGTTGTGCATTGAATTTTAAGGTTATTCATATAAAAAATGTATATTAACATACCTGGGAGTATATAATCCGATTTCTTGAAATGCAGAGAACACACTTTGATGTTCTCGTTGATATTCTTCATTTTTAAAGCATTTCTCCATGCTTTTATCTATCGATGCTCGTTACATTTTCAAAAATGTCTTCGCTCTGAACTAACCTCTTACCAGCCCCCGGGACAGAGTGGAAACGAAGGTACAAATCTTTTTGTGATTGACTAAGGCAACCATTCACCCAACAATATCTTCGGGCAATTGTTTTTTTTTTGTAGAGAACCTTGCACTTTCCATTACGTTTTATTATTTACTTGAAATGTTCACGCTCACTCACGAGTGTTGTGTCAAGCGTACGCGACAGAACTTTGCATCGGTGGGCTACTTACAAAAATTGCTACCAGGTGCCGTGGCAAAAATGTCAGATCCCAATAACTATGACTGACAGCTTTTGACAATTCACATACACGGCCAAGCTGAGTTCCGTATATGTGTGTGAGTGTCACTGACTTGAACTAAGCAATTAAAAGCGGAACGCGTCTAAATTTAATAGGAATAGCTCAAATCCTGACAAAGACTGTACCATTTTTAAATCTAAAGGACCTCGTTGCTACGAATGTAACAGACACGGACATTTTGCAAAGGACTGTAGTGAAAAGAAACAATTCTCCGGGGGGAATGTCAACAATGATAACAAAGAACAAGGTATGTTTACCGCCCTTTTCGCGTAAACTTCTGTAGGTAAATCAGATTGGTTTTTCGACTCGGGTTGTTTCGCGTATTTGACAAAAGAGAAAAACTCTTTTGTGAATGAAACTACCCCAATAAAAATAAATGTAACCACCGCGAACAGTGAAAATATCATGCAAACATGGGTTAGTTTGTCATTTAACTTGGGTGAAATTAAATCTACTAGACTTATGGAGCTAATCCATTCAGATTTAGCTGGACCACTACAGAAATCATTATTGGGATACCGGGATACCTTCTTGAATGATTATATCCACATGTCATTTTGTTATTTTTTGACGTTTTTACGTTTTTGACACATATGTTAATTTTAAAAAGTTTGTAGAAAATCAAACTAACTTCCATTCCCCAAATGCCCGAACAAAATGGAAAAGGTTAGATGTTTACTTGCTGATTCAGGAATTCCTTTTAAATTTTGGACAGAGGCGACAAACACGGCACGCTGCCTCCTTAACAGATCTCCTTCGAGATGCATAGAAGACACTCCTCTGGAAATATGGACAGGAAGAAAACCGACCGTGAAGCACATTTGTGCATTTAGTTGTAAAGTATACGCTCATATTCCAGCTGCCAACCGAAAAAAATTGGATCCGAAATCACGTCCTAGCATACTCATTTGCTACAGTGTCAACTGTAAAGCGTACAGACTTTATGATCCAAAGAAATCGGAAGTATTTGTGTCTTTTTTTCGGAACACGAAAAAGGATCACAGCTTTTGGAAAATTTTAAAAGAGATTGTTCTAACTTTCCTCTGATTTATGATGACATGGACGGTCAAATCGAAGACGATCGAAAAGTTGAATGTATTTCAGTAGTTCCAAATAGCGCCACTGGTATATCAGGTGAAGAAAATGATTTTTCAGCTAAAACAGGCGATGAAACCGACAATAAAGACGTTCAAGAGATGATTTTTCTGACCAAAATGAAACAAATGATTCAATCGATTTTCGTTCTATATCAGTTAGGCGTCAAACAAGCAAATTTAATGATTGTTTTTTATGCAATGAGCTTAAGTGAACCCGATGATCCAACGACCGTTGAAGAAATTAAACGTCGTCCCGATCATGATATTTGGAAGCAAGCTATAGATCTTGAGTACAAATCCCAAATAGATAAAAAAACATGGGAAATTATGGATCTACTCTCAGGAAAGGTACCACTCAAAAACAAATGGGTCTTCAGGACAAAACGAGATGTTCCAGGTAAAATAGTAAAGCGTAAAGCTCGGCGGATAGATGTCTGAAAAACATAGGTTTGAGACAGTCAAAATTCGACTCCTGCGTTTATTTCCAGTTCAATCAGGAAAAGATATTAATTAAGCAGTCTCGGTTGATGACCTGCTAATTTTTTCGACGACCAGAAACTGAAACACAAAATTAAATCTCAACCGATGAAAAACTTTAAGATGACTGATATTGGTGAAGCCAAGTTCGTGCTTGGATTTTAAATTTCAAGGGATAGGAAGAGAGCTATGGATTAATCGGAAAGCGTATATAGAGATCGTTTTAACTCGATTTCATATGGAAAATTGCAACCCTACATCAACTTCCCTTGAACCCCGTGTAAAGCTTTCCAAAGACCAGCAGCCCAACTCTAGAAATAAGAAGAGAAAGATGGAGAATATTCCTTAACAAGAGGCAGTGGGAAGTCTGTTGTTTGCGTCACACGTATCCAGACCGGATATATTATTCAAATTGAAAAGTTCGTATAATATGACCATTTTTGGGCATAATTGTATCATTTGCTGGTCTGTTATCTTGAACATTTTTGAAGTTCGTATTTGTTTTCGCTACAAATTATTTTTACCAGATTTCTCCCTCTTTCGGCAAAATCTATAATATCGCATAACTTCTGAAACTTTTTTCAATAATCTCGTTTCGGTACGGTCGGCGAATAGCATTTTTATCGTATTCGATATTTCCGAGTATTCCATACATACAAACCTATAGTCACGCCTTTTTCCCGTAGGGGTAGGCAGATACCACTTCCTTCCACTTGCTACGGTTCGTACACACATCTTTTGCTTCCTCTACTTTCATCAGTGCTCTCATACATGCTCGTCGGTTGTTGGTATTCTTGACCTGGCCTTTCTTCAAAACAATGTTGATCTGATCGAGATTATTCTCCGAGGTCGACCTCTACCGACTTCCGTCCATTTACACTCGCCTTATAAATTTGTTTCGTCAATCTTTCTCCATCCATCCTTTCTACGTGTCCAAACCATCCAAGCATTCCTTTATCTATCTTTGTAACCACATTTTCTTTTACACCACAGCGTTCTCTTATCTTACTATTTTTTACTTTATCTAACTGAGTCACTCCGGCTATACTCAGACTACTCATCTCCGCAGCATTAATCCTATTTTTATGCTTCTTTTGCCAAACCTAACATTCACTACCATACATAAGTGTAGGAACTAACACACCTCTATACACAGCCAGACGTGCCTTTTTTGACACTTTCTGGCTATTCATAAAGCTATGCAGTGCCCCATTCATTTGTTTTCCTGCCAGTACCCTTCGCTCAATCTAACTGTCATACTTTCCATCTCTCGTAAACTTTGAACCCAAGTACACAAATTCATTTACTTGTTCCTCTCTTTCTCCCCTAATCAGAACTTTACAGTTTGTCCTGTTTTCTTTTTTTTTTCAAAAACCATTACTTTCGTTTTGCTTACATTTATTTTTATCCCTTTGATTTTTAGAGCATCATGTATAACATTAACCATCGCCTGCAACTCCTCTTCAGATGACGCTAATATGACTTGATCATCGGCGTAAAGAAGGCATTTGACGATCAAATCATTCATTTTAAATCCATACGCACTCTCTTTCAAATCTTTTAAACAATCGTCTATGTATAAGTTAAACAGCCATCCCTGTTTTACATTATATTCAATGTTAAACCATTCCGTGCAAGCTCCGTTTATTCTGACACAAGCAGTGGAATCCTCTTAAAGTGATTTCAGTGCTCGTATTCCATGCCAAAATTTTTATCCAAATTAGGATTGTTTTGTTCCATCAAAATTGTGTTTTAATTTCCCAGCATTTTTGCGATCTGCTGGTACGTCTCCTGTGTCAATATCCATTACGGTTTGCGATAAAGTTCTTTCAACTCCAGGGTTTCCCGTCAAACGTTGAGTTACCGCTTCAGCGAATATCTCTGCCAACAATTCTCTCATCGACATGTCGACCATTTCGTTCGAAATAAGTTCACAAAACAACGGCCAGTTTTGCATCTGTTGACACGTATACAAAAATCCCTCTACGATTAATTCTTTGGGGTTATTAAAGTCTTTTATCTTAGAAAGTATGGCGGCGTTGGCAACCAGAATCTGTTCAGAAGTTTTATTTATTTATTTAGCGTATGGATTCTTTACAATACGATAAAAAATAACTAGTAAAAATAAAATGTATACAAAACTCTATAAAAACATAACACATATTATAATATAAATCCTCTGAAAAACTATACATTAATGTCCAAATCGTACAGCCATTCGATTGCGACTCGAGAGCATTCTGCGAAGTGTTGCAGTTTTCCGCCATAAGCACGGTTCGGGCAGTTTGAAACGATATGGCGGAGAGCATTCTGCGAAGTGTTGCAGTTTTCCGCCATAAGCACGGTTCGGGCAGTTTGAAACGATATGGCGGATCGTTTGTCTCGGTGAACCACACAACCACAGTTGCGGCGAGGCCCCATCGGTGTAGGGAGTCGGCCACATTTACCCTGTCCTGTCCGTATTCGGTTCAGCTTTGACTAAGTGGTACATGAAAGGCATAAGCCATTAAAGTCGAGTTCAGGGTTGGTTATTTGGATGTAGTATAATTCTGTTGTAGGCAGCCATCTTGATGTCTATTGATCTTTCATATTGTATTTATCAGTCATTTTGGAGGCGGTTCTGATAGGATGATGTCTAGATTTCAGTCGTTGGCGACCTTTTGTGATGTGGTGTTGGGACATAGTCGCCATCGTTTAATGTAGTCGCCAAGTGCTATTAAATCTTCGTTTAGGGCTCTCTCTCCTATTGTCTTAGTTCTATCTCGAAATGCAATGGCTAAGTCGTCCGCATAGGCAAACTTTTTTGATTTTGTTTCAGGTAGGTCAGCTGTGTCGATATTAAACAGCAATGGAGCAAGTACTAAAACCTAAGGAAGGCCATTATTCAGCTTTCTGACGCCGCTTATGGTGCCATTAATATATACCTGGAATAAAGTTCTGTCGATTGCTAGCAAATATTTAATAATTTTTATGGCTTTAATGGACACGTCAACATTAACATCGTAAATTTTTTTAAAAGGTTTAAAGTTAGTTTACTAATAAAGTTGGCATTTAAAAAATTGAACATCTAAGGAATCTCCAAAAGATTTTCGAACGTCTGCAAGGCGGCATATCTAACTTCCTTGGACAGATCATCGATAAGTTTAATTACTTAGTTCATGGTACTCAAATCAGATATGAACAATGTTGGAAAATATTTTACCCTAATATTGGATTCGTAGATATATTCTACTCTCATCATTGCCACTGCAGAGTCTTGCAAATGGCAATTAATAATAACAATCAATCAAAATTTTTTAATAAGAATCGTTAATTTTACTTTTTGCTGTCGAAGATTATAACTTTTAGTGGCGCTGAAGCATACCGCATAAATACTTACTTTTTCGTATCCGACTCCATAACAAATTATTTCGACCCAATACCGGGCCACGTCCAAAACATTATCTGTGGCAAGCCATAAATCTTCGGGGGAGCAGGATTTTGGGCCGTTCTTGCAGGTTAATGGGTGTTCCATAGTCTGCACCTCTCCGCAGTCGCACTTGGTGTCTATTTCTTTAATAATCCCCCATTTTCCATTTGAGTTGATTTTATGGTTCCAGTTATTATTTTCATCGTTTGGTTTAACTGAACGTCGACTTTATTAGCGTGAGCGCTATTTAGCTATATCGGTGAACAGTATTCTGCCCCAGAATATACCAAAGCCAACGCAAAGATTCGCAGTGTGTGCGTTGTAGCACCCCATGACGTTCCGATGAGCTTAGTTATTATATTATTTCGTGTTCTTATTTTGGCGAAGAATCTCTAAAAGATGTTCAAACGTCTGCAATGCGGCATATCTAACTTCTTTGGACGGATTATTGATGAGTTTAATAACGTAGTTCATGGTACTCAAATCAAATATGAACAATGTTGGAATATATTTTAACCTAATTTTAGATTCGTAGATGTATTCCACTCTAATCATTGCCACTGCAGAGTCTTGCAAATGGCAATAATTGATAAGGATCAGAAAAAAGTTTTCGATAAAAATCGTTAATTTTGCTTTTTGCTGTTGAAGATTATAACTTTCAGTGGCGCTATAACTTTCAGTGAGGCTATAACTTTCAGTGGCGCTATAACTTTAAGTGGCGCTATAACTTTTAGTGGCGTGAAAGTTTACCGAATAGTTACTTACTTTTTCGTATTTGACTCCATATCAAATTATTTCGGCCCAATACCGGGCAACGTCCAAAGCATTATCTGTGGCAAACCATAAATCTTCGGGCGAGCAGTATTTTGGGCAGTTCTTGCAGGTTAATAGGTGTTCCATAGTATGCACCTCTCCGCAGTCGCACTTGGTGTCTATTTCTTTAATAATCCCCCATTTTCCATTTAAGTTGATTTTATGGTTCCAGTTATTATTCTTATCGTTTGGTTTAACTGAAAGTTCACTTTATTGGCGTAAGCGCTATTTAGCCATACCGGTGCACAGTATTATGCCCCAGAATATACCAAAGCCAACGCGAAGGTTCGCAGTGTGTGCGTTGTAGCACCCCATGACGTTCCGGTGAGCTTAGTTATTATATTATTTCGTGTTCTTATTTTGGCAAGGAATCTCTAAAAGATGTTCAAACGTCTGCAATGCGAAATATCTAACTTCCTTGGACGGATCATTGAGTTTAATTACGTTGTTCATGGTACTCAAATCAAATATGAACAATTTTAAATTATATTTTAACCTAATTTTAGATTCGTAGATGTATTCCACTCTTATCATTGCCACTGCAGAGTCTTTCAAATAGCAATCATTTATAAGCATTGGTTAAAAGTTTTCAAAAAGAATCGTTAATTTTGCTTTTTGCTGTTGAAGATTATAACTTTAAGTGGCGCCGTAACTTTCGGTGGCGCTATAACTTTAAGTGGCGCTATAACTTTCAGTGGCGTAAAAGTTTACCGAAGAGTTACTTACTTTTTCGTATCCGACTCCACATCAAATTATTTCGGCCCAATACCGGGCCACGTCCAAAGCATTATCTGTGGCAAGCCATAAATCTTCGGGGGAGCAGGATTTTGGGCAGTTCTTGCAGGTTAATGGGTGTTCCATAGTCTGCACCTCTCCGCAGTCGCACTTGGTGTCTATTTCTTTAATAATCCCCCATTTTCCATTTAAGTTGATTTTATGGTTCCAGTTATTATTCTCATCGTTTGGTTTAAATGAACGTCGACTTTATTAGCGTGAGCGCTATTTAGCCATACCGGTGCACAGTATTCTGCCCCAGAATATACCAAAGCCAACGCGAAGGTTCGCAGTGTGTACGTTGCAGCACCCCATGACGTTCCGGCGAGCTTAGTTATTATATTATTTCGTGTTCATATTTTGGCAAGGAATCTCTAAAAGATATCTAAACGTCTGCAATGCGGAATATCTAACTTCTTTGGACGGATCATTGATGACTTTAATAACGTAGTTCATGGTACTCAAATCAGTTATGAACAATGTTGGAATATATTTTAACCTAATTTTAGATTCGTAGATGTATTCCACTCTCATCATTGCCACTGCAGAGTTTTGCAAATAGCAATCATTTATAAGGATTGGTTAAAATTTTCGATAAGAATCGTTAATTTTGCTTTTTGCTGTTGAAGATTATAACTTTCAGTGGCGCTATAACTTTCAATGAAGCTATAATTTTCAGTATCGCTATAACTTTAAGTGGCGCTATAACTTTCAGTAGCGTTGGAGCTTACCGAATAGTTACTTACTTTTTCGTATCCTACCCCATATTAAATTATTTTGGCCCAATACCGGGTCACGTCCAAAGCATTATCTGTGGCAAGCCATAAATCTTCGGGGAAGCAGAATTTTGAGCAGTTCTTGCAGGTTAATGGGTGTTCCATAGTCTGCACCTCTTCGCAGTCGCACTTGGTGTCTATTTCTTTAATAATCCCCCATTTTTCATTTAAGTTGATTTTATGGTTCCAGTTATTATTCTTATCGTTTGGTTTAACTAAAAGTCCACTTTATAGGCTTGAGCGCTATTTAGCCATACCAGTGCAGAGTATTCTGCCCCAGAATATACCAAAGCCAACGCAAAGGTTCGCAGTATGTACGTTGCAGCACCCCATGACGTTCCGGCGAGCTTAGTTATTATATTATTTCGTGTTCTCATTTTGGCGAGAAATCTCTAAAAGATGTTCAAACGTCTGCAATGCGGAATATCTAACTTCCTTGAACGGATCATTGATGAGTTTAATTACGTTAATTTTGCTTTTTGCTGTTAAAGATTATAACTTTCAGTGGCGCTATAACTTTCAGTGGCGTGAAAGTTTACCGAATAGTTACTTACTTTTCTGTATCCGACTCCATATCAAATTATTTTGACCCAATACCGGGCCACGTCCAAATCATTATCTGTGGCAAGCCATCAATCTTCGGGGGAGCAGGAGTTTGGGCAGTTCTTGCAGGTTAATGGGTGTTTCATAGTCTGCACCTTTCCGCAGTCGCACTTGGTGTCTTTTTCTTTAATAATCTCCCATTTTTCATTTAAGTTGATATTATGGTTCCAGTTATTATTCTTATCGTTTGGTTTAACTGAAAGTCCACTTTATTAGCGAGAGCGCTATTTAGCCATACCGGTGCACAGTGTATTCTGCCCCAAAATATACCAAAGCCAACGCGAAGGTTCGCAGTGTGGACGTGGCAGCACCTCATGACGTTCCGGCGAGCTTAGTTATTATATTATTTCGTGTTCTTATTTTGGCGAGAAATATCTAAAAGATGTTCAAACGTCTGCAATGCGGCATATCTAACTTCTTTGGACGCATTATTGATAAGTTTAATAACGTAGTTCATGGTACTCAAATCAGATATGAACAATGTTGGAATATATTTTAACCTAATTTTAGATTCGTAGATGTATTCCACTCTTATCATTGCCACTGCAGAGTCTTGCAAATAGCAATCATTTATAAGGATTGGTTAAAAGTTTTTGATAAGAATCGTTAATTTTGCTTTTTGCTGTCGAAGATTATAACTTTAAGTGGCGCCATAACTTTCAGTGGCGCTATAACCTTAAGTGGCGCTATAACTTTCAGTGGGGTGAAAGTTTACCGAATAGTTACTTACTTTTTCGTATCCGACTCCACATCAAATTATTTCGGCCAAATACCGGGCCACGTCCAAAGCATTATCTGTGGCAAGCCATAAATCTTCGGGGGAGCAGAAGTTTGGGCAGTTTTTGCAGGTTAATGTGTGTTCCATAGTCTGCACCTTTTCGCAGTCGCACTTGGTGTCTATTTCTTTAATAATCCCCCGTTTTTCATTTGAGTTGATTTTATGGTTCCAGTTATTATTCTTATCGTTTGGTTTTACCGAAAGTCCACTTTATTAGCGAGAGCGCTATTTAGCCATACCGGTGCACAGTGTATTCTGCCCCAGAATATATCAAAGATAACGCGAAGGTTCGCAGTGTGGACGTGGCAGCACCTTATGACGTTCCGGCGAGCTTAGTTATTATATTATTTCGTGTTCTTATTTTGGCGAAGAATCTCTAAAATAGGTTCAAAGGTCTGCAATGCGGCATATCTAACTTCTTTGGACGGATAAGTTTAATAACGTAATTCATGGTACTCGAATAAGATATGAACAATGTTGGAATATATTTTAACCTAATTTTAGATTCGTAGATGTATTCCACTCTTATCATTGCCACTGCAGAGTCTTGCAAATAGCAATCATTTATAAGGATTGGTTAAAAGTTTTTGATAAGAATCGTTAATTTTGCTTTTTGCTGTTGAAGATTATAACTTTAAGTGGCGCCATAACTTTCAGTGGCGCTATAACCTTAAGTGGCGCTATAACTTTCAGTGCCGTAAAAGTTTACCGAATAGTTACTTACTTTTCTGTATCCGACTCCACATCAAATTATTTCGGCCCAATACCGGGCCACGTCCAAAGCATTATCTGTGGCAAGCCATAAATCTTCGGGGGAGCAGGAGTTTGGGCAGTTCTTGCAGGTTAATGGGTGTTCCATAGTCTGCACCTTTCCGCAGTCGCACTTGGTGTCTATTTCTTTAATAATCCCCCGTTTTCCATTTGAGTTGATTTTATGGTTCCAGTTATTATTCTTATCGTTTGGTTTTACTAAAAGTCCACTTTATTAGCGTAAGCGCTATTTAGCCATACCGGTGCACAGTATTCTGCCCCAGAATATACCAATACCAACGCGAAGGTTCGCAGTGTGTACATTCCAGCACCCCATGACGTTCCAGCAAGCTTAGTTATTATATTATTTCGTGTTCTTATTTTGGCGAGGAATCTCTAAAAGATGTTCAAACGTCTGCAATGCGGGATATCTAACTTTTTTGGACGGATCATTGATGAGTTTAATAACGTAGTTCATGGTACTCAAATCAGATATGAACAATGTTGGAATATATTTTAACCTAATTTTAGATTCGTAGATGTATTCCACTCGTATTATTGCCACTGCAGAGTCTTGCAAATAGCAATCATTTATAAGGATTGGTTAAAAGTTTTCGATAAGAATCGTTAATTTTGCTTTTTGCTGTTGAAGATTTTAACTTTCAGTGGCGCTGTAACTTTCAATGAAGCTATAATTTTCATTGGCGCTATAACTTTAAGTGGCGCTATAACTTTCAGTAGCGTTGGAGCTTACCGAATAGTTACTTACTTTTTCGTATCCTACCCCATATTAAATTATTTTGGCCCAATACCGGGCCACGTCCAAAGCATTATCTGTGGCAAGCCATAAATCTTCGGGGAGCAGGATTTTAAGCAGTTCTTGCAGATTAATGGGTGTTCCATAGTCTGCACCTCTTTGCAGTCGCATTTGGTGTCTATTTCTTTAATAGTCCCCCATTTTTTATTTAAGTAAGGAAGGAATATCTAAAAGATGTTCAAACGTCTGCAATGCGGCATATCTAACTTTTTTGGACGGATTATTGATGAGTTTAATTACGTAGTTTGTGGTACTCAAATCAGATATGAACAATGTTGGAATATATTTTAACATAATTTTAGATTCGTAGATGTATTCCACTTTTATCATTGCCACTGTAGAGTCTTGCAAATAGCAATCATTTATAAGGATTGGTTAAAAGTTTTTAATGAGAATCGTTAATTTTGCTTTTTGCTGTTGAAGATTATAACTTTAAGTGGCGCCATAACTTTCAGTGGCGCTATAACCTTAAGTGGCGCTATAACTTTCAGTGGGGTGAAAGTTTACCGAATAGTTACTTACTTTCTCGTATCCGGCTCCACATCAAATTATTTCGGCCCAATACCGGGCCACGTCCAAAGCATTATCTGTGGCAAGCCATAAATCTTCGGGGAGCAGGATTTTAAGCAGTTCTTGCAGTTTAATGGGTGTTCCATAGTCTGCACCTCTTCGCAGTCGCATTTGGTGTCTATTTCTTTAATAATCCCCCATTTTTCATTTAAGTTGATTTTATGGTTCCAGTTATTATTCTTATCGTTTGGTTTAACTAAAAGTCCACTTTATAGGCTTGAGCGCTATTTAGCTATACCGGTGCACAGTGTATTCTGCCCCAAAATATACCAAAGCCAACGCAAAGGTTCGCAGTGTGGACGTGGCAGCACCCCATGACGTTGCGGCGAGCTTAGTTATTATATTATTTCGTGTTCTTATTTTGGCGAGGAATCTCTAAAAGATGTTCAAACGTCTGCAATGCGGCATATCTAACTTCTTTGGACGGATCATTGATGAGTTTAATTACGTAGTTCATGGTACTCAAATCAGATTTGAACAATGTTGGAATATATTTTAACCTAATTTTAGATTCGTAGATGTATTCCACTCTCATCATTGCCACTGCAGAGTCTTGCAAATGGCAATTATTGATAAGGATCAGTTAAAAGTTTTCGATAAGAATCGTTAATTTTGCTTTTTGCTGTTGAAGGTTATAACTTTCAGTGGCGCTATAACTTTTAGTAAGGCTATATCTTTTAGTAGCGCTATAACTTTAAGTGGCGCTATTACTTTTAGTGGTGTGAAAGTTTACCGAATAGTTACTTACTTTTTCGTATCCGAATCCGTACCAAATTATTTCGGCCCAATACCGGGCCACGTTCAAAGCATTATCCGTGGCAAGCCATAAATTTTCGGGGGAGCAGGAGTTTGGTCAGTTCTTGTAGGTTAATAGGTGTTCCATAGTCTGCACCTCTCTACAGTCGCACTTGGTGTCTGTTTCTTTAATAATCCCCCATAGTGGTTCAGCTGTAGATCTGATCACGTGAGGGTTAGTTTCCCATTTGCTTTCCGTTAGTTTCTTCAGAAGTTGGTTCCCGGTCGATACCTTTTGTCGGGTCTTTTGACAGTGGAATTTATGAGGTAAAGATCTATCCAGTGTTACTTTTAGGTATTTCGGGCAGGGTGTATGTTCTATGGCGATTCCGTCCCATTGTATTTGTAGTTTCCTTTTGGCTGCTCTTGTATTCGAATGAAAGGCACACACCTGGGTCTTAGATGGATTAGGTTTCAAGGAGTTGGTTCTGTAGTAGATGGACATCTGTGTTAGGGCGTTCTGTAGTTTTTCCTCGACTACTGAGAAATGTTTCCCCTGGACCGCGATGGCCAAGTCATTGGCATAGAGGAAGTGTTCCTTATCCTTAGGGGTGGGTTGATTGTTTGTATATATGTTATATAGCATTGGGGAAAGAACTCTTTCCTGGAAGAAACCGCTCTTGATGTGTTCTGTCACAGCCAGTACCTGTCCCGTGCACTATCTTTCCGGTCGGAAACCTCCCTGTTGTGAAATCAGTTTCTGGTCTACAAAATTCTGGATTTCATTTGAGTATAAGCCGGTCATAGAGTTTTAACAAATGGTTTAATAGCGAAATGGGTATATAGCTACTTGCGGCGTTAGGGTTCTTACCAGGTTTTAATAATGCGATTATTCTTAATTTCCTTCAAGATCTGGGAATTTGTTTGGTCAGGTAGCAGGTATTCACTATTATGAGGATCCACTGTTTTGTTTTATTCCCAAATTGTTTAATCTGCTCTGTGCACATGTTATCCACTCCTGCAGCCTTCCCATTTTTGGGGCTATTGATGGCCTTAAGGTTCGGAATCCTGAACTGTTGTTGACAAGTGTGGCCTCGTTTTCTGGATTTCTGTGAATTTTACCTACTCCTTTGTTTGGTATCAGTTTTTCCGTTAATTAGTAATTGATAGGAAATCTGATCGGCTGTGACATTTATTTATTTAATCGTGTCTGAACTACAAATATATATAGCTATAAATGTTCATATATCACTCCAGTGTCTGGCGCATATCACAGCATTTTCATTGCACGTCCATAGGTCCCGGAGGGTACATGGGGCTTGTAGGGATTGGCACGACAGGAGGTGTTCCATTGACTGGGCTTCTCCGCATTCACATGCTGCCTCTTCCACGTATCCCCACTTCACGAGGTTGGTCTTGCATCTCCCCATTTGGCACCGGAGTCGGTTGAGGGTCTTCCAGGTACCCCAGTCTAGGTCCGAACCTGCAGGAAGTTTTTCTTTTGGATTCCAGGTTGGAGTGTCGTGGTCTATTAGGCACTGTTCCCATCTTGCCTCCTTGGTGGCAGTTTTAGAGGCTGTGAGGGGCTGTGTAGATTGTATAAAGTTTCGCCTAGATTTTAGTCTGGCCGCTACCGGTATATGTTGATACAGAGGATGTCTGGTGTCGTCGCATTGTCTGTTTAGTTCGGCCATGGCTAGGGTTTCCCTCCGTATTTGTGGGAGTGCGATTCCGGCTAGCATGTAGAGTTGGTCAAGGTTGGTGGGTTTTAGGCATCCCGTTATTAATCTACACGTTTCATTCAGGACAGGGTCCAGCCTATGGGCGTGTGCTGATCTTTGCCATACGGGAGATGCTTATTCGGCCGCGGAGTAGCACAGTGCAAGGGCCGAGGAGCGCAGGACGTTAGGGTTCGCCCCCCAACTAGCGTTAGTCAGTTTACTGAGAATGCCGTTTCTGGTGTTGACTTTGGCCTTGGTTTTATCGATATGCTTCTTGTAGGTGAGGGAGCGGTCCAATGTAACCCCTAGATAGACTGGGTTTGGCAGTGTTGCAGTCTAACTGAGTTCCACTCTATTTGTAGTTCTCTTCTCGCCTGTCGGTTATTGAGATGGAATAGGCATGTCTGCGTCTTTGCTGGATTCGGGCGGAGTTGGTTAGATCTATAATAGCCGCTCAGCCTTGATAAAGATTCTGTTAAGTGCTCCTCTATCTCTGCGATGTTTTTTGACTGGCAGGTGATAGCTACGTCATCGGCGTAGATAAAGCTTCTTGTTGTTGGGCCGGTTGGTTGGTCGTTGGTATACACATTGAAGAGCATGGGTGCGAGCACGCTACCTTGGGGAAGGCCATTCTGGTTCCTCCAGCGGCTTCTTGATCCGTGGAACTCTACATAAAACCTTCTATTCGATAGAATTGTGTTTAGCACTTTCGTCAACTGTAAATCACCTGTTATTTCGAAGATTTTTCCCAGTAATATTTTATGGTTTATAGTGTCATATGCCGCCGTTAAATCTATAAAGACGGCCCCCGTTTTTGCCTTTCTTTCAAAGCCATCCTCAATGTGTTGTGTGAGGCTTAAAACCTGACCGGTACAGGATTTCCCAGGTCTAAACCCTGCTTGCTGGGAGATTAGGTGGTTTTCTATTTGGGGCCCGTACTTGTTCAGAATGAGGCGTTCGTAGAGTTTGAACGGAGAGCATAACAGTGACACCGGGCGGTAGCTTTTGGCATCTTCCCGTGGTTTCCCTGGTTTGTGGATGGCTACGACCTTAGCTTTTAGCCACAATTTTGGGATTATATTGTTGTTCCAGCATAAGTTATACATTTGAAGAAGCCAGTTCAAGGCTAATGGGCCTAGGTTTATCAGGAACTCATTCAGGATGTCATCAGGGCCTGGAGCCTTCCTGGCCTTCAGAGACTCGATTGCAGTTTCCAGTTCTGTAATGGTAAATTAATCCTTATTAGCTTGTCTAGGCTGTTGTGCCATCCTGAAAGTGCGGGTCACGTTCACTTTTTGATCAGGCTTACCATTTAGAAGTAGCTGATGTGCGATTTCGTTGGCGGTGACGTTTACTTGGTCTTTAGAGGATGTTGGGTCGCCTGATAGCTTTTTAATGAGGCTCCAGGCCTTTCTACTGCTGTGTTTCATATCTAGGCTTTCTATCGTGTCTTTCCATGCCCCTTGTCTCTCCTTACTTATAAAATCGATCTGCTGTGTCTTGGGTAGAGGGTCGTTGACCATCTTGGTGCATCTAGCTTCAAGGTTAGTGCCAGTGAAGCACTCATCTGGGTTTTTACCTCGCTTCCATTCTTTACTGTGAAACGATGGTGGCAATTTAGGGTCGTGGATCTACGCAAGGTTATTAGCATCCGCCCACTCCTCAACAAGACTGCCGTTGCTGTCCGTCTCTGCCCCAAGCAGTGCTATGGCTATTTAAGTCGCCCAGGATAAAGCGATTTTCTTGATTGTTGGAGTTTAGTTGTTTATTGAATACAAATGTCCGGCCGGGGGGGAGGGGGGGGCTTGTATATTGATATTATGGTGCATTGTCCAATTTCCACAGTAATGATTTCGTTGAGCTTATCGTTGTTATAATTTGATTGGGTTTACCGAAGATTGCGCTGCCTTAATGTATGTGTGATATCTCCATTGCAAGCTTCATTCCTGGTATTTTGGGTCTAGTTGAGTTGGCATCTCTATGTGTCTCCTGTATGCACATAACATGACATTTGGTATTTCTACAAAATTCCGAGAGTAGTTTCTGCTTATTTCCGGTTAGTCCCTTAATATTTATGCTTGTTATAGTCAGTGTTGGTTTTAAAAAGAACCTTCCTTTGCTTGGTGACATTGTCTAAAGAAGTAATTTAGGTTTCGGTAGTGGAAGGAAATCCTCTGTCGGTTGTTCCAAAGCTACAGAACAATCACTCGACTTGTTCTCCTTCCCTTCGCTCACTAAAGTTAAATTTTCGTGAGAATCAGTATTTTCATTGTTTAACAAGTACATATGCGAGGTTGCAAGTTCTCTAACTAAATTAATGGACAAAACATTTGGAAAATTAACATCTTTCTGGATCGAATGTTCGAAAGTACTAAACTTTGCTTCTTGTATTGAATTACCACTTAACATTTTCAGCGAGTGTTTACTCGAAGAAAACTTGGGTCGGTTTTGAGGATTTTTTTTATCGTATGGCACACATCACATAATATGACGGGCAAGTTAACAGTATAACAAATAGTACAGTGTAAAACACAAAAATATAACTTATTCATAGTTAGTGTCAAATTATGAATGTAGTCAACTGAGACTGGTGTCGCCGTCAGAAAGTCATTTGGGTATCCTCCATATGCCCTTAGGTTGCAGTCACACTGTGGGGATGGGATTATGTCATGTTTTGTTAAGAGTTACTCCTAAGTATTTAGGATACCGGTTGTGGTGCAGCAGCCTGTTGCCGAAGTTCACACTGAGTTCCCTGTTGGCCATGCGGTTGTTTAGGTGAAAGCATGTCACCTCCGTCTTGCTTGCACTAGGTTGAAGTCTCCAGTTGCAGAAGTATTTCCTTAGGGTCATCTGTTAGCGTTGTCTTAATTTTTTTCATTGATTGCTTTTGGTTGCTATTACCCATTCATCAGCAAAGCCAAATTTTCTAAATCTTGTTGTGGGCATATCAGCAACAACAGTTGAATGGGAGTGGATCAAAAACTGAGCCCTGAGGAAGGCCGTTATTAAGTTTGTTCCAGTCGCTCAGTGAATTTCCCATGGCAACACGAAACAATCTATTGCTGAGCATATTGTTGATTAATCCCACAGTTGTTTTACAGGGTATTTGACGAAGAAGTTTGTAGAGCAGCCCTTGTTTCCAGACAGTGTCATATGCTGCAGTTAGGTCTATGAATGCCACGGAAGTTTTTAGCTGCTTCTGGTATCCGGCCTCTATATAAGTGGTAAGTGACAAAACCTGGTCGGCACAGCTTCGCTTCGGCCTGAATCCAGCCTGCTCTACTGGTACGCTTTCTATGATCTTTGAGCTTATTCTGTTGTACAAAAGCCGTTCTAATAGTTTGTAGCTAGCACTTAGAAGCGCAATGGGACGGTAGCTCTCTGGTTTGTCATTTGGCTTACCTGGTTTCAGGTTTATTAGGAACTGCGGGTGTATGCCATCGAAACCTGGGGCTTTGCCTGGTTTGACATCCGCTAGTGCCTTTGTAATGTCCTCATAAGTGAAGGGCCAAAAGTATTCTGATTGTAAATTGGTGGCGGCTTTCAGGTGTTTAAACTCCCTCTTGACTTGGGTAGTGTGCTCACGGTCTCTGGGTGCCTTAGAAATAGAGACGATATGTGAGGCAATGGTGTTTGGCGTTACGGCAGGGTTGTCACGGATTGATGCGTGTCCACTTTCCAGTTTTCATAGGAAATCGGTGAAATCGGGCCAATTTGCCTTGTTAAAGTTACAACGTGGTCGAGGAACAGATGACACTAAGGAGACTTGATTACCAATCTCGATGAGGACGGGTCAGTGCTGGCTATGTAGGAAGTCAGGAAGAACTTTTTGTGAAGTCGCTAGTGGGAGATTGTTTTTGTCTTTCGACACAAAGCAGAGGTCGGGATTGTACTCCCTTTGCCAAGTAGCAGATTTAAAAGTTCCACGATCTTTCGCATCGAATACTTCATGTAAATTGTGGTCATCAGCCCAGCTGGTTAGAAGCTCGCCATTCATGTCGTTGTTTTGGTACTTTCATTCCTGGTGGTGGCTGTTAAAATCGCCAATGTAGACTGCTGGGTGATTACGTTGGTGCAGTACGTCTGAAGGCCATGTAGTATTTGGGGGTTTGTAAATATTTGTGACTGTTACCTCTCCTATCTGGGTAGTGATTACGTGAATATTATTGTTGGAATACTCGTCTACCAGTACTGCATTCTCGATCGTGTTCCGTATATAGGTAGCAATACCGTATGCTCGGTCATAAGTTGCAATTTAGTTTATACTATACCTTGCAGTTCTTGCAACAAAAACTACATTGGACAAACGAGTCAAACTTTGAAATCTGGAATCGCTGGTCATAAAAGTGACTGTAGACTCCAGACACTTTCTTGCGCACTCTCTGATCGTGTAGTTAACCAAGATCACATAATGAATTATGATGATACAATAATTATATATCAAGAACAAAATTTGACAAAAAGACTTTTCTTAGAAATGGTTGCAATTAATAGTGATAACAACAATTAATAAGAGATCTGATATGGAACCAAATCAACAAAATTTACTCGTACCTACTCACAAAATGAATTTTTATGCTAAATAAATATTTATAAAAAAAATTTCTTGTACATCCCAAAAAAATAGCATCCATTATACTCATGAAAATAAAATGTCTATTATACATACATACATAAAGTCACGCCTTTTTCCCATAGGGATAGGCAGAGACCACTTCCTTCCTCTTGCTACGGTTCTTACACACATCTTTTGCTTCCTCTACTTTCATCAGTGCTCTCATACATGCTCTTCGGTTGTTGGTACTCTTGACCTGGCCTTTCTTCAAAACAATGTTGATCTGATCGAGATATGTTCTACGAGGTCGACCTCTACCGAATTGTCCATTTACACTCGCCTTATAAATTTGTTTCGTCAATCTTTCTTCATCCATCCTTTCTACGTGTCCAAACCATCTAAACCATCTATCATGTCTATCAATGTGACAAAAATTCTTTTTGAATTTATGTTGCATACTTATATTCGTTAATTTAGCTCATTTTCCATGTAAGGTTATACCATTTATTTGTGTTAGATGTTTTTTTAACCATTTATAAATTTTTAGCCTTGTTAAAGACAATAAATTTGTCGAAAGCTTGGCAAAGTAAAAAGAGTTTATCTTTTTGACTTGGACTGAATACTACCGTGAATTTTACATAATACTATAAGTACTGTCGAGAAATGCATTCACTATGTATATATATATATATATATATATATATAATGTAAAAATTTGTAGGGATATAGCTCTTTTTACTTTTTGTAAAAGCTTTCGAAATTAATTTATTTCTTCTTCAGTTACTCTAAAAATAGATGGTAAAATAATGGACAAATTTTTTCATTGAATAATTATATTCAGCTACAAACAAGAATACATACATACATATATATATATATATATATATATATATATATATATATATATATATATATATATATATATATATATCTATATATAAATTTTATATTTTTTTATCTTATCTCTTATCTTTTATTACTTGTTTGTTTATGGTATGTGTTAATTTTATGATTGTGTAAGTAATTGTTTTTATAAATAAAGATTTACTACTACTACTTCTACTAAATTTTTTAAATTATTTACTACATTACTAGGCAAACATTTACACCATGAAATAATTGACTCACCATGTACATGGTATTAACATTTAAAAGTTGAAATAATATTATTTACCAGTTTAGTAATCATTTTATTTTATTTTTGTCAATTGAAATAAAAAAAAAGGTTCAACAATGTTTGTTTTTTAAAAGCGTTTATTTTTTAAAATAAATAAAATCTAGTTTAATAAATATGGACGAAATGTTTCACAAATCATTAACTATTTGCCAGTGTAAATATGTAAGGATGTTGTGCAGTGGGACAATTGAATGTTTGAAAAACCCTACGTCCGTCCAGACTTTTATTTCCAACAGGCTCAAGGAGTGAATTCCACAAATCGTTGGCAACTAAAATAAAAACAGAATATGTGCGTTACCACCTGCCGTTAGTTCATTGAATGTCACCGCGAGAAAGATTCGGGAATAATACAAGCATTAAAATAAAAAAAAACAACGTACATTGTGCTTGCCCCTTTTCGGAAAAATGAAAGCAATCAGGCGCTAAAAATCCCAAATCAAAATCACCCGCTATTGTCCTGGGAAATGTGTAATTTAACGTGAAAGGTTGAGTTATTACAGCAAAATCGTCCGATTGGAATTCCGGCAAAAAACTGACTTCGTAATCTATGCTCTGCCAGGTTTTCATCAATTCGCTGAAATTATTTTGCTGCTTTTTATATTTTATGTTATTGATGCACGGACAAACGACATTATGAATAAAAAAACAGGATAACGGCATGTTTTTCATTTCGAAAAAGAGATCCAAACCTTAAAAAGTAAACGATATTATTTTTACCTTAAGAGGTTTGTGGTGATTTGGATCAGTAAGGAGTTGAAGATAAAACTATTGTTTTTTTGCCAGCGTGTTAAGTATTTTTAATTTTTGTTTTATAATGACTGTTATGTTATACTTTTAACTCGGAAAGAACCACCTTTTGAGCCCCGATGATAAATGTAATAAAATTCAAAACGTTGGCAAATAATAGTTTTCTCTTCAACTTTTGACTGTTCCAAATCCAAACTAACCCCTTAAGTTAATTAAACATAACCTCAACACAACTGGCTTATGGGTACTACACTCTAGTCAAGTTCACAACTGATTTCTACTACGCTAAGCAAAACAGTGACAATTGTCTTATGGCCCACCCTGTACTTTGGAATACTTACGAGGGGGTGGTATTACGTTTACAATAGTTCTGGGTAAATAAAATTTAAGATAAGTCAGTACTCGTAGCAAATCTTGTCTGTGTTCCTCCAAAATCTCGTTAAAATTTTCGTTCGTACAAATCTTCGAACAAAAGTCGTTATCTCCAATCATCAGCGTTATCATCTGCAACCGTATAACCGATGATAAAAAAATAATCATGTTTATGTATCACAAAAGAGTGACATGCAAATACGCTCACCTTCCAATCTTTCTGTACGTCGATTCTGGCATCCCACGTGATTCTTTTAACCAGTTCCTCAGCCATGAAATACGCCTGCGAAGAGACGGCTCCGTTTTCAGCGACGTTAAATTGTGATTCCCATTCCGTGATGTGCGTAGCTCTGCTTGCGAAACCAATCACATTCGGATTGAATACTTTTATGATGTTGGGCAACGTCAAGTGGCTCCTCCAGGTGCCTTCACCTCCTAGTGATACGTTTATAACCAATTTTATTTTAACGACTCAGTATATACTTACCGCCTGAAAAAGCTCGACCTCTCTGTGCGATGAATAGTTCTTCGGCAGCTCTTGTAGCCGATATCCCGGTGCCAGCGCTCAAACTGTCGCCCAAGGCTCCGATGACGTCGATATCACCAGGTCTCACCATGTTCACATTATTCGGTACTTGCTCGCTTCTTGGCATCACGCTCGCTAAGTCGCAAGGAAACGGAGTCAAATGGTGGACTTTTCGCGCAGCTTTCTGAAGAAAAAAATTTATTGCTTTGCGCCTACTGATAATGATAGGGTCAACTTACGCCTCTATTTTTTAGGACGGCTTTGTGCAGCGCCGTATTACTTTTAACACTCAATATTTCTTTTAGGAAAATTACGAACTTTCTCTGCACCGTTTCCACAACATCGCCTATGATATTTTCCGCAATCGTTTTCTGACCAATCAAAATCAATAATAGCAGCATTGTTGTTACGCCGCCACTCGACGTGTTCATCTTATAATGGTCTCGTCTACAACAAAAACTAAGTAAACGGAAAATAATAATAGAAAATCCAGAATCGAGTTAGAATAATCAACACTTTGTGTAAATTGTTGTATTTGAGACCATCATTTTGCAGTTATACCGGATAAACTTCATTTTGATAACTTCGGAATTTCGACTTAAAATTTTCATAAGTAAAATACCAAATCCTAAGCTTCAGAAGATTAAGTACAACCTAAATAACATCTCGGGTATGAATAAAGCTTACCGCCGATGAAACGAGCAATATTAAATAACATACATACATACATATAGTCACACCTTTTTCCCGTAGTGGTTGGCAGAGACCACTTTATTCCCATTGCTACGGTTCTTACACACATCTTTTGCTTCCTCTACTTTCATCAGTGCTCTCATATATGCTCGTCGGTTGTTGGTACTCTTGACAGCTGGCCTTTCTTCAAAACAATGTTGATTTGATCGAGATCGATGTTCGCCGGGGTCGACCTCTACCTCTACCGACTTCCGTCCATTCACATTCGCCTTATAAATTTGTTTCGTTAATCTTTCTTCACCCATCCTTTCTACGTGTCCAAACCATCTAAGCATTCCTTTATCTATCTTTGTAACCACATCTTCTTTTACATCACAGCGTTCCAGTATCTCACTATTCTTCACTTTATCCAACCGAGTCACTCCGGCTATACAATTCTCAGACTACTCATCTCCGCAGCATTAATTCTATTTTCATGCTCCTTCTGCCAAACCCAACATTAACTACCATACATAAATGTAAGAACCAACACCTCTGTATTCACAGCCAGACGTGGCTTTTTTGACACTTTATGGCTGTTCATAAAGCTATGACTTTTATTTATTTTAAAAGTAAATAGTAAAAATAAAAATGTCAAACCACACCGTTTCACACAATTAAAAACTCTAATAAATAGTAAAACGTTGATCTAATATTAATTGTTTCTATTTATATAAAACTTCCACATATTATTCTTTTATGAAATACTCAAAAATTGTTTATTAATTTTTTTCTACCCATGTCATTATAATTAACGAAATAGTTATTTAATAACAAAGTAATTTGATTTTCCAAAGTAAATATCTACTATTATTGTGTTAAAATATTCATAAAAAAATTATCTGTGTCATTCCGAACATTAATTTTGTGAACGAAAAAATACCATATTAAAAAAAGTGTTACTTACGCTCTTTAGTATATTAAATTGTTTTGTGCAATTTTTATTTTTCTCTCCTTCTCGTTTGTAAAGAACTTCCCTTCGAAAATTTTCCAAATTTTTTGCGCGCTTGCTATATTTTGTATTTTCGTAAAATTTATATATTTTTTTCAACAACTTTTTATTATTTAAACAATTAATTTTTTTTTGTACACTTTGTTGTTAAATTGCCGTATTACTACTGCACACTTTGTTAGCAGATTTTCTTCTAAACCCAAGTTCGTAAGACTCATCATGATTCTACGTACCAAAAAAGACAGATGAGTGACCCTCAAATGGTACCTTTATGCATATTTATGGGAGTCACCAAGATGGTTTTAATATCGTTGAAGGTTTTTTCATCCCAAATAACAATAAACAAGAATGTAAACAACCGGTTCGTGTATTTTTTATTCCATTAACATTTTTCAAACCTTCAGGATAGGTCAGCTACCTCTTCCACGACAAAAAAAAACACATACAAGTGAAAGGTACAAAAGTTTGCAACAGTCCAAGTACGGAAACCCGAATTTTGTCGCTTTTGAAAGAAATGCATCTAAATCTAAAATGGTCGCGTTGCTGCTGTGAACAAATCATAGAATAAAAATGTTGAGGACAAGGCCGAATTAAAATCTTGACCGTGCGAGTTCCAAATGTGAAAGACATAAAAATATCAACGCTAGGAAGGTGAATGCATGATTTAATTTTATTTAAAACAAGTCACTAACAATCTAAACGACACGTCATCGTCAACTGTTTCTTCTCGTAAATATATAGGGATTTTTTTCAGTTGGACATTTGAAATTTGAAAACGAATCGGTTCCCATTAAAGATTTTCTTCCAAACGGTTCCATCAGAGAATCCCACAGGTTGTAAGCAACTACAACAAATCGCAATTATTTTTCTTAACACATACAGAGCGTCCAAAATGTTAACTGACCAAAAAATATGCTGTAATTAGAATAGTGGATAGTGATTATGTAAGCAAAACGAAAGTAATGGTTTTTGAAAGAGAAGAAAACAAACTGTGAAGTTTCGATGACAGTGACATTAAACTAAGGGTGTTGGCAAGAAAAAAATTAATGGGGCACTGCATAGCTTTATGAGCAGCCAGAAAGTGTCAAAAAGGGCACGTCTGGCTGTGTTAAGGTGTGTTGGTTCCTACACTTATGTATGGTAGTGAATGTTGGGTTTGGCAGAAGAAGCATGAAAATAGGATTAATGCTGTGGAGATGAGTAGTCTGAGAAGTATAGTCGGAGTGACTCGGTTGGGTAAAGTAAAAAAATAGTGAGATAAGAGAACGCTATGATGTAAAAGAAGATGTGGTAACAAAGATAGATAAAGGAATGCTTAAATGGTTTGGACATGTAGAAAGGATGGATGAAGGAAGATTGACGAAACAAATTTATAAGACGAGTGTGAATGGACGGAAGTCGGTAGAGGTCGACTTTGGTGAACATCGATCTCGATCAGATCAACATTGTTTTGAAGAAAGGCCAGGTCAAGAGTACCAACGACCGACGAGCATGTATGAGAGCACTGATAAAAGTAAAGGAAGCAAAAGATGTGTGTAAGAACCGTAGCAGAAGTTGAAGGAAGTGGTCTCTGCCTACCCCTACGGAAAAAAAAGGCGTGACTATATGTATGTATGTATGTATGATTCTGGACGCACTGTAAGAAACATTTTAAACCATTAACTACTTACATCTGCCTTGTCCTCTTTCCGAAAAATGAAAGCAATCCGGCGCCAGCAATCCAAAATCTAATTTTGTACCGCCGTCTAACGTGGGAAACTTATAATTCAGAGTATAATTATGTGGGATGACGGTAAATTCGTCCAAATCAAATTCAGGCATGTTACCAACTTCGATATCGACCAGCTGCCATTTTATCATTACGTCTTCGATTATTTTTCTCTTTTTTCGATGCACCAATCCGACGGCGCAAGGACACAAAAAACTTTGAGACAATGCACAGTTCGACGGAGGATCCTTTTTCAAATCGTAAAACTCGCTCACCCCTACAAAATAATTTTTACGCGATTAACGGTTTCGTTGTACTGTAGGCACTGACTAAATTTTGATATTCAAGCCTTAAGCGATGGAATGAATATCTTTACTATCGGGAAACTTATTAAATCAGAAAATTGCGAGATAATTTACACAACGAAGCCCCGCGTCGATGGCGGTATATGTTTCTAATTTTAAACTTACTTGGAGGAGGTACGACGTTGACTATTGTTCTGGGTAAATTGTCCCTTAAATATCTTAATACAAAAACCAAATCTCTTCGATGATTCTCGATTAAGCTGAAAGGATTAGAGACAAAGCAAATTTCGGAGCAAAAATCATTGTCGCCGATTAACAAAGTCACCATCTGAAAATAATTAACTTGCCACACAATTTGAACATGTGCAGAATTAGTCAACTATTGCTTGAATTTAGTTCTTGCTTAATAGACAAAAATTGTCATGTCGTTTTCAAGATACCTGTCTTGTGAATAAAAAAAAAATCAGGCACGTCTTCATCGGCAGATAACACGCTCAATATTTCAAGGTCCACAGACTCTAATACAATAGTTTTTAAGTGAACGACGTGTGCGCGCGCGCGCGTTTGTGTGTGTGTGTGTGTATGTGTGTTGAATATTGTCAATAAAAAATGATTATTGATGGCTTCCGCTTAAGAAATAATAGGAAAAAGTAAAAATAATTCGGTTGACATAAACAGAATATTGTTAATGAAAACTATAATTTGTTATAAACAATTTGCAATCGTTTTTATAATAATTTTAATAATAATAATTATTATAACAACAAAACATATGGTATTTTTTTATTCTATCCTCTGGGAAATTAGTCGTTTGGACCTTTGGGGTCGCACCCAAACCACTGATATTTTTTTTATTTTCGTAAAAGGTCTACAGTAAAATTTTAAACATAATAGCAATAAAAGTTACATTTTTACAGATTTAATTTATCAAATAAAATAGATTTGAGTAATCAAAGAAGAATTTTAATTTTAAAACGATAGATTTTAATGATTATGTTAGCAAGAAGGTCATTCATTTAACTTCTCAAACTTTAAATAACTTTACTACATATTATTATATATATTATTATATATATATATATATATATATATATATATATATATCTTTCGTTTTTATATTTTTATTATTACTTAAATCAATTTTATATGATTAAACTAATTATTGATTTAAATTGTAGACATTTTACTTTACTGCTATCATGTTTAAAATTTTACTTTTGGACGTTTTACGAAAATGATAAATAATCTCGAAATCTGCTAAAGATAAGTATGGGACATATCTTACAAAGGTTAAATCTTTTTTGATGATTCGCTAGATAAAAATAAACAATATTCAAGGTTAATTTAAAAAAGCGAGATTTTGTTATTTTAAATGTCCTATGCTTTTATTTAGGCTTCTTCTTTAACGAAACCGAATATACACACATACATACATACATAAAGTCATCCTTTTTTCCCGTAGAGGTAGGCAGAGACCACTTCCTTCCACTTCCGCTACGATTCTTACATACATCTTTCGCTTTTTCTTCTTTCATTACTGCTCTCATACATGCTCGTCGGTTGTTGGTACTGTTGACCTGGCCTTTTTTTGCCAAACCCAAGATTCACTACCATACATAAGTGTAGAGACTAGCACTCCAAACGTGCCTTTTTTTGACACGTACTAGCTACTCTAAAAAGTTATCACAGTCATTCTTTCCGTCTCTCGTAAACTTTGAACCAAAGTGTATAAACTGAATATGACGGTTAGTTTTGCTAAATTGGGTATGTTATTCATTGGTAATGACATGCCTGAATTTTTTCAAACTAAGGACAGTTTGTAAGTAACCATATTATATGGCAAGTTAAGTTTTTTGACAATTTTTGATGTGAAACCCCCGTAACTACTCGGCTCGCTCCTTTGCTTAGGCTCCGCCTACGTTACAAGTAACACTTTCGTTGCTTATTTTAATTATCATCAGCCTATTATAACATTAATACCATCAAAAACATCATCGAGTGTTTATATTACAGAAATAACTGATAATCTGAATTGTAAACTTTATTTGGATTATTATTGTTTGGTATGTATATTTTATGTTAATAACATTGTCTTGATAACATAAAACTAAAATGTAATGTTTTTTTTTAAATTCAAATAAGAAAATGTATTTGAAAGTAATAACTACAATAAAAAATAATTGACAGTTATGGTTGAGAACATGAAAGTAAGCGGTCTTTTGCAAAGAACGTAAAATTATTAGGTGATTCAAGTCAAGAGTAAGTTAATTATATTTTTTTAACTAAGGTGTGCATTTATGTGTGAGTACATGAGTGCGTGAGTAAATTTTTAACATTATCTGAATATTTTGTTTTTGATTATGCCATATTTATATCCTTTTATGCAAATTTTCTATCTCAAATAGTTTCGATGTTTCACATCTGCCCCCGCGGTGGTTCATTTTTTTTCTACTATACAAGAACTCGCTTTAAGCAATCGTTGACTTACTCTGCACATGGAGAAAAAAATACGTTTATTGTTAATTTTTGATTGCGTCCTCTGTGGGCTATCTAGATAGTGGACTGTAAGTTTGATTAAATTAATTGAATGAAATAAAAAATTAATTATACGTATAACGAGAGCTTCCTTCAAAAACAAATTGGTCACTCACCTTGATCTTCTTTACTTTACTGGTAATATTGTTGTTGTTTGCATCGAAAACTTCGCAGTCAGGCACAGATACAATATTGTTTTTAATTTTACGCGTAAATATTTGTGCAATTAACGCAGGGGAAAGTTTATCTCCTGCCATTATTAAGTGTTACTTTTACAAAGCGGTAATTTCCTTGAGCACTGCGTCGTCATGCTCCTCTGGTGCCGTAGCCCAAAAAGGGGAAGTCTCTCGTCATTTCATGCGGCGATGTTAAATATACTGAATGATAACAAAGTGAGCAACTCTCATGATAAATTGTTGATGTAAACGGAACACTTGCTATTACAAACCTTCCAATGTCGTTTCAGATCGACACGTCGGTCATATTTGATCCTCTTGACCAATTCTTTAACCATAAACGGTATGTTTTTGGATATGGCTCCGTTTTCGGCAACATTAAACTGCGATTCCCATTGAAAACTTTGAGATCCGTTCAACGAAAAACCAACCAATTTAGGATTAAACTCCTTAAGGATGTTCGGAAGCGTCAGAAATGTCCTCCAGTCACTTTCTCCTCCTAGTAATATAATTTGGAGATTTAGCAGCGGCACTTGTACAAAAAACAATCATAAATGTTTATACCTATAGACCAAGATCTACCTCGTTCTTCTGAAAAAACGAGTTGCAAGACAGTCGCAGCTGATATACCAATGCCTGCGGTGAGACTATCGCCCATGGCTCCCACGACATCGATATCACCAGGTCGGAGTGCGTGCACGCTGTTGGGCACTTTGTCGCTTCTTAATTTCATGTGTTTTACATCGCATGGAAACTCTAAATCAAACGGTTTTCGAGCTTTCTAAAAAATAACAAAACGACAATAACGACGTTGGTTAAAAATTAAGTATGCTGGGGTCCCCCAGGGTTTCATCCTGTTCCCCACCCTATTTCTTGAAAACCACTACGAACCCCATTTACAGTTTCGCAGACGACAGCACACTTGTCTCAACTTTCACATCCTATCGATCACTTTCGGTGAATGATACAAATAGACTCAGGCAGGAACAGGTAGACTTCATCAAGAGAGATCTTGAAGCAATCGTCGAGTGGGGAACCAACAATCTTATCCAGTTCAACGACCAGAAAACACAAAGCGCCAGGTTTTCCAAGAAAGTGAATTCCTCAAATCATTCCATCACAACGTACAAAAATACCCTTGAATCAAGTCTCTCCATCTCGATTTTGAGAGTCACGGTGTCTAATAATATGTCTTGGCATTACCATGTTGCTAACATCGCAAAGTCAGCAAGCCAGAGGCTAGGTTTTCTGTGGAAAGCTAGAAAGTTTTTTACTCCTGATCAACTGTTGATGACGTACAAGACTCAAATCCGACCTCTACTGGAGTATTGCTTGCACATTTGGGGTTCAGCACCAAGGCATTCTCTTCGTCTTCTAGATTCCATTCAGAAAAGGGCCATTCGGTTTATAAACAGCTCAACTCTCACAGATACCCTTCACCCAATAGAACATTGAAGAATAGTTGCAGACCAGTCATTGCTCTACAGATATTTCCATGGCAGATGCTCCAGAGAAATAAAAACTCCTATACCACCACTGGCCACATTCGACCGAAGAACTCGACACGCTGATCAGTCTCACCCATTTACTCTCAAGATTGACACTACAAGAACCAATCTCTATCAAGAATCCTTCTTTTACAGGGCTGCTACGAAATGGAACAAGCTTCCAAAATCAGTTTTTACAGAGAACTAAGACCTGCAACTTTTCAAAAAGCGGGTCCACAATCATCTCCTTTCTGTAATCCCTCCCCCTTCTAATAGTCGCAGTGCGGGCTGTCTGCGGCCCACACGATAGGTATACTCTTTTTGCGACTATATTCAGTAAAAAAAAAATATTTTCAGTAAAAAAGCTACAATTTTTTTAAAAAGGGATACTTACTTGTACTTTTAGAAGTAACTCTCTATTTTGTCGAGATCTTACTACATTGTGGATTAAGTTTCCAATGTTACTTTTAAGCATTCTTAATAAGGGATTAAGAAGTCCATCAAGAGACGTTCGTTCTTCCTCATATGATGCGTGGGCGACCAATAATAATAATATTAAACATCCTTTTAGTTTATTTACAAAGCCAATCATTTTTCTCAAAAAAGAACACCAAAATTTATCTGCAAAAAATAATTACCAAACCAAATTTTCGTCTTATAGTTTAAAATTAATTCCAAAGAGTTTTCGTACAATAATATTAAATAACTTTTAACACTAGGAAGTGACCGAAAACATTGAAAACAAAAATGATTTTTAACAGCAAATAAATAACCTATTAGTTATTTTTAACATCAACATAGAAATTAAGAACATAATATATTACTTACCCCTTTATCGCGAAAAAAACACTGACACTTTTCTCGACATCCTTAGATATACATTAAACACTATTTAAATTAAATACAAAAACGCGATGCTTGTCGTCGTTGTTGACCTCTCAAAAATCGCAAACATTTATGTTTTTATAAAACGAGCAAACTGGAATTTATCAAGGTAAATATAAACAACATCCTTATTTTAATATTCAAATACCGTACATGCACTTAAAATTTAAAACTACCTATTATTTATAAAACCGCTGCGCTGATACCAAACAGTTCATTGATAAAAACGACCAGTGTCAATCGATACATTTTTAAGGAAATTTTAAAAGTAAATAACTAACTATGTAAATAACCAACGTCATCCGTATTCAAAATAAAGGGCGCTGAAGAAAAAAAAATTATACACATTTATTACGATTTTGCCGAAACTACTGGAAACATTGTAATGAAATTTTATACGAATATGTTTTAGAAGCTGAACGTCCCGTAAATTTGTTTTTATATCTGACTTTCATAGAGGGCGCTAGTTACACGGTTCGTACCAAATAGTATTGAACATAACTTTTTTAAGGTTGGATTTATTAATCAAAATTTCAAGTGAACTTAAACATCATTCAATTTTACACAAAAAAGATACTCTTGGTAAAATTCGATACTGTGTACCGTTTTCGGAATATTTTGATTTGAAAATTATGAAGTAATAACCGTTGCTGGTATAAAGTAATGAAATACATACAGTGTGGTTTATTAAAAATGGGCAATCTCTGAACTGGACGTCATCATCATCAATCGACCAATCGCGTCCACTGCTGGACATAGATCTCCCGTAGCTTTTTCCATCCATGCCTATCCTGTGCTGCCTCTATCCAGTTGGTCCTTATGATTTTGATGTCGTCGGTCCATCTGGTTGGTGGGCGGCCTCTACTTCTGTATGCGTCTTTGCGCGGTCTCCACTCAAGTATCCTCTTTGTCCAGCGATTGTCCGAAAGTCGCGCCACATGACCGGTCCAGTTCCATTTTAAGGTTGTTATACGAGTAACCGCGTCTGTCACTCCGGACATCTCCCTTAATGTTGTATTTGGGATCCTGCCTTTTAGCGATATATTTAACATCGACCTCTCCATTTTCCTCTGCGCGATACTTATTCTATTTGTAGTGTTCTTTGTGAGAGTTCCGTATGTAAGCACAGGCAACACGCACTGGTCAAATACTTTTCTTTTTAAACATATTGGAATGTCTGCCTTAAAGATATTACGCAGCTTTCCAAAAGCCGCCCATGTTAGGCCTATTCTTCTCGATATTTCACGAGTTTGGTTGTCTCTACCAATAGAAATTTCGTGACCAAGGTATTTATAAGAACTTACTTGCTCTATGCTTACTCTGCCTATCTTAATTGCCTCACTCATAACAAGATTTGTCATGTATTGGGTTTTGTTGGTGTTGATTTTGAGTCTCACAGAGTTCGATGCTTCACTGAGCCTCCGTAGCATTTGTTTTGCTTCGTCCATACTATCTGCGATAATTAAGATGTCGTCGGCGAATCTTAGATGGTTTAATTTTTCGCCATCTATGTTTATGCCCATGTCATCAAAGTTGGCCTGTTTAAACATATATTCTAGGACTGTTGTAAATAACTTTGGCGATATGACATCTCCTTGGCGTACACCTCGTGCAATATTAAAATCTTGGGAATCATCATGCAGCCTAACATAAGCTTTCGCTTTTTGGTACACGTGTTTGATGACTTCGATGTATCTATGATCGATACGGCACTCAGCAAGAGCTTGTAGCATTTTATGCTGGTCTATCGTGTCGAAAGCCTTTTCGTAGTCGACGAAAATTATGCAGAGGGGTTTATTATACTCGATTATACTGCATTTTTCGATAAGAAACTTGACTATTTGTAGATGGTCATTTGTGCCAAATCCGGCTCGAAAGCCAGCTTGCTCACGGGGTTGATATAGGTCGAATTTATTTGTTAACCTCTTGTTAATGATTCTCATAAATAGCTTATATATATGCGATAGCAAACTAATGGGTCTGTAATTTTGCGGGTTGGTGATATCTCCCTTTTTATGCAGTATTATAATTATTGCCCGATTCCATTGGGAAGGTGTTGTCCCAGTTTGTAGGCAAGCATCAAAACTTGCATAATGCGTTTAATAACGTAGCTCCGCCGGCTTTTGGGGACTCGCCAACTGCTTTATTGTTTTTCATATCTCTTAGTGCCTCTCTTACTTCGTTTAAGGTAATATTTGAAATATCCTCGGACCCTTGATTTTGCACTCTATTCATGTTGGTGTCCAAGTTCACTGCACTTTTATCGCTATATAATGTCGCGTAGAAGTCTTCTACAACCTTTAATATTTCCATTTTATTTGTTATTATTTGGCCACTATGTTTTGCTAACTCGCAGATGTTTTTCCTGCCTTCGGAGAATGGTTTCCGTAGTGATTTAATATTTCATTTGCGTTGTATGTTCTTGTGTTCCTTCGCACTGCCTTGGATATTTCTCTATTTAGGCGTCTTAATTCTGTTGCGTTTGTTGTATGTTTATTTGTCAGATTTCTTCTCCTTTCCATTAGTTGTTTAGTGCTTGTACTGAGTTTTTCGTTTCGTTGGGTGCTTTGTGTCTGGCATTCTTCTACTGCAGTTTTTATAGAATTAGTAATAAGTGCGTTCAGGTCTTCTATATTCGGGTCTAAAACATTTTCCATATGTGCCAGCTGTGATTTTATTCTATGTTGATACTGGGTTTCATCTCTAAGCGGTCTCCATTTGCTAGGTGTTGATTGTTTAATAAGCTTTCGCCGCTCGTTCTTGATATTAATTGAGATTTTGGATTGGACCAGCCTGTGGTCGCTGCCTATTGAGAACTTATTTAGCACAGTTACATCTCGCACTATTTCCTTTCTGTTAGATATGATAAAGTCGATTTCATTTTTTGTAGAACCGTCGGGGCTGGCCCAGGGCCCAGGCCCATTTTCGCTGTGGAGTTTTGCGATAGAAACTGTTCATTGCAAATAGATTATGTTGTAAAAGAAATTCAAGAAGCGTTAAAGTCCCCTATAAGCAAGCTGTAGTGGGTAGGTTCTTGTTGTATTGCGGTATTTATATCATCATAGAATACTTCTACCTCATCGTCTGAGTGTCTGAGTGTGCAGATGTAGTGTTTAGCTTGTATATAAGGTACATTACTCTATTACTAATACTTTGGATCTTGGTGACGTTTTGTATATGCTTTTTGTGTACTAGGAACCCGACTCCTCCTGCGTTTATGTGTTGGCCTCCTCTGTAGTGTAACAAATGGCCTGAGTGAAGTGTTAGTTGTTCCTCATCTGTTCTTTTATGCTCGCTTATTCCTAGTATATCCCATTTGATTTGGGAGAGTTCTTCCTCGAGTTCTTGTAGTTTCTGGGTTTTTGATAGCGTTCTGGTATTTAGAGTAGCGATGGTCAGTTTTCGGTTTTGGTAGCCTATCCTGTACAGGAGATTCTTCGCACCCTCTGCTCGCTTCCTTGTCCTTCCGCTACCTTGGTCGGGGGTAAGTGAGCTGACGGGGACTGAGGGCATTACGAAGGGTTTTAGCCATTTGCCCTACCACGCTGGCCAGTGCGGGTCGATAGAGTTGAGAATTCATTTCCTTAGTTCTCTATTGTAATGGCTATACCGCCATGACTCGGTCGTCAGAGCCTCTTTGGTTTTCTAGCAGGGGGCACCGACGTGCAGGCGAGGTTGACATTTGGGTCGGACTTATCTGTTGTTTTGCCATCACCCCCTACACCCCCAAACTGGACGTACTACACACCAAAATATGGCGATTGAGCTTAACATGTCTTATACAATTGTTGCAGGTTTACGAGATCCACAGGGTATTTAAAGTTGGAATTTTAATTTGAAATTTCTTAATAATTTTGTGATTTTAAGCTGCATCGTCTTGAAAATTGGCAACTTTATGTTTTTTGGCATGAAAATTACGAATTTTATGCTGAATTTAGCACTATTCATACAGAGCGTTAGTTACACCTTGTTACTTAGGTAAATTACAACATATCTTTTTTTCCTAATGAGTTATGGCTAAAATGACTAGAAAATCTAAAAGGCAATTCAATTTTGAAAAAAAAAGGTAATCTTTTTTATTTTATGTAACTTTATCAGTTTTTAAGTTATTTGCATTTTAAACATTCAGCGTAAAGACTCCTAAGCCACCGTTATTACATTGACGTTTTTTCAAGTAGGCTTGTGTTAGAACTTATCAGTTTTTCGTGTAAGGAAATATTTGAAAATTTTGCTGTCACTAAGTAAGTATGTATTATTTGTAGTAAAATAAGAAAATGCCAATGACATAATGAATTTTCCAACAGTGAAATGCGTGATATGATTTGAGTTTTTGCTCAATCAAATTATAGTGGACTTGGTGCAGCCAGAAGGTATTTAGAATCATTCCCAAATCGAAGACAATCCAATCACAAACTGTTCAGACGTATTTATACCCGCCTAAGCGTAACAGGGTGTTTTTGTCCTAAAATCTTAAATGGTGCTCCAAAAAATATCAACGTCGATGATGAAGAAGAGGTTTCAGTTCGTATTTCAGAAAATCCAGGTCTCAGTACTCGTCGGTTAAGTGCGGCAACAGGAATAAGCCAATAGTCTATCTGGAATCCAAATTTTTTCTTTTTACGGATGTGACCACCTTTACGCGACAAGGTATGTTTAACTCCCATAATGCACACTACTAGTGTGATGAGAATCCACAAGTCAAAAGGGTATCACATTACCAACAATCATTTAAACTTAATGTTTGGGCAGCAACTTTAGATAACAAATTACTAGGTCATTACATCCTACTTGGAAATTTAAATGGTGATAATTGGTCTAATTTTTCCCTAGGCACTTCAACATTGTCTGCTTTTTGTACCTTTCCAGCTCCTCGGTTTAGTCCCATTTCTTCAATTCTCCTGGTAAGGAGTAAAAGCTCATGTACAGCTATTGCCACAGGTGGATCACTCCCTTGGTCTTGTATACAACCCAGGTAGAGCTTCATTGGGCGGTGGCTTCACATTCGAAGATAATATGAGTGGCTGTTTCCTCCTCCTCATTACATAATCTACATATAGGTTATGTGTCAAACACGCCCATATTGTGCAGATGTTTCCTCAAGGACCAGTGCCCGATACAAAGCCCTACAACTGTTTCAAGTTTTTCCCTACTTAGCGAGAGCAGCTTCCCTGCCTGCTTAGGTAAAAGTTCTTTTAACATTAGTTTGCTGTGCCTAGTTTCCTCTGGCTGTACCCACTTTAGCTGATGCTGAGGGTGGATCAAGCCACTGATCGCTGCTTTAACGTTGGCCTTGGGTATCCCTATTATTGATTCTGGCCCAATAAATGGTGTTCCAGAGCCCCGCTTAGCTAATTTGTCCGCTTCTTCGTTACCAGAAATACCTTTATGACCTGGCACCCACGACAAGGTTACCTTGTTACGGTTAGAAGTTATCACCAAATTTTTACTCAATATTGATCAAAATGTCTTTATTGATCGAGAATTGTCTAATTTCATTATGAATTTAATTTTGTGAAAGTCTCTTTTTGAGTTATGGCAGGATTTATAAAAAAATTACCTTCTCATTAATTATCACAGACTTTTTTACTCAATATTGATCAAAATGTCTTCGTTAATAAAGAATTGTCTAATTTAAGCAATTATATATTTAATGTTGTGAAAGTCTTTTTATAAGTAATGGCAGGATTTATGGAATTTAAAAAAAATACCTTCTCATCAATCATTGCATACTTTTCTACTTAATATTGTGTATTGATTAAGAACTGTTTAATTTAAATATAAATTTAATGTTGTGAAAGTTTCTTTTTACGTAATAGCAGGATTTACATGATTCAAAATGTCTTTATTGATCGAGAATCGTCTAATTTCATTATAAGTTTAATGTTGTGAGAGTCTCGTTTTAAGAAATGGTAGAATTTATAAATCTATTAAACAAATTTCCCTTTTCATTAATTATCACAAATTTCAAACTTTTGTACCCAATACATAAAAATTTCTTTTACGATAGAGCCTAAGATAATATTGGGATTATTATATAATTTAGGAATAATGATTATGGTGTGCAAGTATTTGTTTGAATAATAATAGAAAGGTGTGTTTTTCCAAAATAAAACAGTTTAAAGAGACAGCTTTGGATTTAAAGTTGTGAAGTGACAGCTTCTTCTCTATCACCACCAATGTACCTACAGCCGTGAGTCCTGTCCCAAAAATATTACACAAACTAATTTTTTATGGAACATTCTAACTTTGCTTTTATCCTCTAAATAATTAATTTAATGTCATTACACGGCTGCAAACTTTTCGTCGACTTCATATTCTTTAATGGTGTGATAAATTATTGATTCAAATTAAAAATTAAAAAAAAATTCTCACAACTTTCCATTCAGTTTGGACGTCAGCAACGCAAGTTGAGGAATAAATGACATTGTCAAACATATCATGAATTTTTAACGAGCTTAAATTTTCAGATGCAAACAGATAATTTAATTTTCCAATTAAAGTGAATCAGAGTAAAAATAATCATGCAGCAAAATAAATAATTTTATCTGCCAAAATAATTATCAATGCGCACAATATTTCAAAATTGTTTGCCTTATTTTATATTAATATGATTAGGTTTGTATAGGTAGGTAACTGTTAATAAAAAATTATATTAATTTAGCTACCCATGCAGAGTGATCAGTAATGTCATCGATAATAACGGTGCTGATATCTCTACTGATAAATGAAGTGATCACGGTAAGCGTACATTTTAAATTCTTATCAAATGACCAAGGTTTGACTAGTTTTTTATTACATTTCTGTCGGTGGTCCGAATTTACGGCTTTTATTTGTCGTCAATGAACATTCCTTCAACTAATTTGTGAACATTTTTAGACATTCGTTACTGAGGATATTTGTTCAGGAAGTAAGAAGGTAAGTAACATATTTTAATAAACGAATAACTGTGTACTTTTGGAAATGATCGTTCGTTAAGTGTGGTCCAAATTTTTTTCGAATGATTACCGTAACAAAAAATTAAAAATGTTAGTTGGTCATTTAATTATTTTATTATTCCTTATCTACATTAGGAATACGTACTTCATTACTTCATTATTCATCATATTATCAATTTCGACTTTCTCTGTAAGAATATTTTTTGCTTGCGTAAACCATTTTGTTAATTTTATTAAACAAATGTTACTTATCAAAGACAATAGTTGTCGTTTTTATAGCTTACTTTAATAATGTTAACTTTTACTTACTAACACTAATTTTAATATCTTAAAAACGGTAATACATATATAGTATAATACGAAGGCTTAGAAGCAGCAAGCAATTTTTTTGGAATCCCGACTTTCATCTCGGGAGTCCGACTTGAAAGTCGCGCGCTCGAGTTTAATCTCGGGCGGCGCCAGACTTTAATCTCGAGCCCTCGACTTTAAAGTCGGACGCTTGACTTTTATCTCGGGGGTCGCATTTACCTTTTTTATTGAATATCAAGTAACAGTTATTCAGTTCTGTGGAGTCGTTGGTACTGTTGTACACTATTAATTGCATTTTTTATTTCACGAGACCTTAGATCTGAACACACAAATATCTTGACAAGGAAAACATCATTAATTGAATATTGGAAAGAATTTTTTTTCGGAAAGATGAAAAATTCTACGATAAAAATTTAACTTTTTTGTATTATCTAATAGAAAACAACTACTTTAGCCGGGGAAGTAGTTGTTTTATTGGATATTATAAAAAATAGCTTCGTATTCATCGACCATGTTTCAACTTCCAGAAAGATATTTCTTCCTACTATTCAATTGATTTTTCCTTTTTAACAGCGTTTCTCAAACTGTGGGGCGCGCCCCCTAAGGGGGGCGCGTTTACATGATTGGGGGGGGGGGGGCGCAGTACAGATTAAAAATAAAATGTTAATGATAAAATGCTACAGATAGATTTTTAAAAAATCTTTATTGAAATTTTACTTACTTAATGATGACAAAGAAACATTCTAAGGACTACTGGCTAACATGAGCTTGTTTTAAGGCGCACAACTTCTCTAAATTTGGTTCTATGTTAGAGATGGCCACTCTGAGTTCATTTTCTACTTGAAGTTTATTTCTGTATTTAGATTTCACGACAGCAAGTGCAGAAAATCCAGTTTCACAAAGGTAGGACGTTGGAAAAGGCAACAGAATTCTAAGCGCTTTGGCTTTTATAACGGAGTAGTCGTTCGGAAGTTCAGTCCAGAAGTTTGTTAAAGATTTGTTAACAAAGTTTGATTTTTGTAAGGGATTTGTTGAAATATCTATCAGTTGTTCTTCTTCTTGCAGTGATAATCCGACAGGTCTATTTTCGAATGGATTTAAAACCCAGCTCCAGTCTGACAACTTGATATCTTTCTCTGCAAAGAAGTATCGCTTGAAATTCTCAGTTAAGTTTTCTAAATGGCTTCCTACGGTTTTTAGCATCACAGCTTTATGAATATCTTCCAATGGGGAATCTTGCACAAAATCGCAAAATGTGGGAAACATTTCCAAACTGTTTTCTTTCAATTTGTTATGCCATAACTGCAATTTCTTACAAAAAGCATCAATCTTTTGACTTAAATCAAATATATTTACGTCTTTTCCTTGCAGCTGAAGATTAAGTATATTAAGTTTTTCAAAAATATCTACTAAATAAGAAAGCTTCAGTAAAAATAATTTGTCGAAAAAATCTGTTGAATGCTTGTGACCTTCCTCGCTTAAAAATATCGCTATTTCCCTTCTTAATTCAAAGACACGCTTAACCGTCTTACCGCGTGACAACCATCTGGATGAGGAATAAAACAACAAAGATTGATGCTCAGCTCTCATATCTTCACACAGAACAGAGAACATCCTTGTTTTTAGTGGTCTGGTTTTTATAAAGTTAACAACTTTAATAACTACTATCAAAATCATGTTTAGTCCAGGGCTTAGTTTAGATTTTGATGCTAACGCTTCCCGATGTATCATGCAGTGCGTCCAGATAATTTCTGAGGATTCCTTTTTTACTAGCGCTTGTAAACTGTTGTATTTACCAGACATGGCTTGAGCTCCATCGGTGCAAATCGCAACACAATTTTTCCATTGCAAATTCATTTTAGTAATAGAATCATTTGTAATCTTGAACAACTCGGTGGCTGTAGTTCTTTCTTCAATCTATTTACAAAACAATAAATCTTCACATATTTTAGAACATTGACAGAATCTAATGTAGCAAATCAAATGGGAATCATTACTAGAGTCAGTTGCTTCGTCAAGTTGTATAGCAAACAAGTTTCCAGTAAGCTCAGATTCAAGCTGCTGCTGCATATCAACTGATATATCGTTAATTCGTCGACAGATTGTATCATTTGACAGAGGAATATTGTTAAGTTGTGAAGTAAAATTTTCACCAAACATTATTTCTACAATGTCTTTGCAAGCGGGTAAAATAAGTTGCTCTGCAATAGTGTGCGGTTTTTTGCATTTAGCTACTTTGTATGCCACTTTATATGATGCCAAGAGAGCCTTCTCATTTACTGCCAGTACTCTATGGAAGCTGGATTTTTGTTTTTTAAACAATCTGAGTTTCTCCACAAAAAAATCTCGCGGTTTATTGACATATTCTCTGTGCAGCGTTTCTAGATGCCTCTGTAATTTATTTGGTTTCATGCTATCTGCAGCCAATACTTTTAAACAGATAACGCATTGTGGTTTTTCTTCGCCACCTACTTCAAGGCTAGTAAAGCCCAAATTTAGGTATGATGGGTCATATTTTCTTGTTTTAGATTTCGGACGATTTCCACCTGAACCTGTCGATGTACAAGCCCCGTCATCCTCAAGTTTTCGTTTTAAAAATTTATCCATACTACATCTACTTATACACTCACACTTCACAATAATGCTTGCTTAGTGTTAAAACACCTTCACTGAGAGACTGAGAATACCGTATGTGCGCTTTTGTATTTATAGTCGCGTTCAGACAGTTCGAGAAAGATCAGGAAGCTTGAATACGTGGCACGAACGCCGCGAACTTTCCGACAGCATCTTTGGCGCTCTCGACGAGACAATGTTGCCTATTTTAGTCCAAATTCCTAGGTCTACGGATTGGGGGGCGCAACATTTTTTAAATTAAAACAGGGGGGCGTGAATAATAAAAGTTTGATAACCGCTGCTTTTTAACATGAACACTTCTATCAAGGTTATTTTAAATTATGAAAGGTGGTGACTTAAGTCACAGATAATTCCCTATATGATTTTAGGAACACCCTGGACACATTTTTAAACAAATCCAATATAAATTGCTGTCTTCCCACATAATACAAGCATACACGTTGCAATTTTATAATTTTCTACTGTAAATATCTTCGAAATTGCTCTCTTATAATTATACAATGATATGATATAAATAGAAAAAAAATTATTGTCAAATAAACATCTATGTCTTTTTCTATTTAATCCACTTGTAATAATTTTAAATGAATAGAATTCAGTCGTGCCTTCAACCGTGTGCACAATTATTGAAAACAGTTTAGTTTTGTGGAATTTATGTCTAAATATAACAGGTGTGAAAGCAGCAACGGTTTTTCTAGCAACGGTTTTTTTTTTTTTTCATTTTTTATTGTTGGTGTTTTTTTATAAAAATGGATCATTGTATACCTACTCAATACACTCTATAGGGTGAAATAATTTATGACCCAAAAACTACCCCACAACAAACCTTTGGAGGTTTGTTGTGGGGTGGTTTTTAGGTCACATATTATTTCACTCTGTAAAGTGTATTAAGTAGGTGTAGGATGATCTGTTTCCGTCGATAAATCTCGAGCAACGGATTTTATCAAAGATTTTCCAACGACTCCACAGAACTCAATAACTGTTACTTGATATTCAATAAAAAAGGTAATTGCGACCACCGAGATTAAAGTCAGGATTCCAAAAACAAATTGCTTGTGGCCTTTCTACGCCTTCGTAGTATACTTTTGAAATCATTCAAAAAATTTAAAAATATACATGGATCCCAATTAATTTATTTTTTTTTATTCCACGCTACTGTACTTTCGATAGCATTTTAACAAAATTCAATCGCAACCACATAACTTTTATGCAAAGCTTTTTTTTCGATAGTGATGTAAACTAAAAAAAACTGTTTGTTTTTTCTGTTTAAAATGTTTTTTTTAGAAAAAAACACAGCGGTTTGTTTTTTTTTTAAATATTGTTTCTTTGCAGAAACATTGTTTTTCCTTGATAAAAAGAACTTTTTAAATTAATTTATTTTTTTAATTGCATACAAAAAAAAAATTGTTTTTAAAATAAAAATACATTAGTTTGTATTAATAAATTTTAAATCAAAAACAAACCCAAACTGATATTTTCATTACAAAAAAAATCTTTATCTCACATGACATTATAGGTACTTACGAGTACACTACCTACTATTCAATATCACTAAAATCAGAATCAACGTCAAATTCTTCTGGCTTTTATCAGTGTCGTGTACAGAAAAGTTTTCAGAAGTACCGACCTGACAAAGAATCATCTCGAAACTATATTTCAAATAAAGTAGTACATCCATGTCGACTGTAGCTGTGGTATTTTTGTTAGAAACTGAAACTATTGAAAAGTCACTTCTACTTGGCATTTCCAAGTCAGTATCACTGATTTCAATGGAAGCTGCACTTCTTATAGTACTTACAGTATCAATCATACCAGTACTAGTAATATTAATATTATCCGTACATATATCTCCCTTTGCAGTTTCGGATTTTAGTTTCAGGTTATGGGCAATATAATTTTATGTCAATAGTAGGAGTCGAGAAAATAGGCTTTTCCCGTGCGCGTGCGACAAGTCGTGCAAGCACGGAAAAAGCATTAATGGACGTGTAATGAACAATATTTTTCATTATATCTACCTGAAAACCACAAATTGTTAAGAAGCATTTATTTTTAAAGATGAGCGAACAAAAACATGTATTTTTAATTTTTATTAAGTACATAAAATATTTATGGTATAATTTTTGTCGTTATAAATAGCTAATCCTTTAGTAGCTACTTCATTTTCGAAAACTTTAGTTGATGAAGTGAAAGGTGTTACTTTATTGGTAGAAGTATTTAGTTTTTGATTTTCCCCCACTGCATTGTATTCTGATGTTGGTGTTGTTTTTACAATTCTTTAATGGCTGCACAATTTACAAGAAACTTTAACCATTCTGCCTACCGATTCTTCGATGTAGCCTTCAGCCACAGTCGAGGAACGCCAACCTCCATGCCTTTTTAGAGTAAGCAAATATCCTCCGCTCTCGACTAAAGTAGATACTGAAGAATAAGATCGTCTTAACACGTGTCCAGTATAATCTTTTGGATTTTCTAGGTCCAGATATCCAGCAATTTGCTTTGTTGTACCTACCACTGATTGTATGGATCTTGGATCAATATATTTATGATAAAAAGTGCATGGATCAAAGGGACATTCTTCCTGCGCAGTTGTAAAACTTCTTGGTTTGTGATTTTTGCCATCTCGAAGAAATACTATCAAAAACCGGCCATTATCTTCCACGTCTTCCAAAGTCAGACGAATCAAGTTATCTCTTCGACAGGCACCGGATATGCCAAATAATTACTTCACTTAATAACCACTTTTCGTTTGGTGTTTCAAGTATAAATTTGGCGACTTGGTCAGCAGTTAATACTTTGGAATTTTTTGGTGTGTAACTAACAGTTTCTCGTTTAAGAAATGCAGTAGTTTTTGGCAAATTATTAACACTTACATTTTCTTTTTCTGCCAAATTTTTAACATTGAAAATTGACTTCATAAAGTTGAAGCTTTCATAGATTTGCCTTTTTTTGACAAATAAACGATAAGAATATCATCACTTTATATATAAACTTTCTTCTGTTGGCGCTAGTTGCAAAATAGACGATACTGGTTTTCATATCTCTCACGTGACTTCTTGGGCAGTAGGTTAGGTTAGGTTTTATGTGAGTGGGGCGTGGTCGCCCCTCCACCGCGACCCTTAGTAGGTCTATTGTGGCTCACCCCTAGAGGCTACAGTTCACCGTACAATCCAGCCCTTCTTACGAAGTTCATGGTTGTATAGGGTGAGATTTTTTTAAAATCGGTAGGTTCTAGGTTAGTGTAACCAAATATGTTGAACCTTATTCTTCCCAGGCCGGGGCATGAACATAGTATATGTTCAGCAGTTTCGTCTTCCACGCAGCAGAACCGACAGTCCGTTTGTTGGTTCAGATCTATCTTTCTGAGGTGGTATCTCAGACGACAGTGTCCCGTAAGCAGTCCTGTTAGAATACGCAGGTCATTTCTGCTCCATTCTAGGATCTGCTTAGTTGTGTTTCTCGAGGGTTGTAACGGTAAAAACGCCTTCGAGTGGGTTAGCCCTGGTAAGTCGGATCAGTACGTGAGTATTTTCCTCTCCGCCCAGTCCGAAATAATTGTTTTGGCGGCACTTGTGGTGACTCCAAAAACCGGTTCTGGTCCAGTGAACGCAGATTCGGCCCCCTGTTTTGCAAGGGTGTCGGCTTTTTCGTTTCCTTCCACCCCCTGGTGCCCAGGTACCCACAGTAGGGTCACCCTGTTGTTCGCACCAAGGTACTCTAAGGATTCGATGCAATTCCATACAAGTTTAGAATTTATCTTGTTGGAGCTCAGTGCTTTTAAAGCGGCCTGGCTGTCTGATATTATATTTCTGTTTTTGTTTGCTAGAGGTCTGTTGGTCAACTCTCTTGCACACAATTCGATAGCGAATACTTCAGCCTCAAAGATTGTGGCATACCTGCCAAGACTGGTAGATATTTCAATCTTTGGTTTCCTGCTGAAAACACCGGCCCCAACTCCATCTGGGGTTCTTCTTGGGCAGTAATTCTGCACTGTTTTTTGTCGCTTCACGTGATGATTCTCTAAACAAACAATTTGCCATTTATAGAGAACTGTCAATAACATATTATTTTATTTTAACATGCAGGTAGGTAGCTGATGACACTGGTGCACCGTAAAATTTTCCGTGTGGTACTCTAAATAGGCATGTAAATATAGTGTTTTCAGGTAGGTATAATGAAAACCATTTTGGCTGTCCTTTGGTTTAATAATTTATTTCGTTAAGACGTATTCAATCCCCCATAAGTGCCAAAGCTTATTTTGCACGCCGCTGATATTGCTGGTAGCTGAAGAAAATTTACAGCTACTTTTGAGAGCTCTGTGCTTTTACAAAAACCGGTCCTCCATGCAGTGGGTGAGACCTCTGATGAAGTATCTCACAAAAAGTGCTTAGCAAAAAATCTATATTTTGCCTGAAAATTTGCTAGATCAGTTAGCACCAGCTTTTCATCCACATCTGGTATTTTTTAAATTGCGTTTTAAATTTATTTCGTTTAAGATAACATTATTGTGATGCGAAGAAACATAGATGAGCAAAAAATCTCGTATTTTCCGAAAGTTAACAGTAATAAAACCGTGCAGCTAAGCTGTGGAACCATAGTTTCAAACATAATTCTCCATTTTTTCTTGCATCGCGAATTATTTTAGAGTTTGTATAATATACTACATACATACATACATACATATGGTCACGTCTTTTTTCTGTAGAGGTAGGCAGATACTACTTCCTTCCACTTCCGCTACGGTTCTTACACACATCTTTTGCTTCCTCTACTTTTATCAGTGCTCTCATACATGCTCGTCGGTTGTTGGTACTCTTGACCTGGCTTTTCTTCAAAACAATGTTGATCTGATTTTTTTCCCTTCGATTTTTAGGGCACCATGCATAACATTAACCATCGCCTGCAACTCCTCTTCAGATGACGCTAATATGACTTGATCATCGGCGTAAAGAAGGCACTCGACGCGCCGGCAAGTAACAGGGAGTTTTCTAGCAGAGGGTTGTAGAAGTTGTAGGATGTTGTATGTCTCTGTCTCTATTGAATCTCGCCGTGCCTCGATTAGATGTTAATTCTTCGATAGCTAGTTGGGGCTGGTTCGTAATTCTTTTTTTGCTGTCAGTTTTTTCTGGCTTTACCGCCGTGAATTTCTTAATGAAGTAAATTAAACACCTTTCTTGTTTGATACTATATTGTAAAAATATGTACAATGAGCTTACAGTTGAGAACCTCTTGTCTCTTTAGAAAATTTTCACTGGTTGATGGCTTTTTAACTTATTGGTTTTATCTAATTATATTGCATGTAAATTTTTTACCACGTGGTGTTTTAAAACGAAGCTTGCTTGTTCTCTCGATGAAGATAATGGACGAACTCTCCACACGGAAGTGGTTAAAATAGTTTAGTAAAAGCAGCGCTGATGTCAGCTTTTCTAATTGGTTTCGCTTGTGTATGATTGGTTGCCTATAGCAAAGCAACTAATCTCAGGAAACCGAGTAAATAATTGGTTGCCTAAAGCACGCGTCTATAATGAGGTTTTTAAATCAAGGAATGGATTAAAGGACATTCTACAGTTAAAAAATACGGAATTTTCAACAAAGGCATTTGACGATCAAATCATTCATTTTCAATTCATACGCACTCTCTTTCAAATCTTTTAAACAATCGTCTATGTATAAGTTAAACAGCCATGGCGAATCCACACATCCCTATCTCACACCTTTTTCGCTGTTAAACCAGTCCGTGTAAGCTCCGTTTATACTGACACAAGCAGTGAAATCCTCGTAAAGTGATTTCAGTGCTCGTATTAAACTACCGCTTATAGGAAACAAACGATTCTTTAATTATTATCAAAGTATTTTTATAAATTGAAAAAAAAACAGTACTTATTTTGTTTTTTAAAACGTTTTTTTTTTTTACATCACTAAATAACGATGATTAGGGGCGAGTTATTATAGTGAAAAAAATGTACTTTAATATTGATTTTAGAAGTTGTGCCTTATTAGAGATAATATAATATACGACGAACTTTGGAAGTATTATGCTGGATATTTATGTTACTACTTTAATAGCGGAATAGAACCAAAATACAACGGAACTACAGTGCACTTACGGTGTAATAATGTTACATTTAACGTTTATGGTCTACAGGTAGGAAAAATATTTATTCATTACTTTTCCAAGCGTATCGGGGGTATAATGGTATTTTTTGTATTCCATTAAACGGCGCGTTTCTAGATACATTCCAATGGAACACAGTTGCTTTTGGATTTCGAAAACGACACCTCGATGTCCTACATCAACAATCAATTTACTTCGGAAACGAGCTACCAGTTATTTATAAAATGCAATCAGGACTCTTTAAAATGTTGCCAAAATAGTATGACCAACGAAAACGTTTTTAGCAGTAAGTCGTAACTTTTCAATAGTTAATCATCGAAGCAAAATATCTTTCTCTTTTGTTTTAGCTGCAAAACAATGCCCCGTCATTTGGGATGCGTGGATGTGTTTTCCACAAACTCCAGTTAATTCTACCGGTAAAATTCTTTGCAACGAACAATATTACGGCTCCTTTAAAAAAGTCTGCGGCTGTAAGTACTTTTTATATTTCACTTATAATACACCGTTTCTGCATTAGGGACAAAATCGAAAGGAAATAACGAAAACATTATACAAAAAATGACAACAACGTTTTCTCCTAGACCGTTTTGGAAGAAAAAATTCTTCTAATTATTATACGATACAATTTGTTTTAAATGTCTTATCATCTGGATTAATAGATTAATCATCACTTGAGCGAAATCAGGGGACAAAAGAGGATGTAGTACCAATCAAACTTAAAAGTTTTTCGACGTTTCAGTTTGAAATGAGGAGGATGTTGCTGTGCATTTTGTACATCACTAGCATTCAACCAGCCTATTGTCTAAAATAGATAGTAATTTTGCCTTCTTCTTCTTGATCTCAGCGTCTCCATCGGAGGTTGCGAAATAGTTCAACCGAGGAGAGGCCAAACCAGTCACGTAGATTACGTAACCAAGAAATTCTGCGTCGTCCGATACTTCTGCGTCCCACGATCTTTTCTTGCATAATAAGTTGGATTGATATGTCCAAGAAATTCTAGTTTTCTTTTTTGAATAGTAAATAAGATCTCCACTTCTTTTCCCATTCTATCGAGGACACATTGATTCGTAATGCGATCCATCCAGGGTATTTTCAGCATGCGCCTGTACACCCACAACTCAAACGATTTCAATCTCTTCGATGTTTCTTTATTTAGTGTCCATCCTTCAAGGCCACACAGTAGCATTGGGAAGACGTAACACCACACCATTCTTATTCTCAAGCTTAATGAGAGATTCTGGGCTGTCAGCAACTTTTCCATTTTCATGAAAGTCGTCCTGGCTTGCTCAATTCTCGATAAAATATCATCCTTGTGTGTTATATTTTCATTTATCGTAGTACATAGGTATTTAAACTGATGAACTAGCTCAACCATCTTGTTCTCTATAGTAAGTTGACCTCTATTGCTGTTTCTTTTGGATACTATTAATTTTTTTGTTTTATTGATGTTTATGCTTCATAATTTATGCTTATAAGTCCATAATCTTTACTTACCAGTGTCACTTTATTTACCATTCTCTGTAGATCTTCCAGGCAGTTGCTATTAAGAGGGTGTCGTCAGCGTACCTAATGTTATTGATTGATTTTGCCTAGCGAGCATTTTCTAAGATTAATCTGAGTTAGCCAACTTTTTCCCAGTATGTAACATGAAGATGCGTCCATAGCTTGCAGTATTCCAGTTAAAAAACTTTTTGCGGACACCGTCAGATAGGTCTTTGCTGAGGTATCTTAGTGGAAAAATATTCTGTGTGTACTGTTTAACTATTGCGAAAGGAATTTGTGAATATCAACTGAGATAAATAAGATATTTTGTTGTTGTAGTGTACAGCGAGAAACGGTGCAGTTGGAACGATGAATATAAAATGGCAGAATGGGTGCAAAGTACAGACTATTCAACGTGCAATATGTTTCCCGTGTATGAAAGAAGATACAACTTCCAAGTGATAGCTTTAGGAGTATGTTTGGTATTTTGTCTGCCTGCGATCGTGATTTTTTTTGCACACAAAAAACTAAGAACCACCATCAGGGTGATACTACATAGAAATCTACTAATAGCCATTTGCGTGCGGTGTATGTTAACCATTTTATCCAAAAAATTGATTTACATGGACGCCCTTAAGCCAGAGGAAAAAAGTTATCAAGTTATGCAGACGAACGGAGTTTGGTGTAGACTTCTTACATTTTTGGAAAGTTCCTCAATTAATTGTATTTACGGGTGCATGTTCCTCGACGCTTTCTATCTGCACAAAGTCATAGTCCGTGCATTTGCTAAAGAAATCGAAATGAAGTACATTTACACAGTCTTAGCAGGTACAAAAGATTAAATAATTGTTAATGTCGCTTTTGTAATGTGTTTTTTTAGGATTAACTTTCGTATTCAGTATTTGCTGGGCTATAGCTATGGCGGTTAAAGAAGCTCAAAATTGTTGGTTAGAATTGGAGAACCTCCAATGGATTATGGACGGATTCAGAATAACCGTTTTGCTTACAAATTCGTTGCTTTTGGTGGATATCATTAGGGTTATGGTGTTTAAATTAAAACATGGTACTCACACTCAACAAACCATGTACGTAAAGAAGAAACATATATACATATAGATACGCCTTGTATTCCGTAGGGGTAGGAGAGACCACTTTCTTTCACTTCCGCTACGGTTCTTACACACATCTTTTGCTTCTTCTACTTTCATCAGTGCTCTCTTACATGCTTGTCGGTTGTTGGTACTCTTAATCTGGCCTTTTTTCTTTACTACTCATCTCCGCAGCATTAACCTTATTTTTATGCTTCTTCTGCCAAACTCAACATTCACTACCATACTGATAAGTGTAGGAACCAACACACCTCTATGAACAGCCAGACGTGCCTTTTTTAAAACGTTCTGGCTGCTCATAAAGTTCGCTCAATGTCAGTCATACTTTCTGTCTCTCGTAAACTTTAAACCCAAGTAAACAAACTCATTTACTTGTTCCACTTTTTCTCCTTTAATCAGCACCTCGCATTTTGTCATGTCATGTCTTCTTTTTCAAAAACCATTTACATATTTCGTCTTGCTTAAATTTACTTTCATCCTTTTGATTTTCAGGGCATCAAGCATAACATTCACCATCGCCTGCAACTTCTCTTCAGATGATGCTAATATGACCTGATCATCGGCGTAAAGGCATTTGACGATAAAATCATTTTTTCAATCCATATACACTCTCTTTCAAATCTTTTAAACAATCGTCCATGTAATCGTCTATGTCGACCACAATTCACTCCTCATCACTCTGTCATACGCCTTTTCCAAGTCTATAAAAGTGCAATAGACCTTCTGACTTCTAGCCAAGAATTTTTCGACTATACCTGGTAATGAAAAAACCTGATCCATTCGTCTCCTTCCTTTTCCAAATCTTGCTTGCAAACCCCATATCATTTTCTCAGTTTCATTCGTCACTCTTTCTCACTCTCTTTCAAATTTTTAAAACAATCGCCAGAAATTCATTTGCGGTTCTTACTCAGGGCAAACTAAAAATTGATAAATATATTGTGTTTTAGCGCTGCCTTTAGAGCTACCATTTTTTTGATACCCCTTTTCGGGCTCCACATTATAGTGACTGCCAAAAAATTCGTCTATGATAATTCGTGCAAAGCAGAGGACCTATACGACTATTTTAGATACGCTATGGAAGGTCTACAGGGAATTATAGTTTCGATTATTTTCTGTTACGCCAATAACGAGGTAAATTTTTATAAATTTTTTATTAGTCGTGACTACTATGTAGATCAGTGGTTCCCAAACTCTTTTGACCCATTGCCACCTTTTCATAATCAAAACTTGTCCACGGACCCTGGGTAAAAAAATATATAAATGCATAATAGAAATATCAGTGGACTGAGTGCGACCCGAGAGGTCCACACGACTAACTTCACAGTGAAAAGAATGAAAAAATACCATATGTTTTGTTATTATAATAATAATTATTATTATTAATAAAATTATTATAAAAAATTGTTTCAAATTGTTTATAACATATTATAATTGTCATTAACAATATTCTGTTTATGTCAACCGTATTCTTTCAAACTTTTTCTTATCATTTCATAAGCGGGAGCTATTTTCAATTGTTATGAACAATGCTTGATTATTACTAACAATAATTTTTCAAAGTTATAGCGTCTTCAATGCCATTCTCTCAATGCTGACACAAGTTTAAAATTCTCTAATTACTTTTTTTGTTTTCTAAAACTATCTCTCCTTAGGAAATTTTGAGCTGCGTAATTATGAGTCGAATGCAATTGGTCTCACGTCGATATCATTTTTTGTTCTCGAGATAATCGAGACGAAAAATAATTCCGAAAGTTTACCATTTTTTTCAGTTTTTTTATTCTCCATATAAAACAGCTTGATTGATTTTGCTGAAAATCAAATAAGTTCCAACTTGCGTAATTATGCGTCGAATGCAATTGGTCCCACTTCAATATCATTTTTTATTCTCGAGATAATCGAGACGAAAAATAATTCCGAAAGTCTACCATTTTTTTCAGTTTTTTTATTCTCCATATAAAACAGCTCGATTGATTTTGCTGAAAATCTAATAAGTTTCAAATTGCGTAATTATGCGTCGAATGCAATTGGTCCCACTTCAATATCATTTTTTATTCTCGAGATAATCGAGACGAAAAATAATTCCGAAAGTTTACCATTTTTTTCAGTTTTTTTATTCTTCATAAAAAACAGTTCTACCGATTTTGCTGAAAATCTAATCAGTTCTAAGTTGCGTAATTATGCGTCGAATGCAATTAGTCCCACGTCGATATCATTTTTGTTCTCGAGATAATCGAGACGAAAAATAATTCCGAAAGTTTACCATTTTTTTCAGTTTTTTTATTCTTCATAAAAAACAGTTTGACTGATTTTGCTAAAAATCTAATCAGTTCTAAGTTGCGTAATTATGCGTCGAATGTAATTAGTCCCACGATGATATAATTTTTTGTTCTCGAGATAATCGAGACGAAAAATAATTTCGAACGCACATACGTACATACACACACAGAGACGTCCACTTAAAAACTATTGTATTCGACTTCCACTGGAAAGTTAAAAATTTAACTTTGATGTCTTGAATAGTAAATGGTGACGTAAAAAAAAATATAGGTAAATAAAACATTACACTAAAGATGTACTTATTGAAATAATAATTTTTGTTTTAAAATACAAAAAGAATTAATGAACCCGATAGGATGTTATGAGTGTATTTATGTTTGGCTTTATGTTCGTGAGAAGCAATCGCAAATCACCACTAATATCTAGTCGGTTTCTTTTTTTTGTGATGAGGCTCATAACGGCACTGACTAAAGACGGAAAAGCAACCAACAGCTTCTGTAAAATAACCTATAATGCTGAATAGGAATTGGCCAGCATTACTTTCACTGTTTTTTAATGGTTTGATCTTTCCATATTTTTATGAGTTTAGTTGTTGCTGATCTGGCTATTGCCAATTTTCTCTTTATTTTCTCTAAACATTCTCGGTTATCAAAGATCCCAGGTATATAAACTTGTTCACCACATTACCACATTCGGTATAGCTTGTTTTAAATATGCCAGAAAGCCTTTTTGTGTCCTACCATTGCGCGGACCCCTGACGTTGTTCAGAGACCCCCAAATTAAATTTAATTTTCCAAGGACCCCCTGAATGATTCCAGGGATACCTGAGGATCCGTAAGAATCACCTTGGGAACCACTGGTGTAAATGAACGACGGAAATTTTGTGAATTAATTTTTTATTTTTAGGTGCAAATCGAAATCAAGAATAATTTTAGGAAATTTTACATCTATTTAAATCAAAAGTTTGGTTGGAATATGGTTCACAAAAAGAGAGCAACTACTGCAACCCTTGTACCAAATAGATAGGAATTATATTTTTTTTAAACAAGCAGTAAATTTTCCATAGAGTCACGTATTTATTATTCAATTTATTGCCCATTATTTGTGCTCGTTCAAACTACCTCTGTAGCTTTTTATTGCATCAAAAATAATTGACAATAATTAGGATTTTCCTCTTTTATGTGTATTTCGTGCATAATTTTCGAGCATCTTGGCAAGATCTAAAAATGTCGTCTATCTATGATTAACAAATAAACAAAAAAATATGTAAAAATAGCTCAAACCACATCTTATTCCCGGCATTGAGTCATTTATTTGTTCAAGGTTTTGTAAATGTTTAAAAACCTCAAAGATTATATATTATTATTAAATTCATCAAAAGTTTTTGTATATTTACCTATCTGCAGGTACCTAGATTATTACTAAATAAAAACTAAATACTTTTTGGACACCCACCATGGGCGTAGGTGGTATACGCTTTTTTAGAACAATAAAATAATCAGCCCAAGCTTGCTTTAACGCCCTTAAAAAAAACAGAGTTTGTATGATGTTTTATTTTTATAAATGTATAATTTTATTATTGAATGAATGGGTAAAAATTCTAAGGACAAAATTAAAAAACTTTCCAAAAGTGGCAAATATAAATTAAACTGTAATGAATGCGATGCTACATACATTGGTAGGACTTGTAGACCTTTGAAGTCCGCATTAACGAGCATTTGATACTAATAAATATTCCGCTTTCGGCCAAAACTAACGGTTTAATAAACACAGCTCTAATAAGAACTCACAAATTTTGCATGAGGTCACTTCCAAAAACTACAAAAAATTGGACATATACACCAATAATAAACTGCGTAGCAACATTATCTGCCTCAACACTCAGGTTAATCTTAATAAAGCGTACATTCCTCTTCATAGACGCCTAAATTAAAACATTAACAATCTTCTTAATAATTCCCCATAACTCAACTCATTTTTTTTTCATTCAATATGCCATACACAAATTGGTCAATTTTAAATTTAAACTTTATCTACTAGTTAGCGCTCCTTTCTTGTCGATAACAGGGTTTTGCCTCAATATTTTATACTTGATGTGCTCTACTTGTCCCACATCGTATGTCAGCTCTGTCCCTTGTGTTACTCAACTTCTCAATTATTGGAATGCTGTGAGTTGTTTCATCCACATCTAGCCTAGATTGTTACAAATGCCGGTTCTCATTAGACCTTTCATTTCTATTTTTGGTTTTTGTACATTCAACAAATTTCATTGTTTGTTTCCAATATGTTTATTTAATTTTCTTCAGTTGAAGCGACGCTCACTTGACATGACACGTGAGAAAATGGATTGTCATGTTATAGATTCTTAATAAGTGACCGATTACATAGGCAAAAATCACGTAACGCGAGATGGCGCTGTGACAAAATGTCGGATCGAGGTGTGAACAACAAATATTCTGTATTTGATCAATTGTAAATCCAAAGTTTTAATTGAAGGGAATTTAAGTTATCTTAGATATTTGAGTTGATGTTTTGTGTTAAACTATTAGATTGAAGCTGGATTTTTGGTTTGATTTCGACGTTTCAGTTTTATTGTCGCTGTATTATGTGGGTTAACGTGTTCACCAATAAAGGAAGGTGAAGAGGTTTTTAAGGCTGGCAACATCATTTTATGTAGAACTGACGGTCACAATAAAAAAATCATAAAAATCATCTTTCAAACGCTTTCTCTGTGTTGTTAAAGTCACTATGAATAATCACAAATAAAATGATTTATTATTGGACAACAATATCAAACTTACCACTGAAAAAATCATCTTTTACAAAGTGCTTGCTGCAAACAAACATAAACTTTGAGTTTGGTTTTCCTATCTTTAAGACCATCTTTTATTTCTGAGCTGCTTTAGGATTTTTTTAATATATAAATAAAATTAAAAAATTTTTAACCATATTTTATTTCATTGTAAAACTTCAATACATGTATATAAGTTGTAAAGGTGTAAATTTTTTTTAAAAAACCTTTTTAACATGTTCTTATGTATTTTATATAATTTGATGGATCTTGCAAACCTGAAAAGTAAGTAACATTATTTATATTATCAAAAAAAGCATATTTCCCATTGTTCAATATTACCTACTTCCAGGTAAGCACTCAAGATGACCTAAAAGTCAAACGCGCTATGCTACATACATATAGTCACGCCTTTTTCCCGTAGGAGTAGGCAGAGTCCACTTCCGCCACGGTTATTACACATACTTTCATCAGTGCTCTCATAAATGCTCGTCGGTTGTTGGTACTCTTGACCTGGCCTTTCTTCAAAACAATGTTGATCTGATCGAGATCGATGTTCGCTGAGGTCGAACTCTACCGACTTCCGTCCATTCACACTCGCCTTATAAATTTGTTTCGTCAATCTTTCTTCATTCATCCTTTCTACGTGTACAAACCATCTTAGCATTCCTTTACATATATTTGATACCACATCTTTCAAACCATAGAGTTTCCTTATCTCACTAATCTTCACTTTATCCAACCGAGTCACTCCGGCTATACTTCTCAGACTACTTATCTCAGCAGCATGAATTTTATTTTCATGCTTCTTCTGCCAAACCCAACATTTAATACCATACATAAGTGTAGGAACCAACACACCTCTATGCACAGCCAGACGTGCCTTTTTTGACACTTTCTGGCTGTTCATAAAGCTATGCAGTGCCCCATTTATTGGTTTCCTGCCAACACCCTTCGCTCAATATCACTGTCATACTTTCCTAAGTATACAAACTCATTTACTTGTTCCACTCTTTCTCCCTTAACCAGAATTTCACAGTTTGTCATGATTTCTTCTCTTTCAAAAAACATTACTATCGTTTTGTTTACATTTATTTTTATCCCGTTGATTTTCAGGGCATGATGCATAACATTAACCATCGTCTGCAACTCCTCTTCAGATGACGCTAATATGACTTGATCATCGGCGTTACGAAGGCATTTGACGATCAAATCATTCATTTTCAATCCATACGCACTTTCTTTCAAAACTTTTAAAAAATCGTCTATGTATAAGTTAAACAGCCATAGCGAAGCCACACATCTCTGTCTTACACCTTTTTCGATGTTAAACCAGTCTGTAAAAGCTCCGTTTATCCTGACTCGCTATGCTATTCTAATAAAAAGTTTTTTATGCTCGAAATACAAGTTTTGTCTTTTTTAACAATTTTATTGTTGCCCATTCACAACAATTAACCATGTTACATAATGTTTTACAGTCAAACACACTCTTAATAATTTCAAGTTCATACAAATTAAACGTTTTTACTATCGGATAATTTAAATTTCAATTTCTGTTTTCCATTTTAAAATTTACGAGACATTATTGTTTGTGGAAACGCTTTAAACCAATGAAATAATTGTCGTGTTTAATAATAATTGTAATAAATAATACATTTCGACACAAAATTCTGTCCGCAATGCGGCTAATGGTTGGTAAAACCTACTAATTGCCTAGTCTAACATTATTAAGACTCTAATACATCGTCGTATCTAAAATGATTGACAGTCATTAAGAGCAAATAAATTTTAAACGGTAAGATTCGTGGAACGGTATAAATTCCCAAGGATTCGCCAGAAAGATCCTTCCGATGAATGCGTCGATAAAAGGGTGAGGGTAAATCGTCCTTAGCGTTGCGTCTATGTCGTTTAACGATATTATAATGCGCCTAAAAATAGTTTTAGAACTCCCGCTTTCGACTAAATCTTGCGCCCAATAATATTGTTTACCGTTCTAGATTTTATCGGTACAGAAGTGTGTACCTTTATATAAAATGTTGATTACTTTGGACGATGTGTTTATCTATATTAATCGGATGTAGGAGTCGAGAAAAAAAATTAATGGATGATATAAGATTTCGCGAAGTATCATCATTGATAGATAAGAGAGGAACGATTTTCGACGAAATCTGGACGTACTTTTATTGATATTATGATTTTTAATATATTATTTGTGATATTGTTCGTTTTTCAACAAATAGCAGCGGTGAGTAGAATTTTTTATCATTAATTTTATTAAAAAAAAACCACACACTTCAATATCTAATTGTTAAAATTGGTAAAATTGTTCAAGCCCCCTTGAAATTATGATTTTATTAATTCAGATTAATCACAACACAATGACATCTATAGCAGTGCCAATTAAATACCGTATTTTTTCAACGACCATTTTAAGTGATAAAACCAAATGACAAAAAAGAAAGTGCGCGTGATACCTTTCCTAGATCTAGCTACTTAGAGAAGCAAAAATATACGCCATTTTTTGGGCTAATTCTTTGCGATTTTAACCAACTAAGTCTTTAAAAGCCTCCCAGAACTCTTTATCAGATCTTTCTCTTTTTCATATGCAATATTCAGTATGCATTTTCATTTTCCTGCATGTACGTTTGAAAATTACTTGGAAAATCAATAATACTCAGTTATAAAAATACCTAAATATTCCTTTAATATATTTTTTTTTATTAAAATAGTCGCAAAAAGGGTAGACCTATCGTGTGGGCCACGGACGGCCCGCACTGCGACTATTAGTAGGGGAAGGGGTTATAGAAAGCAAATGATTGTGGACACGCTTTTTAAAAAGTTGCAGGTCATATTTCTCTGGAAAAACTGATTTTGGAAGCTTATTCCATTCCGCTGTAAAAGAAGGATTCTTAATGAAGATTGGTCCTTGTAGTGTCAATCTTGAGAGTAAATGGGTGAGACTGATCAGCGTGCCGAGTTCTTCGGCCGCATGTGGCCAATGGTGGTACAAGAGTTTTTATTTCTTTGGAGCATCTGCCATGGAAATATCTGTAGAGCAATGACTGGTCTGCAACTCTTCTTCTATGTTCTAGAGGGTAAAGGGTATCTGTGAGAGTTGAGCCGTTTATCAAGCGAATGGCTCTTTTCTGAATGGAATCTAGAAGACGAAGAACCCCAAATGTGCGAGCAATACTCCAGTAGAGGTCGGATTTAAGCCTTGTACGTCATCAACAGTTGATCAGGAAGAAAAAACTTTCTGGCTTTCCACAGAAAACCTAGCATCTGGCTTGCCGACTTTGCGATGTTAGCAACATGGTCATGCCAAGACATATTATTGGACACCGTGACTCCCAAAATCGAGATGGAGGGACTTGGTTCAAGGGTATTTCCGGACATTGTGATGGGATGATTTGAGGAATTCACTTTCTTGGAAAACGTGGCACTTTGTGTTTTTTGGGCGTTGAACTGAACAAGATTGTTGGTTCCCCACTCGACGATTGCTTTAAGATCTCTATTGATGGAATCAACCTGTTCCTGCCTGAGTCTATTTGTATCATTCACCGAAAGTGATCGATAGGATGTGAAAGTTGAGACAAGTGTGCTATCGTCTGCGAAACTGTAAATGGGGTTTGTGGTGGTTTTCAAGAGGTCGTTGATGTGTAAAAAAAATAAGGTGAGGGACAGGATGGAACCCTGGGGTACCCCGGCATTAGTTTTAAACGCATCAGAAGAAATACCGTCAACTGCCACATGTAAGGAGCTCAAGAGCCATTGGCGCAGTTTGGTTGGGAGACCGTAGGCAGATAATTTACTTAACAATGCCTGGTGCCAAACGCGGTCAAAGGCTTTAGATATATCCAAGGCTATTGCACGGGATTCACCAAACTTTTCAATAGTGTTTGTCCAGAGCTGAGTGACATAAGCCAGCAAATCTCCAGTAGACCAAAGTTGTCGAAATCCATATTGTCTGTCATGAATTATCTCAAATTTCTCCAGATATTTGATGAGTTTTGTGTTAATCGCTTTTTCCATAACTTTGGATATGACTGAGAGCAATGCAATAGGGCGATAATTTGCAGGAATAGTCTTCTTTTCTTTTTTCGGAATCGGTTGGACTTTAGCGTTTTTCCACATGGACGGAAATACTCCTTTGCTGTATGATAACTTGAAGAGTCTACAGAGAACTGGGATGAGCTCTTGAGCACAGGTCTTCAGGACAATTGTCGGAATTCCATCTGGTCCTACTGCCTTATTAGAGTCAAGATTTCGTAGGATTTTCCTGATAGTGCGATGGCGGATAGTGACCTCAGGCATTGATGCGTTTATTCTAGGTATCGTTTTATACCAAACAACAAATAAAACGCTAAATTAATAATATTCACGTCATTGTCTCCGTTCACTTATTTTTCTTCTGGCATGTGCCATCGTTCTTTAATTTTATAAACTGTCGTTTGATACACAAACAGATAAAATCATTTAAAAAATTTCCGAAAATTTTTGGTCGTTTTATTAGTTATGTCAGGAGATCCTTTGTTCAATTATTGTTACACATTATAACAACAATGAGTCGCAAAATCGGTTACTGATGTTTCTGATGACAAAGCTCCACATCATTAGACAAATATCCACTAATAGTTACTGCATAAAGCTTAAGAGATGCTGATCAAGGACACCAATTTATAAAATCTTTTGCTTGGTAAATTGAATGTCCAGACGATTGATTTCAATGAACAAATCGGTTAGACATTTTTAAAATGAACAAAACGATATTTAGTTCTCCTTGTAAAGCTATATAATGTTCTAACTAGAAAAATTACAGTTGGTTTTTCATGTCCTTTAAATTTTTCGGGTTCAAAAAACCTAAAAGTTTACAAATATAAATTAAAAATTGTCCCTTCCGATTGGTATACAACAATTTATTTGCTAGGGTGCTTCATAAACAGCTACCAAAAAAAAATGGTGGTTGCTTAAAAAATAAATCGTGGACCGTCAATATTTTTTATTCGTTAAAAACTAAATTTAAAAAAGAATAGCGACCGTTCAATATGACTTTAATTGATAAATTGGTAGGACATTAGTTTAATTTGTTTATTTCTATTTATGTCCGTGTCAACGTCTTTTATGAACGTTTATATCATACTAGCGGACTCGGCAGACGTTGTCCTGCCCGAACATTAAATAATATGCATAAAGTTGAGTGGGCTCTCAGAGGTAGCGACTCCACATTGGAGTGAGTAACTACTCCTCTCAGTGAGCGCGTACTCCGTTTTGGTATGCATAAAATATACAACGAAAAACGGAGTTGGGGTACTCGGGAATATCGAGTGGTCACTCTGATTTGCAGGTTTCGACTTATGCAAAATAAAGCATCTAAGAGAAGGCACTTTTCCTATTTCGACACGTATTTTATGTTGTAGTATTGTATTGGGGTATCTGCATCCCAAAAAGGAATCATGACCCACGGAGCTAAACCATACCCAGAGTCTCCCAACACAACAGCACTAGCCTGGTTCCATTGCATGACGTTGTGTACATTCGAATTTTTCCATATCCCAGAGTCGTGTACATATCCTAGCCAAAAAGCATCCACACTTGTAAACTCTTCATTTGAATTGCACGTTGCCTGCACATTTATGCCAGCAAATTTTTTTTGTTAATATATTCGTCTCCGTGAATAGACGGTTTAACTAAAGGAACATGAGTACAGTCTATAGCACCAATAGCTAAAGGAAAATTAAACTTTTCTTGCCATTTATTTTTAGCATTCTGCAGATCTACATCTATTATCAGGGCTAAAGATAAGGGGCTTTGTTCTGTAGTTGTGCTTCTTGATTTCAGTCGAGCTTTCGACACTTTTAACTATGATCTTATTTTAGCAATATTACATTATATGGGTTTATTGAGTAGTGCTATTAAATTAAATGAATGTTATAATAAAAACAAAGAACAAAAAGTATGTATAAATAAAATCAATTCCAGCTATTTAAAACTCAAATCAGGTGTGCCACAGGGTTCTATACTGGGTCCATTGTTGTTCACTATTTATACATCAAATATGTTACGCTATCTAGAATATTGTTAAATTCACCTTTATTCCGATGACACTCAATTCTATTACAGCTTTCCCCTTCAACATGTAGAAAACGCATGCCTACTTATAAATAAAGATCTCGAGTCGTTCGTTAAGTCAGCAAGAGACCATTGTCTGCTATTAAACGCCACTAAATCAAACATCATCCTTTTTAGATCAAAAATGAATCGACAGAAAGTAAGTGAATCTCTTATGATTAGAGTTAATATTGTTGCATTATATCCCACAAATGAATCCAGAAGTCTGGGAGTTATAATCGATTCTGACTTACGATTTGAGAAACATATAAACAAGCAAATACAATTAGCATATTCTTCGATAAAACTTATATATGGAAATAGACTCCTACTCTCACAACAGACAAAAACAGCTCTCTGTAATGCACTGGTTTTATCTAGATTTAATTATTCAGATACTTTATATGGCCCAAGTTTAACAAAACAGTATGCACAAAAACACAGAAAGTACAAAATTCACGGAATAAGAAAATATCAAAGAGTATCTCATAAGTTACGTGAAACAGGCTGGATTACAATGGAAAATAGACGAAAATTAAATGCTGCAAATTTATATCAAAAAATTTTACTTACTAAAACGCCGCCTTACTTGTACAGGAAAATCACTTTTCGTACTGACGTTCATAATTTGAACATAAGATTTAAAGGTACTCTTACCCCACCTAGTTTCAAAATAGAATTTTTCAAACGATCATTTAATTACAACGTATGCCAAGTGATTAACCTGTTACCAGAAGAAATGAAAAATGCAAATATTTCTGTTTTACGAAAAAAATGTAAGCACTTTCTTCTGGAAAACCAACTTTAATAATAACCTACTTCATACATTTTTATTATTAAGTGGTCAAACAAAGCAAGTCTCAGAAATGTACGTCTTTTCTTTTCTTGCATTATGTTAATTATACTAATCTCATATTCCAATTTTTCTCTTACTTAATTCTATCTTATCTTAGTTTAGGTAAAAAACAAATTTATGGGGTTGAGTGGAAGAGCAACTTAGTAGCACTTGTGCTATCTAAGTTGAACTTCGCCTTTTGTGTTTCAGCTATGTACCACTATTTTTGTTAAGTTTAAATCAAATTATATGTAATTAGGGCTGTGATACAATAAAGACGATTATTATTATCTTCATTCTTTCTTCATAACTTAAGGCTCCGCCCCTATATTCTTCAGTATCTCCAAGAAAATTTTACCTACATTTTAATGCATATCAAATGGAGTAGCTCCTTTAAAAATGTGAGTAAAAAATGGCTACTCAACTTTATGCATATGACCCATTAGCTTGCCTGCTTTGAGATTTTCACTTTCGTTACTTCTTACAGCTAAAAACACCAGCATAAATACACTAAACCTTTTTATTATTAAACCCACCCGTTTAAATTTTTCACGCATAGGTACTTCATGTTTTTGCTCAAATTTAAATAACTCAAGTACAGTTTCAATATTTTCGAATAAAAAATTTGAAATGACAGGTGTTTGGCTACTAATATTTCATTTGCGTTGTATGGGAGGTACCATTACCACTTCCTACACAAATGTTTTTTTTTTCACTAAAACCACCCTCGGTATGTAAAAAATAACTTCTGAAAAATTCATCCCAATCGGTCCAGCCGTTTGGGAGTTTTTGAAGGACATACATACAAATATTTTTTTATATTTACATATATATATATATATATAGATTTATATTTTTTATTGAACTTGTTTTTTACCCATGTAAACTCGGAGAGCCACTTCCAAAATCGAAACTTATATGAAACACACGCAAGGGTTAATTATGTTTTAGATAAATACCTTTCCAGTAAAATTATCCATTGTGGTGACTACAATATTGCTGATGGATTCTGGTTCAATGAAACACTGGTTCTAAATTTTGACTGTCACCTGCTCTTGCGTTATTATATTCATCCAGTTTTCATAATTTATATCAAACCAATATTAATCCTTATTCAAGAAACGTTTACTTAGATTTAATTTTTATCTATTAATAATATACAAGGATAGTTCACAAATTGTTGTCACTAACATAGAAGATAACACAGAACTTTGAGTCTTCAGCCATTCATCTACCGCCGACATCACTTCGTTATCATCAGCAAAGCGGATTCCACAAAGATGTTTTTTAATTTTGGGAATAGATGGTGGTCACTGGGGTTAAATTTGGATAATAAGAGGGTTGTTCAAAAATTTCAAATCCCGCATTGGGAATGGCAGCCATTGCAACCCAACTTTTGTGGGCCGGAGCGTTGTTTCGGTGGAAGAGCACACTAAATGATTTTTTTTTCTCTGTCCTTTTCTCTGATCGCTTCGCGTACTTTTGGTATTAAATTCGCATAATATTACCTGTTGTGGTGCGCCCACGCGGTAAATAATCCACGAAAATATCATCTGCAAAATCCCAAAAAACTGTAGCCATGATCTTACCAGCTGATTTTTGAGGGAGAGGGGAACCCCTATGCCTATGAATTCTGGATCAAAGTGATGAACCCATGTTTCGTCGACTGTAAAATTTTTTCGCTTAAATTAATCGGGATTTCTGTTAATGATCTCCAAATTTGTCTTTGCTACAACCTGGCGGACACGCTTCTTGTCTGCCGTCAGCATTCATGGAACCCAACGTGCAGAGAGTTTTTTGAGACTCAATTCCTAATGTAAAATTATTTTAACGCTTCCAACGAAAAACCTACATGTCTCTGCTATAGCCTTGACGTAATTTTTTATTAATTTTAATTCTTCTGTCATTAAATACCATGTCATGAACTAAATCTACATTTTCTTTGGTCACCACAGTTTTGGGGGCTCCTGCACCCAGATCTATGTAGATAGGACTCTTTTCCCAGTTTAAAATCTCGTGACCAGTCCTTAATTACCTGGTACAAAGGGACAGAGTCACCCAATACTTCTACCATGCCCTTATAAATTTCTTGCGGTGATAACCCCTTTTTACAGAGGTACTTTATCGCACCTCTTATCTCAATTTTGTATATTTTTATGAAATCACGCACACCTCAATGGAAAAAAATTAATAATTTACATACATGAACTGATGCGCTGATGCTAATTGGCCCACACTAATGTCATACAATAAGCTGTTGCCTGACACTTTATTTGCATTTATCATTCAACGCCAACTATGTTAGGGGCAACAATTCGTGAATTATCCTTGTATTTGTCTAAAATCTATCAGACCCACTATTTTAAAATGCATAACTTAACTCAGCTATTTGGTTTGATTTGCAAAATGTTCTAAATGAACACTTAATATATTGTTACAAATCCGGTCCTATCGGCAACCAAGAAATCGACCGCGTTTAGGGTCCAATTTAGACCGCTTTGCGTTGTCTGCCGCCGACGGGGTCCAGAAAGGACAAGCAACCTCTTGAAGCCGCGTCGAATGATAGAGAAACAGGTAGAATGATCTTGAACTGTGATATCGAGATATAAAAGGGGAAGCGATCATAACAAGAGACAGTATCGGCTTTTGTGTTTATGAATTAATAAATGTAAATAGTTATATAGAGTTGTAAAAGTTGTATAGCTAAGTGAATATCCAAGTGGTTAATGAAAATAAAATTTATTGTATTGAAATAAACATTGTTTTGTAACTGGATCGAGAATTTTAATCGCCGAACTCACAGAGGAACTAAAAAAAGCTGTAACAATATGATTAATATTATTACGACTCCAAAAATGGTGATTACATAGCCGTAAAAATTTTTTGGCAAGTGTTGACTGGGAAGTGGACTTTCTAGAATACCAGGGTTTATATAAAACAATTTAAAAATTTTATAATTTACTTTATACAGCTTTAGACTACTATGTTTCCTGAAATAAATAAAAGCATCAACTTTTTCAGTATTTAAGGTTAAAAAATTTAATTTTCAAAACAAAGTTGATTCACAAAGAATACAAATGTGAAAAATTATATAGATATAAAGAAATTTGTTATCTGAGAGATCAATGTAAATATTTGAGAAATACCTGCCACCAAGCATATAATAATATAAATAAAATAGAGAATAACATTAACAACAATCCTCGAAACCATGTTCTACAAGAATCCTGTTAGTGAAAATAACAATGATATAGTGAATCTTTTTGCCGCTACTTTTCATCTGTCTACAGTAATGAAACAGTGAACCAAACTCCAAAATATAAATGCAGTGATACAATTGATACATGTCTTTCCAGATAATTAAAAAAAAATTGTTTTTTAAAAACCAATTAATTAAAAGTGGATCACATAATGAAATAAAAAATTATCGAGAAGTTTGCAATCCATTCAGTCGGGGTAAATCAACCAGTACAAATCTGCTTATTTTATAAGAAATGCTTTCGAAAATAGATACCAGGTTGATTTAATTATAAAGTTAATTATAAATTGCTGTTGCATAAACTATATGTTTTGAGTATTCAGGAAATAATTCTGAAAGGGATTGAAATTTTTTTCGATTGTAGGATCCAGTATGTAAAATATGATAGCTCATAGTATAGGATCCCGATATTAAACGACCTTCACCGAGATGTTTATTTGATGAAACGTATTTTATATTTAATTTAAACATCAATAAATATATTGCATATGGGTTGCCTAACAAATTTCAGTCCAGGATATGATTAATTAATAATTAAAAAAAAATTATTTTGAACATTTCACCGGTTTTATTATTAGACAAATTCTATACCAAAGTACGAAGCCCATAGAATATGCAAACGTCAGGTTGCCTATTCTTTTCCGGTCACAATTCTCGGGTAGCCAAGTATAAACAGGTAAATTGATGCAAGCACCGGTCTGATTATTGAATTAAAATTACAAAATTACCGATTATTTCATTATGTACGATATATATATATATATATATATATATATATATATATATATATATATATATATATATATATATATATATATATATATAGAACAGAAGTTGTTTGTTAAACATACTACTTTAAGGTCAAGATTTTACAATACGCCTACGACATTACAGCATGTATATTCAGTAAAAGCTCCTTATTCGCGGGGTATACGTTCTTTATGACGCGAATAGAGAAATTGTGAATATGGAATGATGATTTGTATGGGATTATAAGAGATACGTTCCAAGGTTCCAAAATAAAAAAAATAAAATCAATTTAAAGTTTTTAACAATATATATTAAAGCTCACCTTTTCAGAGCTCTTTGAAGTCTCTTCTTCAATGGAATGCGGATTTAACATTTATTCCATGTCGGTTTCGATCAAATGTTCGCCTTGCGATTCAAGCAACTCTCAAATATCGCTAAATTCTATTTGCTCGATGCCCTTTTCTTTTTTCCAACATGATTTCAATATGAATGGTGTAAGTTCTTCCAATGGTTGATTTATGATAATAATGCATCTTGCAATGTTAAAATTTTTCCAGCATTGATGTCCAGTATGATTTTAAAGGTTCGTCTGATGTAATAGACCTTGAACGCCTGGGTTGTTCCTTGGTCCATGGGTTGAAGTAAAGCAGTTGTGTTAGGAGGTAAAAATATCACCTTTATATTTGGATGCATAGTTTCAAGCTCACAAGGATGACCTGAAGCATTGTACAAAACTAGAACGATTTTTTTTTCAAAAAGTCCCATCACCAGGAACAAAACAATTTTGGAACCTGTCAGAAAAAATACCACTTGTCACCCACGCTTTCTTATTTGCTCGTCAAAACATTGACAGGTTGTCAAAATCCGACTCCTTTCAAGAAGAAGAACTCAGTCACAGTTTTTAACCCGCGAATAGAGAAAACGCGAATAAGGGAACAGTAAATAAAGAGATTTTACTGTAAAGCTCATATAATATAAATGTGCATGCACGTCATAAAGCGAGTATGAGGTCATATTTGAACAACGTTACCAGACTTTGACAGTAGTACGGACATTAAAGAAATAATAAGGTTATGTTGTTGATCATTTAATAAAAATACTTTACCATTAATTAGTCTAGGACAATGCAAAAAAACTTTGAGAATTTTACCTAAACAAAAAGTTTTCAATAAAAACCATTTAAGTTATTTTATTAATGCTATATTTAATTTGAATCAGCATAGAGTTATTTATAGATTTCCAGCAGGCATACGACTGTGTAAAAAGGGTCAAAATATGGCATACAATGGCTGAGTTTGGCATCCCATCTAAGCTGATCAGAGTAAACAGTTCTTGTGTTGAGGGTTCTAGGTGCAGGGTAAAGATTGGTGATGACCTCTCAGATGTGTTTCAGGTGAGCACAGGTCTTAAACAGGGAGACGCACTATCACCCACGCATTGGAGAAATCAGTAAGAGAAGCCAAAATCGAAACTCAGATATTTGGGGCCAGTGGATCAATTTTGCTGCTAGCATATGCCGACGATATAGACGCAGTGAGCATAAGCGTCATAAAAGTAAAAAAACTATTTTACAAAATCAAAAAAGAAGCGGCATTTATGGGGCTTACAGTGAACGAGTCCAAAACAAAATATATGCATGTCTCAAGACCAGGCAGAGCTAGAGTAGGACAAAATGTGAACAAGGACAGATACAACTTTGAAAATGTAAGACGATTTAAATACTTAGGCTCTACAATCACATCCGACAACGATATAAGTGAAGAAATCAGAGAACGCCTAAAGTCAGCGAACACGTGCTTATACGCCCTAACGGATATACTAGAGTCCAAATACGTGACTACGAGAACGAAAATCAAAACTTACCAGACCATGATAAGACCCGTGGTAATGTAAGGCTACGAAACCTGGACTCTTACGATGTGAAATGAGGAACTTATTCGAAAATTCAAAAGAAAAGTGCTGAGGAAAATTTTTCGGACCCACCAAAATCCAGGATACGTGGAGCTACCGGATCAAAACAAATGCAGAACTAGAACAAATATACAATCAGCCAGAACTGATTAACCTCATAAAGGCACAAAGGTTAAGATGGGCAGGGCACGTACGAAGACAGTCAGAGGATAGAATGGTCCGCTTAATAAGGGACAGAGCACCAGAAGGAAGACGACCACTTGGAAGACCGAGATTAAGGTGGCGTGATAATATAATATCGGACCTCCGGAAAATGGGCATCGGGAATAGTCTACAAGTTATGGAAGACCGAGATAGATGGAGGCAAATTGTTGCCTCAGCCAAGGCCCTTCAGGGGCTGTAGCGCTACGGAGTAAGTAAGTAAGCATAGAGTTATTTAGAGGCAGTAACAAAAAAATAATACTGATCATAATTTTATTAATAAAAATAATACCTACAGGTTAAAATGCTTTACAATGAAGGTAGAATGCTATTTAGGGGCTGACATACTTACCTTATAGCTGCTTTTTCATTTCAAGCAAAATATTGATAAGCTACAAAAAAAGTATTTCTAAGCTATGTTACATTAGTTTAATTAAGCTACAACGACAAAATGTCTGAAACAGAATGGATAAGTTATTTCTCTATTCTGATTCTGACTCAAAGTAACTGACATCACTGTTAGCGTCAATATCAATAACAATGGGAGTAATTTCTTGTCTTTCTAATATTCGTTCTCTATTACACCATTTGTCAATTTCTTTTTCTGTATGATCAATAGAGTTTTTCCAGATCTCTGAGTTAACGGTTTGAAGTGCTTCAGATTACATATTTAAACAGCCTTTTTCTGCATTTTAATCACGGCCAATATGTTTATTAGAATATTGCTTTGCAATGCCCCAAATCAATTCAATTGAATTGAAAATGCAGTGATATAGCGGGAGACGTAACACTTTATGTCCATATTGTCAAGTTAGTTCATCTATCAAATATCTTTTTGGTGGTTTGTTTTAAAAAATATACCAGTTTCAATTTTGTTAACAAAATCAGTAAAACTACCTTAAAATTTAATTACAATACAATGTAAAAATACAGGTAGGAGATTGTTAATTAAAAATCTCACATTTAAACATAGTATGTTAAAAAGCAATATTTCGATTTGCTAGCCATTCTTCAATATTCGCTTTGAGCCAGGGCATGTTTGGTATTTTTTGTAATAACATACTGTGGTAAGGAGCATTGTCCATAACAATTACTGATGGATCAGTGAGACTTTTTAGCAACTGATTTTCAAACCATTTTAAAAAATTATCTTGGTTCATTTCACCATAATAAACAGATAATTGTGTTTTAGATGAAACAATTTGTCAACATCTTAAAAACGTAAAATTGCCAACTTATGAATCTAACTGTCAACTGCCAGCTGGCGCTCATAGATCTTTAATAGGAAAAACCGTTTTTATTAATACATAATAAAACTTAAACTGTGTGTAATATTTAATGAAATATTTAATATGTATAATATCTGCGATTTTATATACCGTCTAAAATAATATAGAAATCGTAATATTTAACAAGACATTGACTTGATTAATGCAATAAAATATTACGAACCGACTGACCCAATGTGTTCGAGATTAAATAAAAGAACGATGATTTTTATTATTATTGGTATCAAGGTTTGAAACGAACAGATCATTGATGACGTGCATGCACATTTATATTGTATGAGCTTTTTGTGCCTTTATTAAATAATTTGTAATAAAATGAAAATGCCATCAATAAATAGTCCCTAAGATAAAACAATAAAGTTTCAAAACTTGGTTCTCTTCAACATCCTGATCGATATCTTACTAATTTAACGATTAAAACAAAATGAAGAGCCCTCGTAGTGTCGGAAAAAGTATTTTAATTTCTAAACGTTACTGGATTAAAAATTTGTTGTTTCAGAAAAGAAGCGATGATTGCAGCTCTTTGGTAACGTATTTCTCTGAAGAATCGTTCTTTAGTTGTGATATATTTTTTATAGGTTTATTAATGTTATGAAAGGTTTTGTTTTGAGTATCATTTTAGGAAATTCCGAAGTACTGTTTGCTGAGAGATAATTACGTCGATAGAAGACTTTGGAACTATTTCGCAGGAAATCTGTGTTACTTTTATACCAATGAAGTGCGACTGATTCAACGATACGAAACAATAGGTGAAAAAATAATGTGCGGTGGTAACTACACGTACATACCAGTTGCAGTGGTAAGTTTTTTTTATTGAAAAAAAAAACGTTCGATAGAGAAGTGTAATTTAAAAAAATGAAAAAGGTCTAGAAATACTAGTACTATGATTTTTTATACAACTTTGACAATTACACGGGGTGTTTCATTACTAATTGGAAATATTTCAGCTATAGAATCCCGAACTCAAAATATAAATATTTAACCCAAATCACCTTGATAAAATAGTTACAGGGTGTAGTCTGGTAGTAGCCAGAAACGTTCATTTAACATAATTTAGTAGGGTGTATGGTACTTACACTTTCTACTAAATATGACAATAATACTTTGAATAGTTTTAAAGTATTGGGCACAAATAATTTTTAAATTTTCAAATAAAACTCAGACAGGAGACACATTTTATTTAGGTGATTTGGGTTAAATCTTCATATATTTAGTTCAGGATTCGACAGTTAAAATATTTCCAATTAGTAATGAAACACCCTGTATATAACGCATGGTTCCCAAAGATTTCTGGAAAATTTCAAGACGGTTTTTTTTATTAAGGGGTTTTATAGTGAACGAGAAAATGTCAATATTATTATAGTAAACTATAAACATTTCGTGACTGGCGCTTTTCGCGTAGCACTTCATGTATACTTGGTGGCATTCGAAGCTGTTGATGTGTCCAGTCGAGGTAGACCTGCCTTATACTGATTAGGGGCAACACACCCCGAAACCGGTCTATAGGTGGTCACTTTAGATGGATAAATCTAATATTTCCTTCTCTTACTTAACAAGCATCTGCATATTGTTACCCGAAAGGCTAATAAAGGCTGCTTTTGACTAAAACATAATGAGATGTGTCATAAAAGTGAGCCCCATCGAAATTAATAGTCCAATGTTATTAAGTAACTACACTTTGGGATTATTCGTTAACCGAAACATTGTTATGAGTTTTTATGTTGCAGGTCGAACCCAACAAAACGGTGACTTATGATTATACCAAGCAACCTGATGTTGATTTTATAAGAAAATCGTTTAAATCCGACGTCCTTTTTAAAAACTACATTTCCTGCTGTCAAGAAGCAGAAAACTGTTGCAAGTTTGTAATGAGTGACACCAATATTATTAACAGTAAGTTATTTTTGGTGTACGAATCCACGAATTCCCACCTTTAAATGTTTTTTTATGTCTAGGCCCAACGCAGTGTCCAGTTATTTGGGATGCCTGGTCATGTTTTCCTAGAACCCCCGTCAACCAAATTTCCAAATTGCCCTGCAGTAGTCAGGCCTATCAATCACCGAACAACGTCTGCACATGTAAGTTCCATTTCTCAATTATTGCAAACAAATTAATAATTTGCCAACGTTTTTCTAAGTGTCATCTTGAAAATTTGGTGGTTACATCGAACACATTAATCTTGAAATGTTGTTGTTGTTTTTGGAAGTCCAAAGTTACAAAATCTCTATGAAAAAAGCCAATTCTTTATGTGCCAATTTCTACAGAATTGTTTTGGCAACCAAAAAGATGTTTGTAATGCTTTCTTGTCCCTGAAAGTATATAAAAAAAGCATTCCATTTTTCTTTGTGGCCATTTTCTCTCCAAATAAACTAACAAAACTTAAAACTCGATTTTATAAAAATATGTTCATGCCAAAATCTTAATTACAGTCTAATTTATTTATCCAATGATGGATTACATTTTTAGAGGCCTTCGTAGATGTTTCTGAGTTTCGAGTAAGGATACCAACTACACTGTGTATAATCTAAGAATAATGAACACATTTTTCGCACACAAAGATATACATAAATACACTTGGTACCAGCAGACAAGAGGCCGACCGAACAACAAAGGAAAAGAGTATAATCATATAAAATCATGTATTCTTGAAGCAGCAAGCGAATCTATTGGAATAACACAAGTGACCAACAAACCTGATTGGTGGGATGAAAAGATAGAACAACAAAATTAAAGAAAAAAAAACAACTTTATATCAAACTTCTCCAAACAAACGACGAGGAGATCAGAGAAAAATACAGAAGAGCTAACAGGAAGTTAAAAAACGAAATAGTTAAGAAAAAAATCAATCCTGGGAGAGAAAATGCGAATACATAGAACATCAAATAGGAGGGACCCGGAGTTCAGAAGCTTGGAAGATCATAAAAACGATAAGAACATAAAAAAAAGCAAAGATCCAACTTGGGAACTATAACCAATAAAGACTGGTTACACCACTTTAAATACCTCTTGGGGGAAAAACGGCATGAATTCCTGGAAGAACAACATCAAATACACAATCTAACTTATACAGATCTCCAGATAATTCAGGTTCAACAAACCATAAAAGAAACAAAATTGAAGAAATCTCCTGGACCTGGAGGAATTCACCCCGAATTTATAAGATATGGACCTGAAAAACTTATAAGAATGCTAAGGATCTCATTCGAAAGATTCCTAAATGGAAAAGAAACACCGATTGAATGTAGAACTTTCTATATATCAACCATCCACAAAAGGATTTCGAAAGACGATCCCACGAATTACCGTGGCATAGCAGTTATTCCAACAATAGGAAGAATATATTCCAGTATTCTTAGAAATTTATCAGAAGACATCAAAAATAAATTTTGCGAACGAAACATCAGACGAGACACCAAACTTAAAATTTACAAAACAATCTTTTAGAGTATTTTGACATATGGTTCGGAAATATGGGATATAATTAGGATAAATAGAAAAAAACTGCTAGCCACGGAGATGGACTTTCTAAGAAAAAGCTGCAGAAGATCAAGACTTGAAAGAATAAGAAATGTGGACATTAGAAGCATGAACACCGAGCGAGATATTATTAAGGAAATTGACAAAAAACAGTTGACATGGATTCAACGAGATGGTAAACAAAAGTATTGGAGTGGTTTTTCTAGGTCTTCCCCTTTTTCTCTTATTTTGTGTTTTTGCTTCATATATTTGTTTAACAGGTCTACTGTTTGGCATTATCTGTATGTGTCCCCACCACCCCAATTGTTTTTGTTCTATGAATATAATAATGTCTTCTATGTCTAGTTCTTCTCTTTTTTGTGTATTTCTTATTTTATCTCTTCTTGTCACTCCTTTAATTCTTCTCAGATATTTCATTTCTGTTGCTTGTATTCTACTTTTGGTTTTTTTGTTAATATCCAAGATTCACAACCATATGTTAATACAGGTCTATACAGGTCTATATATTGTATTGAATATTATATATATATATATATATATATATATATATATATCCCAACTATTGTTCGTTGTAACCTTTTGCTTACTAAAGAAAAAGTATATTACGACCCGAGGCCAAAAAGTTGGATTTTTATATCACATCCGCCAGGGAATCTTACATATTTGCCGTGGGTTGTATACTATTTTCTTGCTCATTAACAGATAGTATTAATACATAGAAATACTCTAAGGATAGTCTATTTTGTGCAAGAAATTTTCAACCAAATTATATTTTTGTAGGTAATAAATTAAAACATGTAAATTTTGACAAAGTTTATTCAAATAAAGATAAAAGATTTTTTTAACAAAAATATAGAAAAACCCAAAAGGACCAACTATAGCATTTAAAGTTAATTTTATTCGAAAATAAAATATTATTTTTGCGTGAATAGAATCAAGTTATATATTTTTTGTTGATCCTTGCAAAGCCTGAAATAATTGTTGGCGGTTCTGAAAATTCCTATAACTTCTTAAAACTCTTCTTTAAAGCATATCCCATACGTGCTCTATTGAGGTAATTATTCGCGGTGTTAATGGTGTCTTTCCATATTCAATTTAAAACTTTGTGTAATATATTTTAACCTCAATTAATACCAACATATTTTTTTAGTGTTTGGAACCGTTAAAATAAAGAACAATAGCAAAAGCTTTTTTTAATGTTTTTATCAAGCTTTTCTTATGCTAAAGTAAAATCATCTAAAATTAAAGACACAATATATTTAATAAAGCAACTTAATAATATTTTAAAATAAACGAACATTCTTAATTTGTTTCATGGGTGTAGTTAAGATAACGTAATTAAGTAATTCCAGTTTATCGCCATTGCTTTATGGATTAATGTGCTTCTTTTAGTAGTTCGAAAATTCCCTAACGACGTTCTTTACAGTAGAAAGCGAAAAAAGTTGCATTTGGAATGATACGCTTCAACTAGCTGTATGGGTCCAACAGACGGACTACACTACTTGTGCGATCGCCCCCGTATACTCCAAAAGATACAATTTTCACATCATATTTTTGGGACTGTGCATCGGCTACTGCCTACCAGCCATAATAATATTCATGATTTTCGAAAAATTAAAAAGAACCATCAGAGTTATTCTCCATAGAAATTTACTAATAGCAATAGTGGTGAGGAACGTGCTGACGATCATGTCGAAGAAGTTGATCATTTTGGACGCGCTTAGATCGAACGAAGAGAGTTACCATCGTATGGAAGAGAACGGAATCGGTTGCAGGATTTTAGCTTTTTTGGAAACCTCTTCCATTAACTCCATTTACAGCTGCATGTTTTTGGACGCGTATTATCTTCACAAAGTTATAGTGCGCGCATTCGCAAAGGAAATCAAATTGGCACACATTTACATCGTCTTGACAGGTAGGATTTATTTTATTAGCTATAAAAGTACATCAAATACCATACAAACTAAAACCTTGTCACAACCAACTAATCGAAAATAATGATCCCAGTCCTCTCAAAATCTATTTTAGTTTAGTTGTTTAAAATTTATAGATATTTTTTTCGTTTTCTGCGAATAAAACTAGACATGTTTACACGCGTAAATTAAATTGTTTACGCTTTACTTTGCAATTAACTCGAACTAATTTTGTTAACGAAATAAAATATATATTTAAAACAACAAATTCCTTATATCCAAATAAACAAACTTATTTGTTACTTTAAAGAAAAATTTACGTACAATGAGATAATCGACTAAAAAAAGAAGGTCTATAACAATGCGAATTCAAACGAAGTATTATTTTTGTCAGGTGGATAAATGACACGTTCTTCTATTCTTCTTTTATTGACTTGCACGCTAATCATTGACGAGTATTTTGTTTGTATTAAAAATACTAATAATTGGGGTAATCGAAGGAACCAGAAATTGTAAAATTTGTTGAAATATTTCAAATAATGGTAAACCCTTCAAAACTCCAAAAAAACGCAAAGAACGTTGTCAAAAATATGCAAACGTTTAAACATATATTTGATAGTTGGTTAATTGTACTTTTCGTTTGGCAGCACTGACTTTCACGTTCAGCATTTGCTCGTAAAAATTGTTAAAATATTTCAAATAATAGTAAAACCTTCAAAACTCCAAAAAATCGCAAAGAACGTTGTCAAAAATATGCAAACGTTTAAACATATATTTGATAGTTAGTTAATTGTACTTTTCGTTTGGCAGCACTGACTTTCACGTTCAGCATTTGCTCGTAAAAATTGTTAAAATATTTCAAATAATAGTAAAACCTTTAAAACTCCAAAAAATCGCAAAGAACGTTTTTAAAAATATGCAAACGTTTAAACATATATTTGATAGTTAGTTAATTGTACTTTTCGTTTGGCAGCACTGACTTTTACGTTCAGCATTTGCTGGGCAATTGCCATGGGCGCTAGACAAGCTAAACATTGTTGGATGGCTGACGTTGGGGGCATACAATGGACCGTCGATGGTTTTCGTATCGCCATTTTGGTAATAAACGCTTTTTTATTGGCTGACATTATTAGAGTCATGATACTCAAACTGAAACACGGCAGCACAACCGAACAGACGATGTAAGTCTTGAGCACTTTTCATTTCGCATTGTACGTTTTCCAAACGATTTGTTTCATTATTCCAGGGCGGCATTTAGGGCGACCATTTTTTTGATTCCACTTTTCGGTCTTCATATCATCGTTACCGCCAAAAAGATCGTGTACGACAAATCATGCACAGCCGAAGACGTCTACGATTATTTCAGATACACGATGGAAGGCATGCAAGGAATCGTTGTTTCCATACTTTTCTGCTACGACAATAACGAGGTAGGACAACAGATAAATAACTCTGAAGGTGACTCTTACTAACACCGCAACGATGATAAAGTAAAATCCTCGTTCGTATGTAAAAGTGTCGACGAACATTTCATCAAAATAAAAAAGTCCTGCTACACTAATATTTTTTTTAGATTATACAGTATTGTCTTATATATTTCAACGGCATCACATCATAAATCGTCGATGTTTGTTTATTATTTCCGAATGTAAATTTAACCTACTTAAATTTTCGTATTGTATTAGCTAAATAAATAGTCGACGTTTTTAAGACGATTACAAACGTTGGGTAATAGCTAATGCTTGTAAACTTTATTTTTTTTTATCATTTTGTTTATTAGCTTTGTGATTACCCAGTAAAAATATTCGTCTCGCTGGCTTTCTAAATGTTTTTCGATATAATATTTCTTTATGTTTAGATAAGCCGGTTATCAACGTTAAGCTCCTTTATGTAAATGTACTAGCCTTTTTATTGAAGGAGTGGTAGCGTACCAGATGACTGGTGCAATGCCGTTATAGTGCCGCTTTACAAGGGAAAAGGTTCGCAGCAGGACTGTAAGAACTACCGATGTATTAGTTTACTTAGCATAGTCGGCAAACTGTATGCAAAGATATTGATTAAAAGAGTGACGAATGAAATTGAGAAGATGATTTGGAATGTGCAAGCAGGATTTAGAAGAGGAAGAAAATCAGTATGGATCAGGTCTTTTCATTACGAGGTATAGTCGAAAAATTCTAGACTTGGAAAAGGCCTATGACAAAGTGATGAGAAGTGAATTGTGGTCGACATTGTCTATGTATGGGGTGAGCGGTAGTTTAATACGAGCACTGAAATCACTTTACAAAGATTCCACTGCTTGTGTCAGGATAAACGGAGCTTACACGAACTGGTTTAACATAAAAACATGTGTAAGACAGGGATGTGTGCAGGCGATGGTTAATATTATGCATGATGCCCTGAAAATCAAAGGGATAAAAATAAATGTAAGCAAAACGAAAGTAATGGTTTTTGAAAGAAAAAAAGCATGACAAACTGTAAAGTTTCGATTGAGGGAAAAAGAGTGGAACAAGTAAATGAATTTGTGTACTTGGGTTCAAAGTTTACGAGAGATAGAACGTATGACAGTGACATTGAGCGAATGGTGTTGGCAAGAAAACAAATGAGTGGGGCACTGCATAGCTTTATGAGCAGCCAGAAAGTGTCAAAAAGGGCACGTCTGGCTGTGTTAAGGTGTGTTGGTTCCTACACTTATGTATGGTAGTGAATGTTGGGTTTGGCAGAAGAAGCATGAAAATAGGATTAATGCTGCGGAGATGAGTAGTCTGAGAATTGTATAGCCGGAGTGACTCGGTTGGATAAAGTAAAGATTAGCGAGATAAGAGAACGCTGTGGTGTAAAAGAAGATGTGGTTACAAAGATAGATAAAGGAATGCTTTGATGGTTTGGACAAGTAGAAAGTATGGATGAAGGAAGATTGACGAAACAAATTTATACGGCGAGTGTTAATGGAAGGAAGTCGGTAGAGGTCGACCTTGGCGAACATATCTCGATCAGATCAACATTGTTTTGAAAGTAAAAAGATGCGTGTAAGAACCGTAGCAAGTGGTCTCTGCCTATCCCTACGGGAAAAAGGCGTGATTACATGTATGTATGTTATAAATGCGAAGCGAAGTAAAATAAAAACCTTAAAATCGCTTGAGACGCGGTCAGGGATATAAGTAGGGCGTGGCGTAGACTCTTAAACTTCCAACTCTGTTTTTTTTACAAAGACGACGTTGGAGTACAAAAAAGCATATATGGACATACCTATTGGTTTAAACATTTTTTTTCGAATAAATTTTATACTTGGTCGCAAATGATTCTACCATGATTTAAATAATAACACATATAAAACATTAGTAGTTAAACAACAGCGATTCAAGCCCACTTGGAGTGGGGGGAGGAGTGGGGGTAGGAGTGGGGGTAGGAGTGGTGGAGTGGGGGTAGGAGTGGTGGAGTGGGGGTAGGAGTGGGGGTAGGAGTGGGGGCACTGGTGGAGTGGGGAGGAGTGGGGGGGTGAAGTGGGGGAAGTGGCAGGAGAAGGAGTGGGGAGATGACATTGTTGACATATGACATTGTTGACATATGACATTGTTGACATATGACATTGTTGACATATGACATTGTTGACATGTGACATTGTTGGTGAAGGAGTGGGGAAATGACATTGTTGACATATGACATTGTTGACATATGACATTGTTGACATATGACATTGTTGACATGTGACATTGTTGACATGTGACATTGTTGCCATTGTTTACATACGGCATGTTGCCATTGTTGACATATAACATCATTGTTTACATTGTCCCCATCGACTCGATTAAGAGGGTTACGTAAGCACGTTGAAAAGTGGTGTGACGTAAGCGTTGAAAAAAACTTGGCTTCTCGGAGGTTCGAACCTTAATCCTTTGCCTTACTAAACGGATAGCTATACCATGTAGCTACTACGCATATTAATTTTATCGTGCAAGATTGGATATACAAATATATATTTGTGACATCATTTTTGATAAAAATAACCTTGAACTGCGCTACCAGATAACTTTGTTATCGTATACTTAAATGAGGTGTAATATTGATTGCGACAGAGATAATAATTACACACGCACATAGTCCCAGTTTAAATGTGTGCGATATTGTTGTACATGTACAGGGTATGTCACAAATTAAGAAGTCAAAAGAACCTTAACGAATGTTGGCATGGGAAAAATTGTTTTTATGAAAATTCCCCATACGCTAATCTTAAGATACGCCATTCTAAATATAAAGGGGTGCATTCACTGTTGCAAGAGATCTAATTCGAAAAATCAAAGCACTGAGTTATCGTATACTTAAAGGAGGTGTAATATTGATTGCGACAGAGATAATAATTACACACGCACATAGTCACAGTTTAAATGTGTGCGATATTGTTGTACAAGTACAGGGTATGTCACAAATTAAGAAGTCAAAAGAACCTTAACGAATGTTGGCATGGGAAAAATTGTTTTTATGAAAATTCCCATACGCTAATCTTAAGATACGCCGTTCTAAATATAAAGGGGTTGGAAATTCCGATTAAATTAAATCAAATTTTAAAGTTCGAGAAGCTAAACAAAATTTCAGTTAACGTCTATGCTTTAGAATTAAATAAAACAGAGAAGAGATAATTTTACATAGTTATACCTGTTGTGTTTACTAAAAATAAAATGAAACGTCACGTCAATTTGTTACTAATACAAGATCAGTATTTTCGGAAATTAAATGATTATAAAGCGCCATCTATCGACAATGAAAATGTTGAAATCAAATATGTTTGGATAAGTACGAGGTATGTCGTAAATTAGGAAGTCAAAAGGACCTTAACGAATGTTGGTATGCGACCCATCAAACGATTCAGCGTTGCTTAAAGTACGTCAAGTGTCACGAGAGTACGTTAAATGTCACGTGAGTACGTCAAGCGTCACGTAAAACGTCACGTGTCACGTTATACGTAATGTGTCACATTAAAAACACACACACACACATGTTGAATATTTTTGTTCATGTACAGGGAATGTCACAAATCAAGAAGTCAAAAGGTCCTTAACGAATGTGGCATGTGACCCATCAAACGATTCAACGTTACGCAAAGTATGTCAAGCGTCACGTGAGTACGTTTAAAAACATACACACATGCACAACAACGTGACATGTCACATTAGTAGACATTGTTAACATATGACATTGTTGTCGTTGTTTACATACAGCATTGTTGACTGCCATTGTTTACATAGGGCATTGTTGACATATGACATTGTTGCCATTGTTTACATACGGCATCGTTGACTGCCATTGCTTACACACACATGACATTGTGGACATATGACATTGTTGCGATTGTTTACATACGGCATTGTTGACTGCCATTGTTTGCATAGAGCATTGTTGACATATGACATTGTAGCCATTGGTGACATTGTTGCCATTGGTGACATTGTTTCCATTGTTTACATACGGCATTGTAGACATAAGTCTTCAAATTTCCCTTATACTTGAATACTATGTTTTTATTTAATGTCATTACGGAATTTTGGAAAATATGGGAAGCAAGATTTTTGATACATAATCTTTATTTCATTCACATATTCATTGTATTTAAATCAATTTTCGGTGATAATGTATTATCGTATCGATCGTCGGTAAAACATCTAAACCATGACAATAAAACCCACAATAATCTTTTTTTAAAATAAAATTACTTAATAAATTCAAAGTTTACGAGAGATGAAAAGTATGACAGTGACATTGAGCGAAGGGTGTTGGCAGGAAAACAAATGAATGGGGCTCTGCATAGCTTTATGAATAGCCAGAAAGTGTCAAAAAAGACACGTCTGGCTGTGCATAGAAGTGTGTTGGTTCCTACACTTATGTATGGTAGTGAATGTTGGGTTTGGCAGAAGAAGCATGAAAATAGGATTAATACTGCGGAGATGAGTAGTCTGAGAAGTATAGCCGGAGTGACTCGGTTGGATAAGGTAAAGAATAGTGAGATTAGAGAACGCTGTGGTGTAAAAGAAGATGTGGTTACAAAGATAGATAAAGGAATGCTTAGATGGTTTGGACACGTTGAAAGAATGGATGAAGGAAGATTGACGAAACAAATTTATAAAGCGAGTGTGAATGGACAAGTCGGTCGACCTCGGAGAACATATCTTGATCCGATCAACATTGTTTTGAGGAAAGGCCAGGTCAAGAGTACCAACAACCGACGAGCATGTATGAGAGCACTGATGAAAGTAGAGGAAGCAAAAGATGTGTGTAAGAACCGTAGCGAAAGTGAAAGGAAGTGGTCTCTGCCTACCCCCATGGGAAAAAGGCGTGACTTTATGTATGTAATAAAATCTCAAGAGTACCAACGACCAAGAACACTAATGCAAGTAGTTCATTGTATTTAAAACAATTTTCGATAATAATATATTATCGTACCGATCGTCGGTAAAACATCGAAACCATGACAATAAAAACCCCAATAATCTTTATTAAAAATCATGAATCAAACAAACAAGAATTAGCTTAAGTCCCTATGATGACATTTATTGCCTGGGACTATCGATACTCTTCCTTTTGGGTCATTATAGTTTAAATAAATATATATTTTTTTCACCCTAGCACATCTCTTTAGTTAAAGAAATGAATAGTTTGATCCTTATTCAGCTTTTAGACGATACATATCTCTAAAGGTAGTGTCAAGTCCGGGATGCGTACGCGCTCGCTGGCCGCTGCGAAAATAATATAGATGGGTATATATACAGGGGGGCGCATGAACTGGCAAAACTTTTGGAACTATTGGAAAAAATATATTTTTAACAAAAAAAAACCTTGGTTAAAAGAACTATTTAAGCTCCCTTTTTTCATGTATCACGCAATAAATCGTCTTGTGACGTCATCAAAAGATTCAGCATTACGCAAAGTACGTCGACCATCACGTTAAACGTCATGTAAGTACGTCAAGCGTCCCCTTAAACGTCACGTGTGTACGTTGAATGTAAACACAGCGACGTTAAACGTCACGTGTGTATGTCAAACGTAAACGTCACGTTAAACGTCACGTGTCACATAAAAACACACACACACACCAGTTTGATTTAAACAATCTGCATGGTTAAAGCCCTATATCGAGCTGAACAATCGTTTAAGGACTACAGCTACCAGTTTATTTGCAAAGAATGAATTAAAATTCTCGAACAACGCGGTGTTCGTCAAAACAATGGAAAATAAACGCTTCCGCAGTTGGTAAGTTCATACGAGGGTCGTTACAGATCAAAAAATTTAATTTCTAGCGTCAGATTTCACAATAGATCAATTTTTGATGATAATTTAATACGCAAAGTACGTCGACCGTCACGTTAAACGTCACGTGAGTACGCCAAGCGTCACGTTAAACGTCATGTGAGTACGTCAAGCGTCACCTTAAACGTCACGTGTGTACGTCAAACGTAAACACAGCGTCACGTTAAACGTCACGTGTGTATGTCAAACGTAAACGTCACGTGTCACATAAAAACACACACACACACACACACCAGTTTGATTTAAACAATCTGCATGGTTAAAGCCCTATATCGAGCTGAACACTCGTTTAAGGACTACAGCTACCAGTTTATTTGCAAAGAGTCAGTTTAAACTCGCGAACAACGCGGTGTTCGACAAAAGAATAGAAAATAAACGCTTTCGCAGTTAGTAAGTTCATACGAGGGTCGTTACAGGACAAAAAATTTAATTTCTAGCGCCAGATTTCACAATAGATCAATTTTTGAAAGCGAACGAGCAAGATATTTTAAAACATTTTAGTCATTTGAAAATTGCAGGACCTCGAAAATTTAAAGTTGGCGCCATTGTACGAATTAGTAAAGCCAAACACGTTTTTAAGAAAGGTTATACACCCAATTGGTCAACGGAATTATTTAAAATCACAAAATGTAAGATAACCAATCCTGCAACGTATCTTCTGGAAGATATGATGGAGGCACAAATCAAAGGAGCCTTCTACGCGGAAGAATTACAGAAAACTGCTAATCTTGATATCTACTTAGTAGAAAAGGAACTTGGACGCAAAGGAAATAAAATGTACGTCAAATGGTTAGGCATAAAAGGCAACATTTGTTTAATTATGAACAAAAATCGACTTTTAAGTGGAGGGGAGGAAGGTTACAAATATGCGCGAGTTATATGCGTCATTTCCGCTGACTTCTATTAGAACCATTTTTGCGACGCAGCAGTTCTAGAAGCTTCCAGAAATTGCTTATCTAAAAAAAATGTCACGTTCGCATTTTCCTTTGTTTAACCTTATTATAAAATAAGCATTATGTATTAAAATTAATCAATTTTGACTTTATTTCTAAATTTTTTTTATAAACATCCTTGAAGATATAAAAAGAAAAAAGCCATACGGTTTAGTACCATTTGACTATTCACATTAAACGTTGATAGATTTTTGCGTGCAAGTGCTCCAAGAAGAAAAAAGTAAGTTTAAATTATTGTTGTGTGTGTTTTGTCTCACAAAATATTCTTATTTTTGATTTTAGATGAATTTGGAAAAATTAAACGAAGTTTCCTCCATTACAGCACGGAAACCTATAGTAAAGCTGCAGGAGCTACCAATAGGAGTTGCTCAAGCAATTTATGCTGCGAAAATAACCAAAACACCATATGGTACAAGCGTTCTTCTTGACTTGGGTGATAAAGTCACATTCCTACCCAACAGAGTGACTGCTACCTATGAGCCGTATATTAGCCATTTCGAGAAAGGGAAATACAGCTTAACATACCAAGGATCTTACGATTGTGGCCGCCCCCATTTGGCTGCAGCATTTGAAATTAAAGAAATTTAGTCCGATATTCCAACAAAAGAGAGCATGAAAAATAAAGTCGATAATGTTTTTGCAATGACTTGTGTAATATTGGCATCTATTTTTGTTTTAATTTTAAAATTTATCTTAAAAATTGTAAAACGAAAATTTAAATCTACATGTAATATAAAAGTTGATGATGAATACACATAGTGTTTTAATAAAACATCCAATTTTTCTTAAACATTTATTTAAAATAATTATAATGGTATTACAACATTAGAAAACCAGTGACGGAGACGTTGTACATTTCGTTCGGTACACGAATATGGTCCAGAGGCGTGGCAGGGGTTTGGATCCTGGGCAATGTTAACATTGTTGACATATGACTTGTTGCCATTGTTTACATATGGCATTGATGACTACCATTGTTTATATAGGGCATTGTTGACATATGACATTGTAGCCATTTTTGACCTTGTTTACATACGGCATTGTTGCCATTGTTTACATACGGCATTGTTGCCATTGTTTACATACGGCATTGTTGACATATGTGATCAAATTTCCCTTATACTTGAATACTATAAGACTACATATGTTTTTATTTAATGTCATTACGGAATTTTGGAAAATTTGGGAAGCAAGATTTTCGATACATAATCTTTATTTCATTCACATATTCATTATATTTAAATTAATTTTCTTTTGTTTAACTTTTTAAATTTATTTTTAACACTTATATTTTAAAACCAAAAATTAATTTTATAAACATTTTTATTTGTATGATACTGTTAAAATGATTTTTTCGAGTACTTTTTTAGTTTTAAATCCAATTTTAGATATTTACTTAAATTTTGAACATTTTAACATTTTCTACGTTAATTAACTGAAATAATTGTCAAATGTTTGAGGCATGTGTCGAACGTTACTTTCAAAAATAATTGAAACGAAACAATATTCATTCATTTCCTTTATTTAACTCAAATTTTTTTTTTAATTAGTTTACACATAATAAAAGTAGAATAGGCCCATTATCTGCAACATAAAAAAAAACATTTGTAAAATAAAAATATAAAATCATAGATAAATTTATACCTTAATGCCCAAACCCATGTCTCGCTCTCGAGTACCTCCATATATATACTGTAGGGGCCCACATCCCCTACGCATAACATTGATGGAGGCGGGTTGCCTCCACGAGAACCCATCATAAATATGATGGGTTTAGCCTGTAAAAAAAAAAAGTTTTATTTAAAATTTAATGTACTAAAATTGACACAAAGAATTTTTAATTTAGTAAAAAAATATCTAAAATGATTAAAACCTTATGTTAATACAAAAATTGGCATAAAAAAAGTTAGCCTAAGAAATTTTAGTTGGAAATTAAATTTATTGTTAAAACTACCAACACCAAAGTAAGATTGGTAGAAATAATTAGCAAATGGTTTTGTTTACTTACTCTTTGATGTGGGAGTAATGCTTCCCTTACTCTGGTATATATAAGGTCTTCTAATCGTCTGTCTGTAAAGCAATTTTAAATTGAAAACTAGTGTGTAAAAAATAACAAATTTGATTAAAAATCAGTATTATCAAAAATTAAATAATTATAAAGCTCAGATGATGAGAATTGTAAAATTAAATGTAACTACTGCTGCATCAAAGATTTGTCTAGATTAATAAATAGTTGAGTAACTAAGAATAGACAAAAAATTTATTTGTGAGTGGTGTTTAAATTATTTTTTAACTGACGAAAAATAACTTTAAAATAAAAGTATTTTGAAAATTTGCAAAAATTTTGTAAAGAGTAAAAATTTAAAATAACAACATAATTAAAAAAGTTTTAGTTACTTATCCATCTCGTTTTAAATTCTAGTAAAAATGCACTTTTTATTTTTCCCTTTTATAGATTTTAAACCGTAGGTAAAATATATTTGAGATAAGCCGTCACTGTATGCGGTTTTTTTGTTTTTCTTTTAGATTTAGTGCAAAAACAATGGATTTGCTAATTTTAAAATACAAATTTGTAATTTCTGTTACAAAGCGTTTAAAAAGATAAGTCGTCGTCATATCATTATGCATTTAAGATGTCCTCTGTGTAATTTAAGATTTAAAACAGAAACACAATATTTTAATTATAAATACTTATTGAAGGTGTTACAAGATTTGATTTCTTTACTTTAAAACTTAAAATCACTTAATATTTTTATATTTTAAAAAACCATTGCTTAATAAAGTTAAAAAGAAAGTCGATAGAAAAATTGATCGTCCGTTAAAAACACCGACAAAATTTCTTTATTTAGAATAAAATAGTTACAATTATTTTTTTCTAACATAGAAATTAAATAAATAAAAATTAAAAAAAAATGTTTCGTACCCATAATAAGCGTGACACTTGAAAACACAACAGAGCAACAACTATGCAAATATATTTATAATACATATTCTATAGAAACGTAGATTCAAGCATTCCTGAATTACCAGGTCAAACTTATATCAATGTCAGCAATAGCATCAGTTATTAAAAGACCAATTGTAATTTTTGCATTCAATTATATTTTCAAGAAACAATATCATATTATAATCATTTCATGTACACATCATATTTGCTTCCACGAGGATCACCTCTAACCCACGTGCCTTGGCCACAACAGTACATCCATTCATTTTCGCGTAATGGTTTCCCAGTAGTATTAACACGCATAAAAAATTAAAATATTTATTTTACTACTAAAATTCTTACACTCTTATATTATATGTAAAAATGTTATAGAATGTATTTAATATCTGAAATTTAAGCAATTGTTTTTATATTGGCTAGTCAAATAAGCCTTAATGGTTTATGAAAGTTAAATGAAGAAAAGATCGATTTTAAAAAAATTTCATGCACAAATCAACAATTTAAAAAAAATTACATGTTATTCGTAAAATGAAATTAGCTTTAATAGTAGAGATTTCAATTGTTTCTTCAAACTTTGAGTAGGGCACAGCATCTTAAATGATTAACAAATATTGTTTACAGTATATTTATAGAAACTTAAAATTTCGGGGAACCAATAAAACAAAACTTTTTGAAAAAATTATTTATTTAAATCATTAATTGTGGTAATTCTATAAAAATAGATAAACTCTCTCAAGGCACTATTTAACAAATCATTTGGAAGTATTTCCGACAATAATGATAACGATAATTCACCATGCAGTTTACAAAAACCAATAATATTGTGATAATATGAACAGAAACTAAGTTTGTTTAATAAATTTACTCGATGCGTCAGCAAATGCGCGTGGATTTTAAGAATTTCTTGAACATCTTCTTCGCACAAATAGTACTCGACGTCGTGTTTTTTTAAAACCAGGAATTTGGTATCATCATAAACTAGTTGCATGATGGTACAATAATCGCCACAGTGAAACGTTATGGGGGTGTTATCATCGTCTTCATCGGGATACGTAGGTGACATCTCATGAAAAAAACACGCTATCATCACTACTCGACGTCATACTAAAATGATTACTGTCTTGACTGCTGCACATGATGACTGACATCCACCTGCCAATGACGCGAATTTTATAATTCGTTTTAAATTATTTTAAAAAAAACTTTTACTTTAACAAAATTATAAATATAATATAAAAAATATAACAACGAAGCTAAAAATTTAGAAATAAAGTCAAAATTGATTAATTTTAATACATAATGCTTATTTTATAATAAGGTTAAACAAAGGAAAATGCGAACGTGACATTTTTTTTAGATAAGCAATTTCTGGAAGCTTCTAGAACTGCTGCGTCGCAAAAATGGTTCTAATAGAAGTCAGCGGAAATGACGCATATAACTCGCGCATATTTGTAACCTTCCTCCCCTCCACTTAAAAGTCGATTTTTGTTCATAATTAAACAAATGTTGCCTTTTATGCCTAACCATTTGACGTACATTTTATTTCCTTTGCGTCCAAGTTCCTTTTCTACTAAGTAGATATCAAGATTAGCAGTTTTCTGTAATTCTTCCGCGTAGAAGGCTCCTTTGATTTGTGCCTCCATCATATCTTCCAGAAGATACGTTGCAGGATTGGTTATCTTACATTTTGTGATTTTAAATAATTCCGTTGACCAATTGGGTGTATAACCTTTCTTAAAAACGTGTTTGGCTTTACTAATTCGTACAATGGCGCCAACTTTAAATTTTCGAGGTCCTGCAATTTTCAAATGACTAAAATGTTTTAAAATATCTTGCTCGTTCGCTTTCAAAAATTGATCTATTGTGAAATCTGGCGCTAGAAATTAAATTTTTTGTCCTGTAACGACCCTCGTATGAACTTACTAACTGCGAAAGCGTTTATTTTCTATTCTTTTGTCGAACACCGCGTTGTTCGCGAGTTTAAACTGACTCTTTGCAAATAAACTGGTAGCTGTAGTCCTTAAACGAGTGTTCAGCTCGATATAGGGCTTTAACCATGCAGATTGTTTAAATCAAACTGGTGTGTGTGTGTGTGTGTGTTTTTATGTGACACGTGACGTTTACGTTTGACATACACACGTGACGTTTAACGTGACGCTGTGTTTACGTTTGACGTACACACGTGACGTTTAAGGTGACGCTTGACGTACTCACGTGACGTTTAACGTGACGGTCGACGTACTTTGCGTATTAAATTATCATCAAAAATTGATCTATTGTGAAATCTGACGCTAGAAATTAAATTTTTTGATCTGTAACGACCCTCGTATGAACTTACCAACTGCGGAAGCGTTTATTTTCCATTGTTTTGACGAACACCGCGTTGTTCGAGAATTTTAATTCATTCTTTGCAAATAAACTGGTAGCTGTAGTCCTTAAACGATTGTTCAGCTCGATATAGGGCTTTAACCATGCAGATTGTTTAAATCAAACTGGTGTGTGTGTGTGTTTTTATGTGACACGTGACGTTTAACGTGACGTTTACGTTTGACATACACACGTGACGTTTAACGTCGCTGTGTTTACATTCAACGTACACACGTGACGTTTAAGGGGACGCTTGACGTACTTACATGACGTTTAACGTGATGGTCGACGTACTTTGCGTAATGCTGAATCTTTTGATGACGTCACAAGACGATTTATTGCGTGATACATGAAAAAAGGGAGCTTAAATAGTTCTTTTAACCAAGGTTTTTTTTTGTTAAAAATATATTTTTTCCAATAGTTCCAAAAGTTTTGCCAGTTCATGCGCCCCCCTGTATATATACCCATCTATATTATTTTCGCAGCGGCCAGCGAGCGCGTACGCATCCCGGACTTGACACTACCTTTAGAGATATGTATCGTCTAAAAGCTGAATAAGGATCAAACTATTCATTTCTTTAACTAAAGAGATGTGCTAGGGTGAAAAAAATATATATTTATTTAAACTATAATGACCCAAAAGGAAGAGTATCGATAGTCCCAGGCAATAAATGTCATCATAGGGACTTAAGCTAATTCTTGTTTGTTTGATTCATGATTTTTAATAAAGATTATTGGGGTTTTTATTGTCATGGTTTCGATGTTTTACCGACGATCGGTACGATAATATATTATTATCGAAAATTGTTTTAAATACAATGAACTACTTGCATTAGTGTTCTTGGTCGTTGGTACTCTTGAGATTTTATTACATACATAAAGTCACGCCTTTTTCCCATGGGGGTAGGCAGAGACCACTTCCTTTCACTTTCGCTACGGTTCTTACACACATCTTTTGCTTCCTCTACTTTCATCAGTGCTCTCATACATGCTCGTCGGTTGTTGGTACTCTTGACCTGGCCTTTCCTCAAAACAATGTTGATCGGATCAAGATATGTTCTCCGAGGTCGACCGACTTGTCCATTCACACTCGCTTTATAAATTTGTTTCGTCAATCTTCCTTCATCCATTCTTTCAACGTGTCCAAACCATCTAAGCATTCCTTTATCTATCTTTGTAACCACATCTTCTTTTACACCACAGCGTTCTCTAATCTCACTATTCTTTACCTTATCCAACCGAGTCACTCCGGCTATACTTCTCAGACTACTCATCTCCGCAGTATTAATCCTATTTTCATGCTTCTTCTGCCAAACCCAACATTCACTACCATACATAAGTGTAGGAACCAACACACTTCTATGCACAGCCAGACGTGTCTTTTTTGACACTTTCTGGCTATTCATAAAGCTATGCAGAGCCCCATTCATTTGTTTTCCTGCCAACACCCTTCGCTCAATGTCACTGTCATACTTTTCATCTCTCGTAAACTTTGAATTTATTAAGTAATTTTATTTTAAAAAAAGATTATTGTGGGTTTTATTGTCATGGTTTAGATGTTTTACCGACGATCGATACGATAATACATTATCACCGAAAATTGATTTAAATACAATGAATATGTGAATGAAATAAAGATTATGTATCAAAAATCTTGCTTCCCATATTTTCCAAAATTCCGTAATGACATTAAATAAAAACATAGTATTCAAGTATAAGGGAAATTTGAAGACATATGTCTACAATGCCGTATGTAAACAATGGCAACAATGTCACCAATGGCAACAATGTCACCAATGGCTACAATGTCATATGTCAACAATGCTCTATGCAAACAATGGCAGTCAACAATGCCGTATGTAAACAATCGCAACAATGTCATATGTCCACAATGTCATGTGTGTGTAAGCAATGGCAGTCAACAATGCCGTATGTAAACAATGGCAACAATGTCATATGTCAACAATGCCCTATGTAAACAATGGCAGTCAACAATGCTGTATGTAAACAACGACAACAATGTCATATGTTAACAATGTCTACTAATGTGACATGTCACGTTGTTGTGCATGTGTGTATGTTTTTAAACGTACTCACGTGACGCTTGACATACTTTGCGTAACGTTGAATCGTTTGATGGGTCACATGCCACATTCGTTAAGGACCTTTTGACTTCTTGATTTGTGACATTCCCTGTACATGAACAAAAATATTCAACATGTGTGTGTGTGTGTTTTTAATGTGACACATTACGTATAACGTGACACGTGACGTTTTACGAGACGCTTGACGTACTCACGTGACATTTAACGTACTCTCGTGACACTTGACGTACTTTAAGCAACGCTGAATCGTTTGATGGGTCGCATACCAACATTCGTTAAGGTCCTTTTGACTTCCTAATTTACGACATACCTCGTACTTATCCAAACATATTTGATTTCAACATTTTCATTGTCGATAGATGGCGCTTTATAATCATTTAATTTCCGAAAATACTGATCTTGTATTAGTAACAAATTGACGTGACGTTTCATTTTATTTTTAGTAAACACAACAGGTATAACTATGTAAAATTATCTCTTCTCTGTTTTATTTAATTCTAAAGCATAGACGTTAACTGAAATTTTGTTTAGCTTCTCGAACTTTAAAATTTGATTTAATTTAATCGGAATTTCCAACCCCTTTATATTTAGAACGGCGTATCTTAAGATTAGCGTATGGGAATTTTCATAAAAACAATTTTTCCCATGCCAACATTCGTTAAGGTTCTTTTGACTTCTTAATTTGTGACATACCCTGTACTTGTACAACAATATCGCACACATTTAAACTGTGACTATGTGCGTGTGTAATTATTATCTCTGTCGCAATCAATATTACACCTCCTTTAAGTATACGATAACTCAGTGCTTTGATTTTTCGAATTAGATCTCTTGCAACAGTGAATGCACCCCTTTATATTTAGAATGGCGTATCTTAAGATAAGCGTATGGGGAATTTTCATAAAAACAATTTTTCCCATGCCAACATTCGTTAAGGTTCTTTTGACTTCTTAATTTGTGACATACCCTGTACATGTACAACAATATCGCACACATTTAAACTGGGACTATGTGCGTGTGTAATTATTATCTCTGTCGCAATCAATATTACACCTCATTTAAGTATACGATAACAAAGTTATCTGGTAGCGCAGTTCAAGGTTATTTTTATCAAAAATGATGTCACAAATATATATTTGTATATCCAATCTTGCACGATAAAATTAATATGCGTAGTAGCTACATGGTATAGCTATCCGTTTAGTAAGGCAAAGGATTAAGGTTCGAACCTCCGAGAAGCCAAGTTTTTTTCAACGCTTACGTCACACCACTTTTCAACGTGCTTACGTAACCCTCTTAATCGAGTCGATGGGGACAATGTAAACAATGATGTTATATGTCAACAATGGCAACATGCCGTATGTAAACAATGGCAACAATGTCACATGTCAACAATGTCACATGTCAACAATGTCATATGTCAACAATGTCATATGTCAACAATGTCATTTCCCCACTCCTTCACCAACAATGTCACATGTCAACAATGTCATATGTCAACAATGTCATATGTCAACAATGTCATATGTCAACAATGTCATATGTCAACAATGTCATCTCCCCACTCCTTCTCCTGCCACTTCCCCCACTTCACCCCCCCACTCCTCCCCACTCCACCACTGCCCCCACTCCTCACCACTCCTACCCCACCACTTCCCCCACTTCTACCCCCACCACTTCCCCTACTCCTCCCCCCACTCCTACCCCCACTCCTCCCCCCACTCCAAGTGGGCTTGAATCGCTGTTGTTTAACTACTAACATTTCAAACTGAAGATAGAGAAGTAAAATGTTTCCTTTTGCATTTTGAAACGTATTTGGTATACAAGGTTTGACAATAAAGTATTCGTAATGTTAGACACATAATGAAAATTAAAATGTAACTCATGACTTGATAAACATTTTTTAAAAGTCAGCTTTCGTACAAGATGCAGCAATTTGTAAGTGGCACAAGAGGAATTTGGAGTGCTGAGAATTTTCGGTGAAAGTCGAGTGATCACCCTTATCTTTAATAAATGATGGCAGGTAAATCAGAAAAATCTTCAGAAAGAATCGAAGTTTGAGTATTGGAAGAATAGCAGAGTGGGAAAAGCCAAGACGAGTGATTCGAAAATGAAGGCTATGCTAATCCTGTTTTACGACGCCAGGGGCATATTTTACTTTAAAAGGGTACCTGATCCCCTTTCTAGACCGCTTTAATCAGCCCAAAAAATAAAAAATCTTTGAAAGGGATCCATTTTTAATTCTTAAACGAAGTTAAGGAAGCAGTTACCAAACAGCTTTATGTCTGAAGACTTTTTCCACTACTATGAAGAAAACGTATCGAAGTTCAAGTAATTAGGTACTTGGATAACATCTGATCTGAAGCCTAATACAGAAATTGGATCACGCATAGAACAGGCCAGATCAGTATTCAACAAAATAAGACCAGCGCTTTGCAACCAATCACTGAACTTAAATTCACGCCTAAGGTTTGTAAATTTTTACGTCTATTCCGTTTTACTGTACGGATGCAAAGTCTGGACCCTAAAGGCCGACACACTTGGCGACTAGAAGCATTCGAGATGTGGGTGTACAAAAGGCTATTAAAAATACCCTGGATAGACCACATTAGTCATGAAGCAGTCCTGAGAAGAATAGGTAAGGACAGATAATTAATAGCTACCATAAAGAAGAGGAAAACCGCGTACTAAGGACATGTAATTCGGAGAGATTAAATAAAGCTGCTGAAAATAATAATGGAAGGCATAGTAGAAGGCAGACGAGGTATAGAAAGGCGCCAACATTCCTGGTTAAAAAATATAAGAGACTGGACCGAACTAGATTCACACTCCTTATTCCGAGCTGCCCAAGACCGTCTCCATTTCGCCGAAATTGTTGCCAACCTTCACTAAGGTTAAGATGAAACCGACAGAAGAAAAAGAAGATGAAAAAAGAAGAAAAAAGAAGAAATGCAGGAGTGTGTAGTTAAGTAGAGAGAGTTTATTAAAGGGGAGCATAGTTATACTGTACCGTTTTAAAACTAAGGAAACTTTATCGTACCAGTCCTAGTACTTTATCGTCAAAACTCGTATGGTTGATGATAATGCATCCAATAATCACCCCCATTTTATAATACTGTAGCATTTCATGCTATTTTTACACGTGATTGTTTGTTACTTGACTTTTTAGGTTTTTTTGACGCATTTTTTTATTTTGCTAACAAACATTTTTTCAGGTAAAAGATGAAGTAAAAAACGGTTACAGAAAGACGTGCATTTATTTAAACCAAAGGTACGGTTGGAATTTGGGAGGTGACCTGTTGTACGATAGAAGAAGAGCAACCACTGCTACTTTCGTGCAAGAAGGGTACCAATAAATATTTGGAAAAAACAAATGAAACACCTGTACCTGTGTGAGCGTATATTATACTCAAACGAATGCCCGCCGAGGTTTTCAGCGACTGTAAAACATTTAAGATCTACAAAACTAAATTTAATATTCACTATTTATTTTTTACATAACGACGTAGTTTAAAAAACATTCCTCTTCTACTTATCATGAATTAACATTCGTGTTGTAATTTAGTTTATGCAATTATATGAGTATTTTTTGTGGTAATGTTTTTATTTATTTTAATCAGTAATTGTAGAAACGTGGAATGGAAACATAAATACGTTCGACGGCTCAGTAGTCACTACCTAAAATTTCGAGTATTTTCTAGTTAACAAAAAGTTAAAAGAAAATTTCACAATTTTTACCGCATCAGAAGAAACGTTTTAGTTACAAAAATTACAATTTAACTGAGAGATGGGCGGCAAAATTCTTACACGTTTTACAACAAATCCTCCTGAAGCCACTGATTTGGCAGTACTTTTCGAGCAATCCAAAAGAGCAGTACTCTGTATCGTCCTTTTGGCACTCCTTTCGCTTTCTCCCCTTGCACAAGGGGTTCGTGAACCTGGTGTGGGGTCCCAAACAAGACCGTCTTTGCGGCGTGGGGGAATCCCCGCACGTAAAGAACGTTTCGTCTTGAGGTGGAAGGCAATGGGACGATCTAGCTTGATATCCAGGACCGCAGGAGGTAGAACACTGCAAATCGATGCGTTACTAGGATCAAAAAAATTTAAGAATGTTTCACACTTACCTGTGACCACTCACCAAATGTCCAGTAGGAAAAACAAGGTTTCCTGTTGCAGAATTTTAAAATAGAAGGTTTACTATCGCCGCAGCCGCATCTGTTCGGGTTCACCATGTATCGCCACGGATTCCTCACAGTACTGTTAGATTCCACCAACACGGAGCTCGGTAAACAATACACTTCTCTATGCTGAACTCCCAAAGTACCACATGACGACGAACACGGCTCCCAATCGCCAGGTGTCCATTTAAATTCACAGCTTTGACAAAACTTACATAATTAATACAGGATCAAATAAAAATACAAACTTTTTTGCAGTCACCCGAGTTATTTTATTCTATTTAAAGAGTAAATGAACTACAACATTTATATTTTTGCTGCTTGCTTACAAGTAGAATCATCTCTGCACACATTTAGACCTTATACGTTCAGTATTAATATATTTTATGAAATTAGTAATGATCTTGTAACGTGTAACTCTAACTTGATTCATCATTGCTGGTTCGTGTTGGTAATAATCGTGGGGAACCAACAATCTTGTTCAGTTTAACGCCTAAAAAACACAAAGTGCCACGTTTTCCAAGAAAGTGTATTCCTCAAATCATCCCATCACAATGTCCGGAAATACCCTTGAACCAAGTCCCTCCATCTCGATTTTGGGAGTCACGGTGTCCAATAATATGTCTTGGCATGACCATGTTGCTAACATGCAAAGTCGGCAAGCCAAAGGCTAGGTTTTCTGTGGAAAGCCAGAAAGTTTTTTACTCCTGATCAACTGTTGACGACGTACAAGGCTCAAATCCGACCTCTACTGGAGTATTGCTCGCACATTTGGGGTTCAGCACCAAGGCATTCTCTTCGTCTTCTAGATTCCATTCAGAAAAGAGCCATTCGCTTGATAAACAGCTCAACTCTCACAGATACCCTTCACCCTCTAGAACATAGAAGAAGAGTTGCAGACCAGTCATTGCTCTACAGATATTTCCATGGCAGATGCTCCAGAGAAATAAAAACTCTTGTACCACCATTGGCCACATTCGGCCGAAGAACTCGGCACGCTGATCAGTCTCACCCATTTACTCTCAAGATTGACACTACTAGGACCAATCTTCATCAAGAATCCTTCTTTTACAGGGCTGCTACGGAATGGAAAAATCAGTTTTTCCAGAGAACTATGACCTACAACTTTTTAAAAAGCGTGTCCACAATCATTTCCTTTCTATCCCTTCCCCTTCTAATAGTCGCAGTGCAGGCCGTCCGCGGCCCACACGATAGGTCTACCCTTTTTGCGACTATTTTCATAAAAAAAAAAAAATAATCGTAAATAGTTTAAAACTAATGCTTAAAGACTTTTGAGCATATTGACATTATAACTGATGGTGTAAGGGGGACAAAACTGAAATGATGTCTGGTAACGACGAGAATTCCTTCCTAAAAGTTCATGATCATCATATCTGGCTCTACAACCCCTGATGGGTTTTCGTCGACTCCACCACACTTTTTCATCTTTCTCTGTCCAGCATAATTTCCAAGCCATCTTGTAAGTTCATGGCTCTTAGGTCTTTTGCGATGTTGCATCTCCATCTAAGCCGAGTTCGACCTATAGGACGTTTTCATTTTGGATCCGTTTCCCACTCAAGCTTTACTATTCTTTCATCCGGCATTCTTCTTACGTGGCCCGCCCACTGTGGTCTCTTGGCCTTTACCTCATTTGGTATGTTACCACCAGCATACAGTTCTTTGAGTTCTTGGTTGGTTTTTTACGGTATATTCCTGATGTTTCTTCTCTAGTTGGACCAAATATTCTCCTCAGCACTCGTCTTTCGAATATCTTGGGTCGATCTACGTTTGCAGTGGTTAGTGTCCAGGTCTCGCAACCATATATTACTGTAGCTTTTATGATTGTACTGTATATGTGTAGTTTGATTTTTCTTCCTAAAACTTCCTAAGAAATAAATAGAGTATAGCTAGAAATGATCGTCCTGATCGCGACCCACTGCGAATGGTAAACATACTTCTTAACAACTTTCATTTCATTTCCCGAATTGACTGGTAAAACCATAAATTTGATCCTCTGCTTTAAACGTCATTTAATACTATAGCTTGACTACCAGCATGTAAAAGGAGAATCACGAGAAATACTGTCGCTTTCACTTGTCGAAAAATAATTTAAACTAACGACCATTTATCACTTCCAACACTTAAAGTTTCCAACATTCAAAATTATTATCCACTACGCAGATCGTCTAAAAGTTAAAACAAAGGTTGAAAAGTAATAAACGAGTAATGATGAAGGACCTTATCAGAATGACATTAGTAATGATCGTGTAGGGGTAATAATACTGGAATATTGCACTTGGTAATGACATGAATCTGGATTATATAATTTTGAGTTATCATTGTGTATCATACTGTCATTTGCAAGTGACCGTGTAGGTTTACGAAAGATAAAACGTATGACAGTGACATTGAGCGAAGAGTGTTGGCAATAAAACAAATGAATGGGGCACTGCATAGCTTTATGAACAGCCAGAAAATGTCAAAAAGGGCACGTCTGGCTGTGCATAGTGGTGTGTTGGTTTCTACACTTATGTATGATAGTGAATGTTGGGTTTGGCAGAAGAAGCATAAAAATAGAATTAATGCTGCGGAGATGAGTAGTCTGAGAATTGTATAGCCGGAGTGACTCGGTTGGATAAAGTAAAGAATAGGAAGATAAGAGAACGCTGTGTTGTAAAAGAAGATGTGGTTTTAGGGATAGACAAAGGAATGCTTAAATGTTTTGGACACGTAGAAAGGATGGATGAAGGAAGATTGACGTAACAAATTTATAAGGCGAGTGTGAATGGACGGAAGTCGGTAGAGGTTGACCTCGGCGAACATCGAACTCGATCAGATCAACATTGTTTTGAAGAAAGGCCAGGTCAAGAGTACCAACAACCGACGAGCATGTATGAGTGCTGATTAAAGTAGAGGAAGGAAAAGATGTGTGTGAGAACCGTAGCGGAAGTGGAAGGAAGTGGTCTCTGCCTACCACTACAAAAAAAAGGCGTGACTATATGTATGTATGTTAAAAAGTAATGGAGTTGTGGATGAATGATTTTGAATGTAATGACATTACGTAAAATGACATTAATACTGATAGTGTTAAGTCTGCTTTAAATATGACAGCTTATTTATCAACATCATTTACTTTAGGAATATTCAGAAAGTTTACCGTTTGGATTTAACGACATGGGTTCAAACTCACCTGAAATTGTTGCATTTCTGATATTCCAGCATGGGTTTTTGGACCAACGAACAAAGAGTTCTTTTAACGATTTTCTTTAAATCGTTATCGTAGCAAGCCGCCGTTTTTTGTCGTTTACCACTCCCGCAACTAGCAGAACACGGTCCCCAGCCTCCCAAAATCCACACGTACCTCGAAGACGGTATCAAGTCGTCATTGTGAATGGAATATTCCGTGGAATACGAAACGTTGATGCCCAAACGAAGGTCGAATTTAGAAACGATCATCTATATCACGAATAAACATCAAATATACCGATCTTAAAGTACGGACAACCATAAAACTTACCAGAATCACGATTTCTTCACGTACCGGTCCTGCAGCCCAAATCGAGTAGCGATTATTGACTTTTCTATAATGGAATCTGACCCCTTCAAAGATTTTGTTACGCGCGACTGTGTCTGGAACGAGTAGCGAATAATTTTTCTTTCTTCTGGTTTTGAGAATCAACGCCGAAACCGGATTATCTGAGTGATATTTCGTAATGTTTAACTCTATTTTCAGTTCCCGAGATTTTTCTGGAAGGACGGATATCCTGCTGGATTCTACAATAGCGCGTAGAAATAAAAGAAGTTAAAAAGTTAAAGCGAAGTTTTCGTGCTTATAAAGCACTACGAGGGAACATAAAGAAATTCGTACAGACGTCGTTTTTAGTTTTAAGTATTTACCTTTTCTGATTCTTCGTCGATAATTCCTCTCGACCTCGGTGCATTTCGAGTTGTTTCCACTACAAACTCCACATCTGTCCCTTCGCAAAGGCGAATGGAGAACCCCATCGCAGCCCACCGTCTGACACACTCCCTGAAATAAATTCCCAGCTTTATAACTTTAGTTAGGTTAGGTATATACTATTTTCGAGGATTTTCTGCCGACCAAGATTCGTCGTTAAAAATACATGGTCGATCCCACAGAAAAAGCTACTTTAGATTGTATAATAAACTTCATTAAACAAGCAAGAATAGATCTTTAACTTAGACACATTCAATTAAAAAAAAAAACAAAAAAAAAAAACTTCTGTGGCCAATAGCCTTCAGTTGAGGCCATCCCTGCTTCCACACACACACACACACACCTGTTTTATTATTCTACTACCAATTTTTGTATTACACGCAAAAGTTGTAGAAAAAAATTCCAAATTTACCAAATTACAAATTCATCTCGAAAATAAAGAATAGGGGGCAACGCGACGGGGAGACGTCGAGAGATGGAGGAATTTTGAACCAAAAGACACTTTTACGCTCCAGGAGAATAATTAAAAATCGATGGGGAAAATAGTTTAGGTATAGATTTGATCTATTCGGAAATGAATTTTGCAAATAATATCGCGAATTTTAATGATGAAAAAAAAATCCAACTCACTTGCACGCATATATTATCTTCATTTTCGTACGAGCAGTGCGTTCCATCGCTGAGATTCTCGTTGGTAAAATACAATTCCTTATTGTTGGAATTTAAACAAATAAGTTTACATTTTTTGGAGTCTGCAAAGCATCATTTTTAAATAAATATAAGAACGCATCGATAAATATAAAAACCGCTTACTTACTTTCCTCGCTTTCAAAGGGCAACCAAGTAAAGTTGTCGGCAACCAGATTGAAAATGTTCGGCAAATGTTTACATTGCTGAGCCCTAAAGTCTACGAATAAATCCGGGTTGCAATTGCTCGTTTTACATAAACGCCATTCTTCGGCACTTCCAGAGCAATCTCTTCCTCCAAAACTCGGCCTGTTATCGAAAAATCATTTTAATTGGAACGCCGTTGGTGGGTTTAAAAAAAAAACGATCATCCAGTATTAATAATAACAAACTTTAGTGGTGTCACGCGAAAAAAATAATGGTCGGAGGAACAAGAAGTTTTAAACTTTACAGACTAACATTTCCAATAACGTCGACTAACTTTATAAAACGAAAACTTCGCGATGGGAACTTTCTTTTCTTTGTATTTTTCGGGTAATTTATCAAGTGAGGTATGACCATTACCGCAAGTTGAATACCATACTATAGTTTGAACAACCAGTAAAGTAAATATGTGAGACTGAATTATGCAAGTTTATTGTTTCTTTTTGTATTTGTTGCATATATGTTGTTGATGTACTAACTGATTGAGGTGTTATAGAACTGTATATTTTATTTGCAGTATCTGTGTTATTATTTTCGGAATCATAAACGTACCCCTCAGCCACAGTAGTTGATTGCCAACCGCCATGGCGTTTCAGTGCCATTATATCCCGTCCAGCATCTACTAATAAATTTGCTGACGAGCGGCGAAAACAATGCCCTGTATATAAATAACAGTCTGGTCATTTTAAAAATGTAGCAATGTCTTTCCCCATTGCACCACATTTATTAATGCCAATTCTTTGTGAGTGATATTTTCTATTTTGAAATTTAAGGAATAATATCGTTTGCGATATATCGGTAGGACGAAGATTTAAATATTTCTTAACTATGGTATAAAAATTTCTCGTAACAGTGAATTTTTTGACAGTTTTTGTTTTTATATTTGGTACACTAACCAGGAAAATAGATCCATGGTCTTCTAAATCTATAATATGCATAGAGTGCAATTCTGTTGTTCTGGCGTAAAAGTTTTTGCCTTTTTAGCTTATATGTTTCTCTGATTGACGTAATTTTAAATAATTCTCTATATTGATTCCATTATTTATGTTGAGTGAGATTCTTAGCATGTATGAGTAGAAAGTCCATAGAGACGATGCTTTATATTTAGTGCTAAGTTCACTAAAACATGCCAAAAGACATTCTTTGTAAACGATGACTTAATGTTCTTACTGCTACACCAATCTTAAAAATTTTTGTATATACCTTTATATATGTTTTGGGATTTTTCGGGCAATAAGTTATGTATGGTAACATTAGCTGCTTGTCTTATTTCTGGAGGTGTACATAATAACTCATCTTCACTATCTGAATTCATCTTTTTCAGCAAAACATTTACAATCATTAGGTATCACCTTATTTTGAAAACGTCAAAATTATTCAAGTGACATTACTCCCCTCAATAACAATAATGGACTGTTCCCTTTCGATCAACCGGCCTGTACAGCACAGAGCCACCTTGATATTCGGTTCGTAAATAATTCCAAGAATCTTTTTCGATTTATTATAGTGAGTTATTATAACTCACGTTGTTTGTTTACAGATACTATTAATTGTCCAAAAGCAGTTGAATAATGAATATATAATTCAATAGAAGTTGATAAAAATTATTACTAGAAAATGAAATTACTAAATAAAATTTTCCACAAAAATAACAAACCAATGACAAACGACATTTTTGTCGGAACGTTTGATGTTTATTATACACTACATGACAAAAAAGTAGGAATCGCGTAGTGAGCAATCGATAAAATCGCAAGGGTTGAACATACTATTTTTGAACGCGAATGCGGAATAAACGCGGGCATGAAACAGGGGCCCAAAACAAAAATATTAACTGAAATAAAAAATATAAACTTTGTAATGTCAACTTGACAGTTGCGCGTTCGGCTGTTAACCGAAAGGTTGGTGGTTCAAATTTGCGTGCGCCAAGTAACACTCAAATGGGCAAACACGAAACAGCGTGCTTTGAGATCCCGCATGAGTAATAAAAAATAATTTTATTGTTAAACAGATACTTTAATTTTAAAACAAAAAACAAAAATTGATTCCACTGGTAACATTAATTATTTATTGGAGAGTGATACTTTCTGGTCATGGTTTACTTAAAGGCTTCTTCTGTCTGTGTCCGAGTCCGTGTTCAGAGAACTCTTCTCAACAGTGTTAGAAGAGTTCTGTAAGAAAAGTTCTTCGCTCTCTTTGCTGTCAGTATCAGCAAAAGCTTCGGCGAAATTAGAGTTGTTTTCTTTGGGGTCCATAGTGGCTTTGTTCAATGATTTTTGTATCATACTGAGTAAACTGGGGCTGCTAAAATCGGTCAACTTACAGTTAAAGTCGCCCATAAAGTGGTCTTCGTATTTCTCTTTGAGTCTCCCGATTTTTGTCTTTGGAGTTGTTTTCGACATTTTTCTCAGTATTCTTTTTTTATTAGCCGTCAAGTCTATAAGAGTTGCCAACGAATCGATGCACGACTTTAATCCACATTCTCTATTCCTTTGTATTTTATCCCTCCGCACGTATTCGCTGGGTGAAATGGCGAGAAGATTTTCCGCTCTGCTTAGACATGAGTGTCGCAATATCGCCGAAGAGTTCTTTCGAGGAATCGGCCAACGTACGCTTGAATTGGTGCTGCTTTTCCTTAGCAGTCTGCTGGTTGATGGAAACAAAAAGGGACATCTTTTCTTCACGCGTGATTTTTTTGGGAGTGAAAATACCTGCTGCACCCCGGAGGTAGATTGGTCAGAATCTCCGGTGTTATGAGGATGGGTATTCTTGTTTCGTACGCCCGTTACCGCTCTGGCGCTCGTTTCACGATACGTGTTGTTCACGTCGGATAATAGTAAGATGTAACATATACATACCAAACCCGCCAAAAAAACTTCTATTGCAAAAGGGGGAGTTGAGTAAATGCTCACGACGATTGATTTTGATAAACATTCGCTGATATAATTGAAAATTTCTTCCATATTTTCTAATAATTTTGAAGACGAAATTTTTTGATGCCACTACATTATGAATATCTGACAGTATATGACAGTACCTTAATATGATTTAATTATCTATCAGGGTCTAACTTTTTGCGTTGATTGCCAGAGGACTGGCAAGTTTTGCAATTATAAATTTTTAGAGCATTTTTTGTTAAAAATTCACAAACTAAATGAACTGAAACATAATGTACGTAACTAAAATTCAGAACGACAAATTGCTTTTATTCGTCTGTTTCGTTGTCATGGCTATTTAGGTAAAATCACGTCAGCCACATTTGTGCACTTTATATTTAATAGCAAGTCATCTTTATAATTTGTATTTTTTGAGTAAAGAAATGTTTAAAAGAGTAATTTTCGAAAAGCTCTCTGAAATTGTGCTGGTGTTAGATTAACATTATTTCCACTCTGTTACCTTAAAAAAATGTTCAAGGCAGTCTGTATTAAGACGTCTGGTCTTTAAATATTTAAAACTAACTTTTGACAATTTATCCAGCAGTTTATTTACAATTTTTTTAAATGTAAAATCATCATAAAAAATTATTTTAATTTATCTAGCTTAACTCATGCAAGAACTACTTAATTAGAAAACTGGTTTCAAAGAGAAAGATCAAAGGGAAACAAAAATCAGAAAACGTTCGCCCAAAATGGGTTCTTGTCGCTTCTCGTAAGTTTTTCATTTTAGGATTATGTTTCAAAATTTTCGAATGTTTGCCGACAAAAATAAGCACGATAATGAACATGTCACAGTATTTGATCAATAAATCGCAGATGTAACAAATGAAACTAATAAAAATTACGTGCTGGGTTAGTAAATAAGGTGTCGGTTAAAAAACATAAAGTAAATAAGAGTGTTTCCTTACGGTGGATTGTCACATTTTCTGCTCCTGAATTGTACACCTCGGCCGCAATTCCTGGAACACGGCCTCCAAGGTTCCCAATCGCCCCAGTGCCCATCTTGGGGGTTCAAAACGATCGGGAATCTGTCAACTCTTTGATTATCGAAATCCTCGCAGTAACCATTGACGCACCACTGGTATAAAGATAAAAAATCGTGTTGCAATGTTATTCTTATTTAATTAGGTAACGGAGCGTTCTAGTGTTAGGTTAGTTTAGGTTAGGTTTCATGTGAGTGGGGCGTGGTCGCCCCTCCGCTGCGAACTTTAGTAGGTCTATTTTTGCTTACCCCTAGAAAATACAGTTTACCGCACAATCCAGTCACTCTCACGAAGTTCATAGTTGTATAGGGTGAGATTTTTTTGAAATCGGTAGGATCTAGGTTGGTGTAACCAAATATGTTGAACCTTATTCTTTTCAGGCCGGGGCATGAACATAGTATATGTTCAGCAGTTTCGTCTTCCGTTTGTTGATTCAGACCTATCCTTCCAAGGTGGTGTCCTGTAAGCAGTACCGTTAGAATTCGCAGGTCATTTCTGCTTCATTCTAGGATCTGCTTAGTTGTGTTTCTCGAGGGTTTAGGTAAGAACGCCTTTAAGTGTGTGAACCTTGGAAATAGGACCAGTACGTGAGTATTTTCCTCTCCGCCAAGTCCGAAGTAATTGTTTTGGCCGCACTTGTGGAGACTCCAAAAACCGGATCTGGTCCAGTGAACGCAGATTCGGTCCCCTGTTTTGCAAGGGTGTTGGCTTGTTCGTGTCCCTCCACCCGCTGGTGTCTAGGTACCCACCCTGTTGTTCGCACCAAGGTACTCTAGGGATTCGATGCAATTCCATACAAGTGCGTTCTAGTGTACCTGCTGGTGTTTAAAATCGAGGACTTTAAAGTTGATTTTCAATTATTGCAAATGTACATGAACCATCGAGTTATAAATCCGTAATGTAAGGAGTATGAGACAGTAGTTTCAACTCGACTAGTTAAATTTGCCGTATAATGCGAGAGCTTGTATTGTCCCGATGTTATCTGTTCATTTCGCCTTTTATAGCTCTAAGATCTTATAAATATAAAAAAATTAAGGAATAGTACTTGTCACGTTTTTGGATAATACGAACGACCATTTTGTTTCCACCTTGGAATCACCAAACGGTTATTTGACGATATCTCGACGTTATTGGTCAACTGAATACATCAACAAGACTACTACAAATTTAATTTTTCGTAATTTTAATCCTAGTATTTTTCCAATTAACTAGACAGCACAAATGACAGTGTTTTTGATACGTAAAGCACAAGACGACGACATTGTAGTCAAAATTAATCAGCATTCCTCGTAGAAAAATCAATAGATTCTCGCTTAGCCGCTTAGCCACAAAGGGACATCAGCCCTTGATCTGATAGCTTTTAAATTTTGCACACACTGCGATAAACACATCGTTAAATTAAAATGGTTTCCAAATGGATGTCACTGAAATTACGTGTGTAATTGCTCTTTTTCTTCGAGCACAAAATAAACGATGGAAACATCGTTTATGGGTACATCTATAGACCAGAGTCTAGCCACCACAAATTCTACTTTATTTTCGGCAATATTATATACCACTCGGCTTCAACTGTGTTTGTGTGTGTGTGTGTGTGTGTGTGTGTGTCTCCACATTTCAAGGTACCCAGAGTCGAATACAATAGTTTTTATTGGACGTCTGTGTGTGTGTGTTCGAAATTATTTTTTTTTGTCTCGATTATCTTGAGAACAAAAAATTATATCGATGTGGACCACTTGCATTCGACGCATAATTACGCAACTTAAAACTGATTGGATTTTAAGCAAAATCGGTCAAACTGTTTTTTATGGAGAATCAAAAACTGAAAAAAATGGTAAACTTTCTGAATTATTTATCGTCTCGATTATCTCGAGAACAAAAAACAATATCGACGTGGGACCAATCGCATTCGATGCATAATTACGCAACTTAGAACAGATTAAATTTTTAGCAAAATCGGTCTAGCTATTTTATGAAGAATCCAAAAACTAATTAAAATGGTAAACTACCTCAATTTTGCAAGATATAAATTATACTTGTCTCAACTTTCACATCCTATCGATCACTTTCGGTGAATGATACAATTACACTCAGGCAGGAACAGGTTGATTCCATCAATAGAGATCATGAAGCAATCGTCGAGTGGGGAACAAACAATCTTGTTCAGTTCAACGCCCAGAAAACACAAAGCGCCACGTTTTCCAAGAAAGTGAATTACTCAAATCATTCCATTACAATATCCGAAAATACCCTTGAATCAAGTCCCTCCATCTCGATTTTGGGAGTCACATTTGGGGTTCAGCACCAAGGCATTCTCTTCGTCTTCTAGATTCCATTCAGAAAAGAGCCATTCGTTTGATAAACAGCTCAACTCTCACAGATACCCTTCACCCTTTAGAACATAGAAGAAGAGTTGCAGACCAGTCATTGCTCTACAGATATTTCCATGGCAGATGCTCCAGAGAAATAAAAACTCTTGTACCACTATTGGCCACATTCGGCCGAAGAATTCGGCACGCAGATCAGTCTCACCCATTTACTCTCAAGATTGACACTGCAAGGACCAATCTTCATCAAGAATCCTTCTTTTACAGGGCTGCTACGGAATGGTATAAGCTTCCAAAATCAGTTTTTCCAGAGTACTATGATCTGCAATTTTTTAAAAAGCGTGTCCACAATCATTTCCTTTCTATAATCCCTTCCCCTTCTAATAGTCGCAGTGCGGGCCGTCCGCGGCCCACACGATAGCTCTACCCTTTTTGCGACTTTTTTCATAAAAAAAAAAAATACTATATTTAATACAGAATTTTAAGGTCTTTTGAATAATATGATTATTGCATGTTAGGAATATTTGTATGAAAACTATGATGACAATAATTTTAATAATAATAATTATAACAACAAAACAAAGTGTATTTTTTCATTCTTTTCACTGGGAAGTTTGTCTTGTGGACCTCTCGGGTCGCACCCAGACCACTGATATTTATTTTGGTAATCTTGCAGTTTTGTTTCTTAACCTGCGGGTAGTAGCTGTAGTGGCCAAAATGAATAGAGATAGATGTATTATTGTTGTTTTGCGAAGATTGCAAAAAACTTTTTCAATTAGTTCGAACCATAAAACATAAAACCAACCATAAAACAGCCCTTAATAAAGCCTATATTACAGAGAGCGAAAAAAGTTATTCTGCTGAAAAACATAACATCACAAAGATTTTTTACTACCAAAATTTGTAAAAAAATAAAAACCTACATCTTCTAAAATAAATAAGATATCCTCTCACCTTTTAAACAATACATACACACATATAGTCACGCCTTTTTTCCGTAGGGGTTGGCAAAGACCACTTCCGCTACGGTTCTTACACACATCTTTTGCTTCCTCTACTTTCATCAGTGTTCTCTCGCCGTCCATACGTGTAACATGCTGGTTTCAATTTCGTCTTCTCTGCCTTCCCTCCCTGTGTCCCATATAGTTCTCTTATTTGAATGTTCGGGTCTCTGTCTCTCAATGTTTTCCCCGTTATTGATCTTAATGTTTTCATTTCTGTTGTTCTAAGTATTTTTTTTGTTTCTGCTCTCGTTTCTATTGAATATGTTAGTATTGGCCTTACGCATGACTTATATATGCGTATTTTCCCGTCCAACCTCATATCTTTATTCCTCCAGATAACATCCCTTAAACATCCTGATACATAGGCTGCTTTATTAGCCTGCTTTCGTACAATTTTTTTTAGGTCTCCGTAGCTGGATATTTTTCTACTTAGAAACTTGTTCGATTATTTCTTCGTTAATTACGATTTTGCATCGTCTGGGTTCTCTTGCTACTCGAGAGATTTGATCTTGGATGTTGATATCTGCATATTGTAGGTTTCCGCCGATTTTTTAAAGGTATGCACCAAGCGCTGTAGGTTATCTTCATTATCCGAGATCAGAATTGCGTCGTCTGCATGACAAAGAATTTTTATCAAATATAATTTTGAATGTGTAAAATAAATTTATTTAATGTTTAGCAACTCAAAACTTATGTTTATAAGTTTTGCTTTTTGTACTAGTTCTTTAGTGTTTAAGTTAGTCTACGGTCTCCCAACCAAACTACGCCAATGGCTCTTGAGCTTCATGCAAGATCGCTCCTTACATGTGGCAGTTGACGGTATTTCTTCTGATGCGTTTAAAACTAATGCCGGAGTCCCCCAGGGTTCCATCCTGTCCCCCACCTTATTTCTTTTACACATCAACGACCTCTTAAAACCACCACGAACCCCATTTACAGTTTCGCAGACGATAGCATACTTGTCTTAACTTTCACAATCTATCGATCACTTTCGGTGAATGATCTAAATAGACTGAGGCAGGAACAGGTTGACTCCATCAATAGAATTCTTAAAGCAATCGTCGAGTGGGGAACCAACAATCTTGTTCAGTTCAACGCCCAGAAAACACAAAGCGCCACGTTTTCCAAGAAAGTGAATTACTCAAATCATTCCATCACAATATCCGGAAATACCCTTGAATCAAGTCCCTCCATCTCGATTTTGGGAGTCATGGTATCCAATAATATGTCTTGGCATGACCATGTTGCTAACATCGCAAAGTCAGCAAACCAGAGGCTAGGTTTTCTGTGGAAAGCTAGAAAGTTTTTATTCCTGATCAACTGTTGACGACGTACAAGGCTCAAATCCGACCTCTACTGGAGTATTGCTCGCACATTTGAGGTTCAGCACCAAGGCTTTTTCTTCTAGATTCCATTCCATTCTAGATTCCATTCAGAAAAGAGCCATTCGGTTGATAAACAGCTCAACTCTCACAGATACCCTTCACCCTCTAGAACATAGAAGAAGAGTTGCAGACCAGTCATTACTCTACAGATATTTCCATGGCAGATGCTCCAGAGAAATAAGAACTCTTGTAATACCACTGGCCACATTCGGCCGAAGAACTCGTCACGCTGATCCGTCTCACCCATTTACTCTCAAGATTGACACTACAAGGACCAATCTCCATCAAGAATCCTTTTTCTACAGGGCTTCTTCGGAATGGAACAAGCTTCCAAAATCAGTTTTTCCAGAGAACTATGACCTGCAACTTTTCAATTTATTCAATTTCTTTCTATAATCCCTTCCCCTTCTAACAGTCGCAGTGCGGGCAGTCCGCGGCCCACACGATAGGTCTACCCTTTTTGCGACTATTTTCAGTAAAAAAAAAAATTGTTTTTTATTTGAAAATATCAAATGTATTGTATTTGCTAATTGGCATTAATTTAAAGTATTCAAGAAAGTTAAGTTTATAAAAATAGCCATTAATTTGAGTTCTGCATTTTAATAAAATTCCATTTCCAAGCATAGTACTTATGACAATGTTTTTGCTGAAAAAATCTTCATATCTAGTGTACATATATACGTTGAGTTGACAACAGCGCAAGAATATTCTTAAACAAGTTGAAAATCTCACGAAATACGCATGCGAAATAATAGTAGAATTTGTGGTCGCTATACTCTTGTCATCTATTGGAGTTAAAATTATTGAAAGGACAGGTTTACAAGATTTACGTGAGCAATTTAGTATTACCGAATATTGAGAATAATTGATCCATCAATAACGTATCACTGTTGATATACGTTCATTACATCCGGTAGTCGTCGGACTATAGATTTTAAATGTTTCTTCATACCGATACATTTTCTTCCCCCGGGGATGGGAGATAACGGAAATTCTATTACAGTTCGTAAGGGAAAATACAATTGCTTTTTTTCTCTTTTCGTCGTAGCTTCGGGAGAGTTGTTAAAATGTATCCCGTCTATAACGTAAGAACGGTCCCGAGGGTTGAATAAATACAAAATTGAAAGTCGAATCGTTGGATCGCAGTTTTCAAAAACGAAAAAATATTTCAAATAACACTACAGCCTAGTAGGTACTCACCTTTCCAAACCCGCATTCTGTGCCTTCCAAAGGAGGGCCTTTTTTCGTTTTGCAAATTAAAGGTGTTTTTAGATGTCCGCACCATAAATGGGAACAAGGCTCAATTATTTCGAATGCCCTGCACATTTTGTATCTGAAACGACATAATTAGACCCCAAATTGACGCATTTGCTTGTCCAAGAAGAATAAATACAACCCAGTTATCAATATTATTATTATTATCCCGCAGCAATGGCTTAAATCGGAGTTCATAGCTATACCAAAAAAGTCGGGAGCCAAAAAGTGCGAGGAATATAGAACAATAAGTCTTATGAGCCACCTATTGAAAATATTCTTAAAATTCATACACCAGAAGAATATATAAAACATGCGAAGAACAGATAGCGTCCACGCAATTCGGATTTAGAGACGCAGTCGGGACAAGAGAAGCTTTATTTAGTGTACAAATCTTCGTCCAAAGAAGCAGAGATATGGACTGTGACATTCATGCCTGTTTTGTGGACTATAGAAAAGCATTTAATAATAATCTCTTGCAGTGCATATTACAAGGGAAAGTGAAAGGAAATAGAAGCGCCGGAAGGAGAAGAAACTCATGGAATTTCGTCAATCTTCCTTCATCCATCTTTTCTTCATGTCCAAACCATCTAAGCATTCCTTTATCTATCTTTGTAACCACATCTTCTTTTACACCACAACGTTCCCTTATCTCACAATTCATCACTGTATCCAACCGGCTATACTTCTCAGACTACTCATCTCCGCAGCATTGATCCTATTGTCATGCTTCTTCTGCCAACCCCAACATTCACTACCATACATAAGTGTAGGAACCAACACACATACCTCTATGTACAGACAGACTTTCCATCTCTCGTAAACTTTGAACCCAAGTATACAACTCATTTACTTGTTCCACTTTTTCTCCCGTAATCAGAACTTTACAGTTTGTCATGCTTTCTTCTCTTTCAAAAAACATAACTTTTGTTTTGCTTACATTTATTTTCATCCCTTTGATTTTTAGGTCATCATGCATAACATTAATCATCGCTTGCAACTCCTCTACAGATGACGCTAATATGACTTGATCATCGGCGTAAAGAAGGCATTTAACGATCAAATCAATTATTTCCAAGCAATCGTATATGTATACACACACGCACACACACACACACACAGCACTACAGCCCATGTAGAGAATTGGCTAAATCGCAACTCTGTCATAATATAATGACGCGTGACGTTGCAAAAAACTGCGCGAAAATTGTAATTAAATGTACTAAAAATAAATTTTTAGTTACTGTGGTTTTTTAATAATTACTATTGTGCTCACCCATCTCCAAATTCCATACGACACTGCTGATCCATGGTGAAAGAGGCTCGAAGTGTGGCGTTTAAAGTAATCTCTCCCGCTCCATCTACTGGTGGATTTGATAAGCACAACCACCTACTGAAAAACAGTATAAAAACCTGCGACAATAGTTTCTTTTTTTGTAAAAATAATCATTTTTATTTACTTTCTATACTTTTTGAATTCCCTCCTCGAGCATTTGGACCAGAAGAATTTGTTAAAAGTCGCAGACACCATCGGCGCCATGACGCTACCGTCCAAGGCTTCATCAGAACAGTTGTTGTCATTTTTTTCGTCGCCGTCGTGGCTCAAACCCAAACTGTAACAGCAAGCAATAAAACATTTTTTGTTAAAACCACGATAATTAAATGGTAGACCATTTGGCGTATGTACAGGATGAGTCAACAATTGCATGGAGTAAATTCCTACCTAGTAAATAGAAATAGTTAAAAAACTTTATTTGCCTTAATATCATGTGGTCACAAACTGTGTTTAATTCAAAAATATTTAGAACTACATAGGGTGACCCAAAGAATCAGAGCAACATAAAGTGTTATTTTAAAGTAACTTAAAATGACAAAATATCGCTTTTTTTAAATGAAATCCCGAATAAATTTTTATTTTTTTCATCGGATCAATAAGAAACCTTAAAGTTTTGTCGTACCTATCTTTTTGCATTCTCTTTAAAGTTCTAAAACTAAAATTTTAAACATGATAGCAATAAAAGTAATATTTTTACAGAATAAATTAATCATATACAATATATTTTTGCGTTTTTTTTTAATACCCCTATTTATTTACAATCAGCAATACATAGTTACAATTAGTAAATTTTTTAAAAAAATTTATTTAACACGAAGGATCAACATTTAATAACATTGTCCTATTAAGTCACAAACCTCACATGGGTTTAGTTTTTAACATGGGAAATAAAGAATCTACACTAAAATCTAGCAGGTCAGTTGGAATATGTTTTTTTAGTCTTCGTTGTACTTGCTGCAACATGAGGCTTCTTGCTTGATCATTAGGGTGTTTGTGCAATTTTAAGTAATATTTGTGAGCAAATTTGGTGATTTCTTCCTTGACGATTGTCAATTGTAGATCGCGTGCTATAATGTGATTTGTCACATACCAGGAGGCATCCGTTATTATTCGAAGTATCTTTGACTGGAACCTTCCTAATATTTCTATGTTAGATAGCGACGCAGTTTCCATAGCTGGATACCATAGGTTCAGACGGGTTTTATAATGGTTTTGTAAATTAAGAGCTTGTTTTCTAGAAACAGTTTAGAATTACGTCCAACAATCCAGTAAAGTTTATTTAACTTTAACCCTAACTGTTTACGTTTTTTGAAAATATGTTTCCTCCAAGTCAGTCTTCTGTCAAGATGTATTCCTAAATATTTGACGTCCTCCTGGTATAGTAGTTGGTGACCATTTAGAGTAACTGGTGGACAGTTTCCTCTTCGGTTGGTAAATGTTACTCGAACTGATTTAGAGATGCAGTTGCTGGATTTTTGTGTGCTGACATGACCCCTGTGGCGTAAGCATAAGTTGCTGTTTCACTATTACAGGAAATTGGTAGATCTGCAGTGTAGATGAGGTTAAGGACAGGACCAATTACGCTACCCTAAGAGACACCTTGCGTTAATCGAATAGAGTAAGGTCGTTTCATCTTGATATTTAACAAGGTAATGTCGGTCGCGTAAGTAGGAATTAAGGATAATGTAATAGTTAAGAGGTAAGGATTTTCTAATTTTATAAAGTAGTTCTTTATGCCAGACTTTATCGAGAGCCGACATAATAACAAAAAGGCAGCTGCACATTTTTTTTTTCCAATGATTTTAGAACATAGTTACAGACACGGTGGATTTGTTCGGTTGTTGCATGTTACGGCCTGAACCCAAACTGATGGTTTGGTATTAGGCCTGACTAAGATTAGGTGTTTTTCTAGGATCTTGGACATTATCGGTAACAAGCTGATTGGTCTATAAGACTTTATTTCTTCTGCTGACTTGCCTGGTTTTTGGATTAATATAATATGTGCTACCTTCCATAGGAGTGGGAAGTAGCCACTTGATAGTACGGCATTATATAGTTGAGTGATGCCTTCTTTCCGTAATAAAACAGGAATTTTATTTAAAAAACGAAAGATTTTAATAAAAGGTAACAAATTTATTTAAAGTTTAAAGTACTTGTTTTTTTCCTAGCAAATGTTTAAATAAATTTCTTTTTTACTCAATGCATAAATTAATTCTTTAAATATGGGGGCACAACAGTGCCCCCGCCAGGTCGAGCAAAAAAGCGGTACGCCGTACCATCCTTTTCTAGAAGCAGTTCAGGCCATTAATTCATATTAATTCGCTAATTTTAATTTATGAATTATTATAATTCATTTATTTTAATTTATAATATTATTAAAATACAAACAATAAATATAATATATAATATGATTACATAATAAAATTAATACCACGGACTGGCTTTGTGGCTATTAAGTTTATTAATAGTTGTACTGAAAAAAAAAATTAAATTGTATTGTAAAATTATTCTTGTTGCTAATAAACATCATTATTATTATGTATAATAAAGGAAAAAAAGTAGGACTATCTACAAAAAGAAATGAGATGCCATCAAAAACATAACTCGTAAAAAAAACCCAGTCTCGCAACTCAGTTCTTCTACTGTAAAAATTTGTGAGAACCATGTAATACCCAGTCGGTTAATTTATTCAGTCCCTACTCAAAGATCCTTCTGTCTTAAGTTATTACGTAATTAGCTAACCTAACAACATCTAATAGTGACCAAATCAATAGTAAAAATGTTTTATGTTTGAAATAAATAGACTGACTTGGCCATCGCATGAAAACACAATGTATTCCACAAGTACAGTGCAACAGAAGTAGCTTGGCGGGCGAAGAAACACAAAATCTGCGCACAACGAAAACATTCGAATAACGATCCGATCGGCGACGACGAAATTTTCAGTAATCGTTAGTCTCAAGTACAATCGGAGGAAAAAGTTTACGAATGTGAAGTATATTCAGCCGAATATTTGTTTTTTTAAATAGAGGCTTGTCGCCAGCCAAGCTACTTCTTTTGCACTGTAATACATATTATAATAAATTAGACTGTTTAGTGCGATTGCCAAGTCAATCTATTTATTGATATGGGCACCGTCGGAAGAAACTTACGCAGAATATGTCCAAGTAAAAAACAGAGTTAACGCAAGAAAAAAATCAATCAAAAGACAACATTGGGCTAAATTTATTAGCGACGTGAAGTACGACCTGTATGGCGCTCAAAAGAAAATACTAATACGAATACGAAACAGATATAAGTGGTACAGTCACTGACGAAGAGATAGAAGCAAAACTCAAGGAATTAAAAAACAGAAAATCACCCGGGCCAGATGGCATCTCCAACGAGCTTTTAAAATATGGAGGACCCGAACTCGCAGGGAAACTATCGCAACTATTTAACAAAATCTTAAACGTAACGGAAACACCAGATGAATGGCATAATAGCTTCACCATACCCATATTTAAGAAAGGACTAAAAACCTGCCCACAAAACTATAGAGGAATAACCCTCTTAAATACAGCAATGAAACTATTCACGAGTATTCTCAAGGACAAACTGGAAACGCAAATTAAGAATGCTGAAGAACAACAGGGCTTCACAAAGGGACGGTCAATAACAGACGCAGTATTCATAATAAAACAAATAAAAGAAAAGGCTATAGAGTACAGTATGCCAACGTATATTTGCTTCATTGACCTAACAATGGCGTTTGACAGGGTTCGTTTAGGAGACATTCTACAAATATTACCAGAAAATAAGGCACCGGCGAACATAACAAAGATAATCCATAACCTAAATAACAATAACATAACAAAGGTAAGAGGATGAGATCAAGTCACTAAAAACATCCCAACACAGGATGACAGTCAGTCCCTTTTTGTTTAATCTGGATAAAATTATAAATAAAGTAACAGATCTGAACCTCTGATACAAACTGGGCAACAAAAGAATTGGTATGGTATGTTACGCCGATGATGCAGCAACTATTGCCGAATCCGAAAACGATCTACAGAGACAACTCTTCCAATTCTTCCAAGTAAGTCGCCAACTGAATATGAACAATTCTATCAAAAAAACAAAATGTATGACAATCGCGAAAGATCCGCTCACATGTAAGCTAGTGGTGGAGGACAATCCCATAGAACATGTGATGCAATTCAGATAACTGGGCATGCCAATATCAAGCACCCACGACCCAGTTAAAGACCTGAGGAGCCAGATTAACAAAGCATCCGCACTATCAGGATGCCTACGAGATATAGTCTGGTCAAACCCGTACATGCGCAAAGACAGCAAAATTAGAATCTACAAGACTTGTATCATACCGATCATTAGGTACGGTACAGAAGTCCGCGAAGACACCAACAAGACGAAACACATGCTAAGGGTGGCCGAAATGAAACACTGCGAACAATAATGGGGAAAACAAGAAGAGACAGATTAAAAAACGCAGATATCAGAGAACAATGCAAAATACAAGATATTGTGAGATGGGGAAGACAACGTAAAAGGCAGTGGTACAACCATGTAAGACGGATGGACGAAAACAGACTTTCGAAAATAGTCCTAGAAAACAACGCGCCCGGCTCAATACCTCCCGGGAGGCCACCTAAAAGATGGAGAGATAGTTGGTAATCTACCTCTCAGGAAAAGATGTAGAGGCAACTTCAGAATTAACAGATCGACAGATCTCCAAGAAGAAGAAGATATGGTCACTATAAGATGTTGTTAGGTTAGCTAAATACGTAATAACTTAAGACAGAAGGGCCTATAAGTAGGGACTGAATAAATTAACCGACTTGATATTACATGGATCTCACAACTTTTTACAGTAGAAGAACTGAGTTGCGAGACTTGGTGTTTTTTACAAGTTATTTTTTTAATGGCATTTTATCTTTTCTGGCAAGCGATAACATACCTACTTAAAATTATCTGAAATAATTAAAATTTTCGATTTATTACTCAAATTTATTTTATGATGAATTTTATCTGTAAAAATGTTACTTTTATTGCTATTATCTTTAAAATTTTACTGTTACACCATCTTGACATCTATAAGATAAGCATAAGACATGTATAACAAAAGATTAGAGTTTCTTAATGATGAAGAAATAAAAATGAATAGGAGATTTTGTTACTTTATGTTTTTTAAGTTTAAATGCAGGCCTATTAGATTATGTCCAATGTTATTGTTACGCCTATGGGTTGTTAAATAATTGATACACACTCAAAAATAACAGTTTTTATTTATAACCCTCAAATTACAATTTACTTTAATTAATTTCAACTCATTATCTATTTCCACTAAAAACTATTTCACTTTATTTTCAATTCACCATTTATCAAAGCTGTAGGAGTAGCACCTTTGCTGCGAAAAGGCCACACCCAGACATCTGCGAGGGTAGTTATAATGCACTGGTCTTCACAGGGTCTACAGCTTTTACTTGTTGGCTTCAAACGCCACACCCTGGCAAACTGCGTTGGCCCGCAGGCTAAACCAAGTTAGGGTAGCCAGATATGGCAAAAATCTGTTGCTGGGTAGCAGCAGCAGCAATAGTACCATGTGGCGGTGCCGACAGTCTGATTGAAGTAATTTTAGCTCAGTTGGCATTAAAACACCAAACAGAGCGGAATGTCTCTCAAAGAAAAGGCTTGTTTGGCCATTATACTTGCATTGGGCACCAGAAAACCTGTGAAACGGAGAGTGTGGATGAAGGAATGGTTAAAAAAACGTAACCAGTACAGCTATTTAAGATTGCTTCGTGAGATATCAGCAAGCAGTGCTGACGATTATAAAAACTACTATCGTATGGATGAAAATCTTTTTGACATGTTGATCTCCATGTTGTCACCACATATATCCCGGATGAATACAGTTATGAGAGATCCAATAACAGTCCGTGAGAGAATAGCGGTCACCTTAAGATTTCTTGCTACTGGAAGAAATTTCGAAGATTTAAAATTTTCATTTTCGGCTCCTGTTCCACTTCTCGATGAGCTTTTTATTTTTTTCAGCTCACGTCTAAAATTCTTCTTGTACTTATTGGAATAACTCGGATGTGCTTTGTTCCATAGTTCCGGGAAAGATTCATAAACTTCAATGAATCTTTGCAGGCAATCGCGATCACCGGCACTTGTTGGTAACTCGCCGAAAGCATCGGTTTCACAGCGCTCGTTCTCCATGATAGCATTAACAAGACTGAAGAAAAGAATGACGGAATCCCTAGACCATCAGTCAGATTGACAGTCTCCCCTCCACTTACCGTGATTGAAGCTCGGATTTCAAATTATTTGGAAATCCGTCAATCCAATCATCATTCCATCAGTCTTGACCCTACACCATCAATCGGATTGTCATTCTTCGCTGTGACTGACAATCCGATTGATCGTGTAAGGGTACTTGTTGGATTTGAGACTTGTACGTCGTCAACAGTTGATCAGGAGTAAAAAACTTTCTGGCTTTCCACAGAAAACCTAGCCTCTGGCTTGCCGACTTTGCGATGTTAGCAACACGGTCATGCCAAGACATATTATTGGATACCGTGACTCCCAAAATCGAGATGGAGGGACTTGGTTCAAGGGTATTTCCGGACATTGTGATGGGATGATTTGAGGAATTCACTTTCTTGGAAAACGTGGCACTTTGTGTTTTTTGGGCGTTGAACTGAACAAGATTGTTGGTTCCCCACTCGACGAATACTTAGAAGATCTCTATTGATGGAATCAACCTGTTCCTGCCTGAGTCTATTTGTATCATTCACCGAAAGTGATCGATAGGATGTGAAAGTTGAGACAAGTGTGCTATCGTCTGCGAAACTGTAAATGGGGTTCATGGTGGTTTTTAAGAGGTCGTTGATGTGTAAAAAAAATAGGGTGGGGGACAGGATGGAACCCTGGGGGACTCCGGCATTGGTTTTATACGCATCAGAAGAAATACCGTCAACTGCCACATGTAAGGAGCGATCTTGCATGAAGCTCAAGAGCCATTGGCGCAGTTTGGTTGGGAGACCGTAGGCAGATAATTTACTTAACAATGCCTGGTGCCAAACGCAGTCAAAGGCTTAAGATATATCCGAGGCTATTGCACGGGATTCACCAAACTTTTCAATAGTGTTTGTCCAGAGCTGAGTGACATAAGCCAGCAAATCTCCAGTAGACCGAAGTTGTCGAAATCCATATTGTATGTCATGGATTATCTCAAATTTCTCCAGATATTTGATAAGTTCTGTATTAATCGCTTTTTCCATAACTTTGGGTTCAGATCAAGGATAGAACGGACCATCTCATCTCGATGAGGACCCTTTTTACTAATCGAGACCTGAATCTGCAGCTACGCATGCGTATGCAGTGTTACTCTATGGCTCCGAGAGCTATTCATTCAGTCGAGCAATGGAGAGCCGCATTGACGTCTTAGAGATGTACTTGTATCTCAGTATACTGCGTATATCCTGAGTATAGACAGGATAACCAATGAGGAAGTACTGAGGAGGATGGGTAAAGATAAAGAGCTGCCGACAACTATCAAAGAACTAAAGCTCCAATACATCGGACACGTTATGAGGGGAAAACGCTACGAGATCCTCCGACTTGTCATCGAGGGAAGGTCAAAGGTAAACGATTTGTGGGTAGACGGCAGAACTCGTGGCTAAAGGATCTGCGTCGATGGTTCGGAACGGACATCTATAGAGATGCAGCACCATTATTATAGCCAGTTGGATCGCTAACCTTCGGAGGGAGACGGCGTCCTGAGAAGAAGATTAATTAACTAGCTCTTTATCAATCAACTAACTTTCCGCGGTCGATACGCGTTCTTATATATCGTCATGGAACATTCACCAAATTTCCACACGAATCTAAAATGATCCATTTTGATCACTCTCAAACGGATAAACTGAACAGGTTCAGTCTTTAAGATGTTGGTCACGATTCGTAACATTATTTGGACTTCTACTTTCTACAAAACCAAATATGACCGTTTGTTTTGCTAAATTGAGTTACTTATATAAGGCCAATAATAAACGCTTTATTATTACATGTAGAATTTAAAAAACAATACAAGTACACGTTGTTTTATTTAAAAAAATACAACTATATACTGATGCTCTGCTTTTTTGGAACACCCGATATTGTTCTAAATACTTTAAAATCAACCACAAATAAAATATTGACCCTTTTAATCTGCTAGGTAAGAACTTACTCTAAGCAATTGTTGACTCACCCTGTACTTACAGGTGAGCCGTCTCGTGAGCGATTATGAAAGCGCTCGTCAGCCCCTCGTCTCGATTCAGCGCGCAACTGCGCTTTGGATCGCACGCTCCAGCGACCGGAGCGTAGCCTGACGGTCCACCGATGTCAGATCTGGTCAACCAAATTGCCACATCGTGTCGCGGTTCGGCAGACGACAGCGACGCGTGCAGCGCTTTATTCCAGTAGTTAACGTTCTCCAATGACTTTTTGGCGTTGCCTATCTTGATCACTCGGTGACGGTACTTTTTATGTTCGTACATAATAAGTTTCGTTACCACTAGTTTCATGTTGGATTCGAGAGAAGGGTCTTGGTAGATGGCGCTCACCTGGAAACGAACTTACCAGTAAGGCTTGCTAAATGCCACTTTTCTATCTCTAATTTTACTCAACGAATCTTTTTCACAAACATGTAAACGATAGATGAACATAATTTAAAAGATAATAAAGTCGCCACCCTGTAAAATATCTGCGACGAATGTAGTACTTTTTGAATGACACCAATCATTTCCACGTTAACATATTGTGAAACATTTTTAAAAATACCTACCCCAGAGAAAATTACAAACTTAAATGGTCCAAAAGTTGGGATATAAAAAATTTATATTGGAACATCCAGTTTATCTCTGCGGGTAATCTTTGCTGCAAAAATATATAATCCTGCAAGACTTACGATATTTAATAACGATAAAATGTATTCTTCGATCCTGGATCGTCCGTGAAAGGATATTACGGTGTGGTCAACTGCTACTGCGATTTCCAACCATCTGGGGTATAACATCGACCCCGTTGGTGTTTTTTTTGCTGTAAATTATATGGTTCATTAAGTATCTAATAGATAGACTCATTAGTAACAAAGGACAGCAGTACCGGCACGGTACCACCGAGAATCGGGAATAATATACCAAATTCTTTACCATTTTCCTCGAAAGAAACTTGATAAAATATATTAGAACTTTATAGGAGCAAGATTTATTAAGGCAGTGACCGCGCATTAGAAGGTACCCGCTACTTATTCTCCCAGCTGCTCTGTAGGGCGTAGGTATATTATAATATATTGTAACGAAAAGGGGTTAATTCTTGGTGCGCCACTGATTTTTGGACTGGTGAAAATTAGAAACTTACTCTAAGAAACACCTGGATGACATCTAGTAGATACTTATAAAGGGTGGAACGTTAATAATGGGACACAGAGCAACTACGAATTCTTTGTATAAAATATTGCGATATAACACAATTTACCTTAGTTCAATTCTTGATATTAAAGAAGATACAGGGCGTTAAATGTAAATTTTTTTTATTGAAATACTTTTATAATTTAAACAGCGTTTAAAATATTCATACAAAAGTTGGTGAACAGAGCTTTTTTGCGATGAGAAATCATAATCTCAGTTTCAGTCTAACACACGCCACACGCTACGTACTCCATACTGAGTAACTTAAAATGTACGCACTTTTTCATGCCACATTTTTTTGGAAAAAATTGAATTATCAAAAATTTCTACGTAGAAAAGGTACACTTGTTTAATCTCGCAAAAATGTACTGTTTTAGAAATAATCGTGATTGAAATATTCGAAGAAATAATTTAACGAACTTAATTTTTTACTTTAACTTAACAATCTAGCAATTGCAGGTAGCCCTAATAATTTAATGAATGATTGATATAATATTTCTATTAATTTATTACTTTTACAACAATTGTTTGAAGTGGCCACCGTTGACTGTAAGGAATTTTTGTATTCGTTTCTCAAATGATTTTCTAATATTAAAAAGTATGTTATCATTTCTGAATACATCTACAGCATTTACTATTTTTCACCAAGTTCGGCACGAAAATTTATTCCTTCGTTGTAAACCATTGCATTGATTTAAGAAACGCCCAAAAGTAAAAATTCATGGGGTTATGGTCTGGACTACGTGCTGGCCCAGCATATTAACTACCTGGGTCAATCCAATGTTGTGGAAATTCATTATCAAGGTAATAGGTCCATAAATCCAATTTGAAGAAAATTGAGACAGGAAACTCCATTTAGGTTATTTGGTCACTCATATGGACCCAATACATGGTTTATACCACACCAAACGTTAATTTTAAATTCGTGTTGAAAGTGTCGCTCTCTCGTTAAATGTGGATTTTCATATTCCCATACATAAGCGTGTCTAAAATTAAAAACTCCTCGACAAGTAAAAGTTATTAATATTTTCTTAATGAAAGATGGGTCATTATTTTTTTTTATCTCGAATAAAACGAGCAAACTGTAAGTAATCTCGTTGGAAGGCAACAAATTTTGAACTGATGTAAAATAATATGGATGAATTTTTTTCCTTACGTAACAATCTAATAATTGTTGTTTTACTTAATCTAGTAGCAGCAGCTAGTCTCCTTGAACTTATTATTTTTCCATTTTCTGTTACGCAAATCAATACTTCATCTTCTTGGTCAACCGTAATATTTTTTAAACGGCCTATACAATATACATCTCGTTTCAGACGAAATGATTCAGTTTCACCCAATCGATCATACAGATTTTTAAATAATTTGTAGTTCGAAAAGCACTACGGCCATTAAAGTTTTCTTGTGCATAAATATTCACCATGTCGCGCATTTCTTCATTCGAAAACAAATTATGTCGTGGCATTTTCACTTGTAAAAAAACACTAAATAATTTTAGCTAAAAATAGGTGTCTTCTGTCAAATTATTAACTTCCCAGTGAAAGTTATAGTAATGGGTCCGATTTTGCGAATCCCGAACTTCGACATATCTCCACATTTCAAGGTCCCCAGAGTCGGATACAATAATTTTTATTGGACGTCTGTATGTGTGTTCGGAATTATTTTTTTTGTCTCGATTATCTTAAGAACAAAAAATGATATCGACGTGGGACCAATTGCATTCGACGCATAATTATGTAACTTAGAACTGATTAGATTTTTAGCAAAATCGGTTAAGCTGTTTTTTATGGAGAATAAAAAAACTGAAATATGTGATAAATTGCCTGAATTTTGCAATTTATAAATTATACTATTTTAAATACAGAATTTTAAGATCTTTTAAATAATATGATTAGAAATATTTGTATGAAAAATATGAAGACAATATTTCATTAAAAGAGATAGTTTAAGAAAACAAAAATGGGAATTGGAGAATTTTAAACTTGTGTCAGTATTGAGAGAATAGCATTGAAGGCGCTATAACTTTGAAAAATTATTGCTAGTAATTATCAAGCATTGTTTACAATTGAATATTGTTACTAACAAATGATTATTGAATATAATAATTAAAAATAATTCAATTATTATAAACAATTAAAAATAGCTCCCGCTCGTGAAATGATAAGAAAAAATTTGAAAGAATACGGTTGACATAAACAGAATATTGTTAATGATAATTATAATTTGTTATAAACAATTTGAAATCGTTTTTTATGATATATTTGATAATAATAATAATTATAACAACAAAACATATGGTATTTTTTCATTCTTTTCACTGGGAAGTTAGTCGTGTGGACCTCTCGGGTCGCACCCAGACCACTGATATTTTGTTTTCCAACGCCTCCTGTTACAGTAGAAATTTAATAAAATGAAGTGTATGCTGATACGTTAAGCGTCTAATGTTTCATTCAAAAATATTAAATACCTTAAATATATTCACAAATGATAACATACTTTGTAATAGAAGATACATTATAAAAACCCCATAAAGGCATATTGGCGTATTACATTTATTTTTTTTGATAAACAAAACAAAACAAATGAATGGGGCATTGCATAGCTTTATGCATAGCCAGAAAGTGTCAAAAAAGGCACGTCTGGCTGTGCATAGAGGTGTGTTGGTTCCTACACTTATGTATGGTAGTGAATGTTGGGTTTGGCAGAAGAAGCATAAAAACAGGATTAATGCTGCGAAGATGAGTAGTCTGAGAAGTATAGCCGGAGTGACTCGGTTGGATAAAGTTAAGAATAGTGAGATAAGAGAACGCTGTGGTGTAAAAAAAGATGTGGTTGTTGTTGTTGTCGTGTCCAAGATCTGTGAAAAATAATGGAAAAAAAATTTATATTGCTCCGAAGCTGTCGAAGACAGCTTCAGCAACTTCAACAGCTTTGTCATAAAAAATTATTGCTTCTGGGTCTTCAAGGCTAATCTTAATAAGCCTGGCTTGAATTGCTGGGCAGCCAAAGATGTGTTAAGGAGATAATGGGACACCAGGACAGTTTGGGCAGTGTTTTGAGTAGCTTCTTTGTCCGTCGGTTAAGATTTTCATTTCTGCTACATGCTTTGTTCGTAGTCTGGTTATGATCGAAGCTATTGTGCGATTACAATTTAGAGCTGGGATGGAATATTTAAAATTATTGTTGATAAGTCTTCGGCTGGCAACTGCATTGGCGTCTACGAGAGTTGTGAGGTTCAATGATTGATTCTTTGACAAGCTCATCGGATTTTTCATTACCAATAATATTTACGTGAGCTGGTATCCACCGATACTGTAACGTGCAGGATCTCTTGGCTGCGATGACTTTGTTGATAGATTGGATTATTTCATGGCTGATTTGGCACTTGCCCTTCTGGATGGCTTGCAGCGCGGATCTTGAATCGGAGAGAACGGAGAGAGAGAGAAGATGTGGTTACAACGATAGATAAAGGAATGCTTAGATGGTTTGGACACGTAGAAAGGATGGACGAAGAAAGATTGACGAAACAAATTTATAAGGCTAGTGTGAATGGAAAAATCGGTAGAGGTCGACCTCGGAGAACATCGATCTCTATCAGATCAACATTGTTTTGAAGAAAGGCCACGTCAAGAGTACCAACAACCGATGAGCTTGTATGAGAGCACTGATAAAAGTAGAGGAAGCAAAAGATGTGTGTAAGAACCGTAGCGGAAGTGAAAGAAAGTGGTCTCTGCCTACCCCTATTGGAAAAAGGCGTGACTTTACGTATGTATGTATGTATGATAATTAGGTACTATTTACAATACTCTGATAACTGTCAACAAAACCTCTGACATAAGAGAGATGAGTTATCCTCTTCTACGTCACAGATTAAAAAAAGGCTAATAAACTGATGCATAAAATTATTAAATTAACGTATTTCCAGTTGCGTTATTCGGGTTCTATGATATATTATATAAAGAAAAAAAATATTGACGGATGGACTACTACTAAGTTGCATTATGTGCTTACGATATAAATAAAAAACAGAGTAAGTTATATATCCCATAGTTAAGAACACATATATTTAAGAATTCTAAATAACGGTGACAGTGCAAAATAGAACCGTAAAATATTGAAGGAACAGCCGTCCAGAAAAACCTTGTCGATCAACTAAAATGGTAAGGAATTATTACATCATTCCAGACAAACTGCCAAAAGGCTATAGTACACATTTCTTTAAAATCAATTCTTAAACGTTTTCGGCAACACTGCCATCATCAGGAGAGAATTCTGAAAAGTGAATTAATTATGTGAAAATTCGTTCGTGAAATTTTTTTTAAATAAGATTGTTAGAAATTGTTGAAGTCAAAAATTAACTCACTTGTCAAAATTCTTTATTTGTAAGAAAAAAGTTAAGAAGGTTAACGTAATAATTAAAATATTAAAATTGTTTTTAGTAAATTTGTTATCTACAATTAATAAAAAAAATAGAAATTTAGCTTACAATAGTCAAGATCAAACACTCCCATCCTTGAAATATTTTTCATACATACATACATACATAAAGTCACGCCTTTTTCCCATAGGGATAGGCAGAGACCACTTCCTTCCACTTGCTACGGTTCGTACACACATCTTTTGCTTCCTCTACATTCATCAGTGCTATCATACATGCTCGTCGGTTGTTGGTACTCTTTACCTGGCCTTTCTTCAAAACAATGTTGATCTGATCGAGATGTATTCTCCAAGGTCGACCTCTACCGACTTGTGCATTCACACTCGCCTTATAAATTTGTTTCGTCAATCTTCCTTTGTCCATCCTTTCTACCACATCTTCTTTTACACCACATCGTTCTTATCTCACAATTCTTCACTTTATCCAACCGAGTCACTCCAGCTATACTTCTCATACTACTTATCTCCGCAGCATTATTCCTATTTTCATGCTTCTTCTGCCAAACCCAACATTCACTACCATACTGATAAGTGTAGGAACCAACACACCTCTATACACAGCCAGACGTGCCTTATTTGACACTTTTTGGCTGTTCATAAAGCTATGCAGTGCCACATTAATTTGTTTTTCTGCCAACACCTTTCGCTCAATATCACTGTCATACTTTCCATCTCTAGTAAAATTTGAACCCAAGTACACAAATTCATTTACTTGTTCTACTCTTTCTCCCTCAATCAAAACTTCACGGTTTGTCATGCTTTCTTCTCTTTCAAAAACCATTACTTTCGTTTTGCTCACATTTATTTTCATCGCTTTGATTTTCAGAGCATCATGCATAACATTAACCATCGCCTGCAACTTCTCTTCGGATAACGCTAATATGACTTGATCATCGGCGTAAAGAAGAAGAATCATTCATTTTTTATCCATACGCACTTTCTTTCAGATCTTTTAAACAATTGTCTATGTATAAGTTAAACAGCCATGGCGAAGCCACACATCCCTGTCTCACACCTTTTTCGATGTTAAACCAGTCCGTGCAAGCTTCGTTTATCCTGACATAAGCAGTGGAATCCTCATAAAGTGATTTCAGTGCTCGTATTAAACTACCGCTCACCCCATACATAGACAATGTAGACCACAATTCACTCCTCAACACTCTGTCATATGCCTTTTCCAAGTCTATAAAAGTGCAATCATATTTTTTACTTCCTTATATTCATGGAATCTCCAATCAAATTTCGAATTACTTTAATGATTTATCGTCAAATATCAGAATTTCTTTCAAATCCCTGAATAATCTAGGTACTATACTTACGAACAAGAAAGACAAAATTAAATTTTTAGATAAAAGTGGTATTTATATTGGTAAAACTTCTAGGAAAATTTCAGTTAGAACACGTGAACATTTAAAAACACCACAAACTTCGAGTTTTTGGGGAACATATTAAAAACAGTAATTTTGACTGGTATAACTATCCTACACAACGTTAATGGTTATAACTTACAACTTGATCTTCTTGAAGATTTGGAAATTACAAATGAAATTTTAAACAATAATAATTGTCTAAATACCCAAATACATCTTAACCAAACTTGTTCTCTTCCTATCTTCAAACTTTTGAAAGAAAATCTATCCTCGCAAATAAGTTAACTCCCATTTAAGTTTTCATCACAACAAGGTTCTTGCCTTGTTTGACATCTTCGATAAATTTTCTTTTTAAATTTCTCTATCAATAATTTACTACTTTGGCAATGAATTTCCCTCCATTTAATTTGTTTTAATTTGTCAATACTCGTACAATGTCATTTGTAATTTACAATCAGTTCCATAATTCAATGTTTACATTGTCATTAATATGTCATACATATATAAACAATTTATTGTATTCTATGTACTTCATGGTCATTCTTTCTTGTCTTATAGCGGAGGTACCTGGGATTACTAGGTTACCATTTTAATTTTTTATGTATGTTAATCTTCTTAACTTTTTCCTTAAAAATAAGATGTTGATGAAATGTTTATTTGGTATGTTGACCCTTTGTAAAGAATTTTGAAAATTGAGATAATTTTTTATTTGTCCAAATACTAACTTCAACAATTTTTTACGAACGAATTTTCATATAATTAATTCACTTTTCAGAATTCTCTCCTGATGATGGCAATGTTGCCGAAAACGTTTGAGAATTGGTTTTAAAGAATTGTGTACTATAGCCTTTTGTCACTAAGCAGATCCTAGAATGGAGCAGAAGAGACCTGCGTATTCTAACAGGACTGCTTACGGGACACTGTCGTCTAAGATACCACCTCAGAAAGATAGATCTGAACCAACAAACGGACTGTCGGTTCTGCTGCGTGGAAGACGAAACTGCTGAACATATACTATGTTCATGCCCCGGCCTGGGAAGAATAAGGTTCAACATATTTGGTTACACTAACCTAGAACCTACCGATTTTAAAAACATCTCACCCTATACAACCATGAACTTCGTAAGAAGGGCTGGATTGTGCGGTGAACTGTAGCCTCTAGGGGTGAGCCACAATAGACCTACTAAGGGTCGCGGTGGAGGGGCGACCACGCCCCACTCACATGAAATCTAACCTAACCTAGCCTTTTGTCATAAACATTAAAAATTACATCATTGTCGAAAATTAAAGCGTCTTTGACTCTCATATGGACAGGCCATTGTCATTCTCGCCCACAAATATTGAATAATTAGATTAAAAATATATTACTAACCTTCCAATAATTTGTAAGTTTTGGTGATGTCAAAAAAATATCCGTTTTCTTCGTCTCCAATATCGAATTGATGCAAATCTCCCCCATTTGTCGGAATCGAAAAGAACTCTCTTATATTCAGGATGTCGTCATCGTCGATGGAAGCGTTCGCTTCCACCATCGTCATTTCTTCCACCTGCGGAAAATGCTCATTTACAGATTCAATATCCAGACGAGTCGTTTCTTCCAGATCTCGTTCGTCGTTATCGCCAATATCAATAGTGTCACCTGTTAAGTTGAATACCCACTGATTCGACGTACGAGGCGTGGATCGCTTGAACGGTGGGGATTTACTGAAATCAGTTTTAAGTAAATATCGTGCCCTTCCAAAGATTCCACTTCAATTTTATAATACAACAAACAGTAGATACTTGTAATCCATTTTAGCATATCCAAACGTTATTTGGACTGTATTTCTGAAATTTTGCGAAAAATGCGACGTCGAGAACGATCTTCATTTGTAGCTTTCCATTTCTTGTCGTAAATATTGTCTGCATTACAAATTATTGCTAGATAATGTTGTTTCGACCTTTTTGTAAGAAGCCAGTTTTTACGTTATACGTTCTACAACGTGTTGAATCCGTCCCGTAGTTATTTAGACTTCAGGGAATTTGTCGTCGATGTTGTTATACTTTATAATTTGTTTTAACATACCTTCTATAAAGTACATGCTCTCCAGTGGTAAAGTCGACTGGTTCCAAAAAATAAAGTCCATCTTCCGAATCAACGTAGCCTCTGTAAAGTGACCCGCATACGGTTACAGCGACTCTATATCCATTTTCCCAATCTCTCGTCCCCCCCGTATGGTAATCGCATGTCTTCGTCGGCGTCTGCAGAACGTGCGATTCATCCGAACGATGCCACTCTGTTTTGAGTCCCGGGGCTATGAGTAAATTATCATTAGAGGAGAGTTCCATTAGCCAATCTCCCGCTCGCAACACCTTTACCAAGTAATAAAATGTCTGTTAGATGAAGTTTATTTGGGATGATTCATTAGTGCAAATTAACCAATTAGGTTTTTTTGTTAATAAATATCTATGTTTTTAATAATAATTTTTACGAGATCAAACAGGTATTCGTAAATTAGTGAATAACAGCAATATATGTTAAAATTATATATTTTAAGAATGGAAAAGCGGCAGAGGTCAATAATATTGCAAAAATAATAGTCAACAACAACGACGTGTTAAACATTCCACGCTGTTTTAAAACATATCTTATGTTCCAGTCGGAAAGTCCTAGAAGTTTTGGAGCTGCACGGTATAAGGGAACATATCAGGCCTGGGCATTTACAAAACAGGACCGGGCAATGCCCTCGGCATAAACTTGGGCCGCTTTGCTACATTATTTAAGACCGGAATCACAGCAATTCTTACAATTCTTGCTCAAATCATGTTGCAGAAGTTCTATAAAAACGGGAGAATTCACAACATGTCAAGCAGTCAAAAGGCGCTGAAATCTTACGAATTTAATTCTAAACTAGTATTAGAATACCACACGAAAATGGTGGAACTGAGGGAACGCAACGAGCTTTACTTGATGTGGGTACCATGACACCAGGAAGTACATGGCAGACAGAGTAGCAAGAGCCATTGGATCAGAATGGCTGATGGTCTACTGCAGCATTACTTACAGTACTGCTGGGGAGTAAAATTATGCATGCAACAAGGGGTCTTACAGGAAACTACTGCATGAATAAACACCTACAAATTTTGGGGCCTGCAGAGAGCCCCCTTTGTAGGTTATGTGAAGAAGAAGACGAAACTCCTATTCACTGTCAATACTACTATGAAGAACAAAGACACCTAGGGGAACCAGTACATGGGACAACTGACGTTAATACCAACCCCAAAAGAAAAAAAGAGAGTGCCTTGTGATTTGTATAAATACGGTCGGAAGGAAGACATCCCATTAGAGCATAATTCATGGACGTTTTCGTAAAAATAAAAATGATCTGCCATCGCTGAATAATTTTGGTCAGACCTGGACCTTTAATCAGGCGAACAGCTCTTTTTTGGATAAAGTCTAGCAACTTAACAGATGAGAGAAGTGCAGCATCAGCATATGGGAACGATACTCTTACGCTTAATTAAATTTAAGCTTCTGAATCTGAAGGAGACACATGAGCCCCCATGTAAATCGTCTTTGGAGGGAATTCCTTCTTAGACATTCAAACATCTTTTTGTTCTAAAATAGGTAGTGATTTGCTTAGTGAAGATTCTCTCAGGTCAGCCAGAGTTGGCCATTTTTTCCAGGAGTGAAACGATGGTATACTGACGGATCAGGATACCAGGGACGCTACGGGGCAGGTGTGTTTGGAGCATTCTGAAACCACAGGGAAAGCATACCACTGGGGAAATACTCCTCTGTCTAACAGGCTGAGATCTATGCCATACTCGGGTGTTCTACGCACCTGACAGAAAACAGAGTAACCAACAGTAAGATTGATATTCTCACTGACAGTCGCACAGCCATTGGGGCCCCCATGAGTTGCACCACAACATCATCGGTGGTGTGGAACTACATGCAGGCCCTCACTGAGTTAACGAGTGCAAATAAGGTCACTCTTACATGGGTTCCTGGGCACACAGGGATAAACGGTAACGAGGTAGCTGATGAACTGGCAAGAAATGGGACCCTGGTGAAACCTAGAAGCCAGTTGGTCGGCTTGCCAATTGCCAAAGCGAAACATGAATTAATATTAATTTTTGAACAAGAACACATCACTTAGTGGAATATAAATTCTGGCTGCAGAACATTAAGACAGGTGATGAAAAAACCTCTCCAGAAGAGGGCAGATGCACTCTGGACGATGAACCGGAGTAGGGCGCACCTATTAAAACTTCAGCTGGCGGCTGAGAAAAACTGCCGACTATGCGGCAAAGAGGAAAAGAGCAGCATACACATTCTGTGTTGCTGCCCGATGCTAGCGGTGTACAGATATTAAACCTGGGCCGCATAATAATGGATCCAAGTGATCCAAATGAGACAGGGCCAACAGAAATCCTGCGGTTTTCCAAAACCAACGGACTGGAATTCTGATGCCCTGAAGACACAGCGGTAGTCACAGAGGATCAAAAGATTTAGGTGACCTAGGTGCCTATACCAATGGCCCAACCGCATTGTAATGTAATGTAAATGTAAATCCCAGGTATGCTATTCCACTAACATTTTAATTTTCTTTGTTTAATGAGGCAGCCTTGCCTGTGGCAATAATATATTACACCGTACTATAAACTGCCCTTAATTTTAAACGTTATTTACGAGAATTTAGTGAGGATGGAAGTGTAAAATTTTATCTCCCACATTTTCTGTTTCCCACATCTTTTACATTTAAACAATGGTTTGCTAGAAAATTAAGAAAAACTTACAATCGGGGGGTGACGGTTTCGTGGTTACATGCGAAACAAATTAAAGAGAACCTTCATCTTTTTTTTTTCCTAAAAATTTTAGAATTGAAATTATCTTCCAAAGAAGGATATTTCTGAATAGAATATAAAAATCGAAAAATTATCTAAATCAAAGATAACACATAAATATAATAATATCGAGACACTTACCGTCATTTCGACTTTCTCCGGGGCATTTGCATCCCTTTTTTTTCTGACGATTCTCTTTTCGATTCGCGGAAAAATTTTCCTAATTTCTTCAGCTCGTGATAAATCCACTATGGATTCGCTATTTTCAAAAACACACGTCGAAAAAACGATAAAAATAATTATAAGGCGTTGCATATTTTTTTTTTTTTAATTGGGGTGATAATCACGATTTTTACGCGCACATCTTTTGCTGAAGGGAATCTTTTTTGATACCAATCTTCGTGATGTTAACAGATACAAATAAATGCATTAATTGTTCATCATTCGATGTTATGGAAACAAGTTATTCACTCAGAATGACTAGAAAATTGAGCTTGATTGCTTTAAATGCTACGGCGCCACAAATGATTATTAAACAAGCGTAACTGAATATTTAACGGATTTTCTTGTGCCCGCATCTGAAGTAAAAAGCTTGCGCGTAGTGCAGCACCGAAGTGTCTTTTTACTCTTTCAATAGACATTAAAAGTATTAGGATTTTTATGGTAAGTAATAAAAAATGTAATTTTCTTTTTTAGTATTTTATTAAAAAACATTTTAAACCGCAACAAAAATTTATAACGATGGTTATATATTGTTAACCACACAAAACTAAGACTTCGCTATACGAAAACAGGTTTACGAAAAGTAATAACCATAAAAGAAGTATTAATCAGCTTGTACAAGGAATTTATCCTTGCGATTGAGATATAAAATTATTAGAGCCGGCCCTCGCATTTTAACGAATTTATTATGGTTACGAGGCCGTCACTGGTTGTGTTTTATTGCTAGTGGCTAATACGATTTGGTTTTAAAAGGTGTGTATTTGTCAAGCCAGTCTCAGACCATTAAAAAGCTCGATAATCGTTATATTATAAGTTTAATGTAGTTAGATTTGTGATATAATTGGTGAGTTGATTTTAATTAAATTGTTAAATTATTTTGCCAAAAATAGCAGTGATATTATAGTTTAAATTTTAAATACCAATGGCGTTGTTGTTAATGTCGAGAATATTTTTCGCAATTATTATTATTAGTTTAAATTAATTTAGCTATCGACTTTTTTTTTGGTTGGTTGGCTGTCTACGATTTTTTTTGATCGGTCACGGACTTATTTTCTTTAGTTGTCCACTGCTTCTTCCACTGATGTTTTTGCGTTTGACTTTTTAGACCATTTTCGCCGTATGGATATGGATTATTGCCTTTTGAATTTTTAGCTACTCAACATTTGAGTTTTCGCTGTTGGATGTGTTAGCTGCCCCGTAATTTTGGATTTTTCGCCGTCTGGAATTGTCACCATTCAGCTTTATTGATTTTTTCACCAATTGAAATGTTCACCACTTAATTTTTATTTTTATTTTTCGTCTTTCTTCGTTTTCGAATCCTTTTATTCGATGGATTCGAGGAAAAGTATTGGTTTACCCCAAAAATAAAAATCGCCAAAACCATGTGCGCTGCCCGTTTCATGGCCCACGCGTCGAATGGCACCATTTTCAGTGCGACGGTTGTTTCAAATTTTGTCTGTGTGTAGTGTGTGTGTTGGAAAATCTTATGGGCACGATATCTTGAGACAGAGAGGCGGTAGGTCACTAAAACTTACAGGGTAGAAGTTTTGCTCAAAGGACAAGACCGAGTTCGAATATGGCTCATAACGGTACATTCTTTTAGGTAGCTGCCGTACAAGGTGATCCTCAAATTTACTGCATTTTGTACTTTTCGCACGATAACTATAAATACAAATTTAATTTAATGAATCGATAACACTAGGACAACCAGAACTATATTAAATAAAAAAGAGCCCTCGGTTTGGAAAAGTTAGTCTTGTTATGGCAATAATGTTTATATTTTTAATTCCGTTCATTTTTATTTTATTTAAATAATTTTTTTTTCAGGAAATGTAAACAGTTCTTTTTTTGTAATAAACCTGTATTTATATTTCTCGTTTTTAATTTTTTCTGGATGAAAAAGGGATGACAACAGCATTGAAGCCGAAATGCGTTGCTCGTTTTGAAGCTTTAAAAGTATTAAATTAAAATAGTACGCTTAATTGTTTTTTCAGAAATATCACAAAAAAAGGATGGATAGATCCGTGACGTAATCTCTCCATTCTCTCAAAATTAATTCAATCGAAAAATCAAAAATCACAAAACGCTGAGTAAGAATTTTTAGTTTTTTTACAGTAACATAGAAATTTGACGCCCAACGTCATACAAAGCATATTTTGTTACAAGCTAATAATTAGAATTGATGACTGGTCATGTAGAATCGAAGTGCCGCAAGATAACGTTTTTGACCCTTTTCTATACTAAATGTATATTGGGCATTCCACGCCAAATCAGACAACATTCTGCATTTATTTATTTATTTTTTATTTTTAAAAAATTATGTAATATAATGCGTACTTTATTTGACCTATTTCTGTTGTTATGATTTTAAACATTTTTTAACATAAATAAGCGAAACAAAAAATTTTAAAATTTAAAAAACATAAATTCTAGCGTTGCATGCTTGAAAATCTTATAGAAAGTTGATTTAGAAAATTTTACACTGTTTTCTTTTCCTAAAAGTGCGTCTAAAAACAAAAATAAAAAAAAACATCTTTTTCACTGAACATAAAATTTTTAAAATAAAAAAAAATAGATCCCATCGATTGCCCATTAAGGGACTAGGCTTAAAAGTTGGGGGATAAGTGACAGTTTCTTAGTAAAAATCGATCGCTTCGTGTTTTTGGAAATCAACATTTTAAAGTCAAAAATTGAAAATCTTATAGAGGTACAGTTTTAAAAATTTTTTTGATTGTATATCCTAAAAGTGTGTTGTAAAACGAAAATTAAAAAAAAAAACGTACCGGTTGGCTCAATTTTCGCAAAGTTACAGATATTTGAAAAAAAAAGCGGTTTTTTTTTAAAAACTGACATCTCGAAAACGGCTCGGCAAAAAAAATTGAAAAAATCCTGGGGGTCTTTTTTAATGGGTACTACAACATAAAAAAAATTCAAAAAAATCGGAGATGCAAAGGCAGAATGTTGCCCGATTTGTCCCATGTATACATCGAGTCAAGGTTCGAATTTAATTTTTCGACGAAAATTCAGACATTGAAATAGATTATATATATATATTACTTTCAGCACGAATGGGAATGCTGTTAATTAAGTTAATTACAAGTCGTAACATAACATCGCTAACGAAGAATACAGTTCTTCGAAAGTAACCAAGATTACCAGTGAACCGACGAATTGCTGAACGACTAAATGTCCCAAATATATATCGAAGTAAGTATTATCGATGCCCCACCTTCGAATCCTTCGTTAACTAATATAAAAGCAACCGCTTGTAATTCCCGTAAAAATGACAAAAACTATCGAAACAATAACAACTGAGCCACGGCAAGTTGGTACAGCACCCGCACCGGCGTTGCAGTAGTTGTGCTCGTCGCAACATGTAATGCAAGAATGTAACTTGGTCCGTTCGCCGATGATGATGCATCCTGGCTCGCAGTTATCCGTACAGTTTCTCTGTAATAGCCACAATTTCGGTTTACCGGTAATTTCGTCGGTGCTCGTCGACATCGAAATCCTTCGCACCTGAAATCAAAATTATCGCTTCTTTTTAATTATTTCAAACACACTAACATATAGGTACGTCAAATAATATTCATGCAGGTATTCGCGTTTGCAAAAGTCTGGACGCCACCTGACGAATATTTTATAAAGCTGATTTGTAAGTAATTATAATTTGTTTAACTTAAACATAGACGATTGTTCAAAATATTTGAAAGAGAGTGCGTATGGATTGAAAATGAATGATTTGATCGTCAAATGCCTTCTTTACGCCGATGATCAAGTCATATTAGCGTCATCTGAAGAGGAGTTACATGGCGATTGTTAATGTTATGCATGATGCCCTGAAAATCAAAGAGATAAAAATAAATATAAGCAAAACGAAAGTAATGGTTTTTGAAAGAAAAGAAAGCATGACAAACTGTGAAGTTTCGATTGAGGGAAAAAGAGTGGAACAAGTAAATGAAATTTTGTACTTGGGTTCAAAGGTTACGAGAGATGGAATGATATTGAGCGAAGGGTGTTGGCAGGAAAACAAACTAATGGGGCACTGCATAGCTTTATGAACAGTCAGAAAGTGTCAAAATAGGCACGTTTGGCTGTGCACAGAGGTGTGTTGGTTCCTACACTTATTTATGGTAGTGAATGTTGGGTTTGGCAGAAGAAGCATAAAAATAGGATTAATGCTACGGAGATGAGTAGTCTAAAAAGTATAGCCAGAGTGACACGGTTGGATAAAGTAAAGAATAGTGAGATAAGAGAACGCTGTGGTGTAAAAGAAGATGTGGTTACAAAGATAGATAAAGGAATGCTTAGATGGTTTGGACACGTAGAAAGGATGGATTAAGGAAGATTGACGAAACAAATTTATAAGGCGAGTGTAAATGGACGAAAGTCGGTAGAGGTCGACCTCGGAGAATAATCTCGATCAGATCAACATTGTTTTGAAGAAAGGCCAGGTCAAGAGTACCAACAACCGACGAGCATGTATGAGAGAATGGATTCATGAGATCACTGATGAATTTAGAGGAAGCAAAAGATGTGTGTTATAACCGTAGCGGAAGTGGTCTCTGCCTACCCCTACGGGAAAAAGGTGACTATATGTATGTTTGTATGTAGAGCATTGTGGAACAGAGCAATTTATCTTCATATCACCTTTTTTAACCCTTTGCATTTTCGGATTTTGTGGTTTATTAACACCAATTCTTCACATATATCGTTCAAATATACACTTTTAATGCTTAAATTGCTCAAAATAATATATAAAGTACACTTTGCACCCATATATAAAAATGAAGGTTAGTTTATTGTTCACACCTACAGAAGCTCATGATATCAATAATAGATGTCACCCACTCCGTGATTTTTCTCTATTGTCGACTTGATTGTTGAGTTGCCATGGTAACCAAGTGAGACCCTAACCTCGAAATTATTAGAAGCTGTCAAATGGTACGACGTAAAAAAATTTTTCGCTTCGGTCAAGAAAGCAGAAAAAATATTCGCCAGGAGATTGAGCAGTTGACACCCGCGAATACTAGGAAATCGAAGTCAAGCGTATGGAGGCAGTTTACAAACTTTTGCGCAGAAAAATCGTATAATTTCAATAGAGCGGATATACCTGTGGAAGAATTGGCGCTTATTCTCGAAGACTATGGGTTCAACATGCGAAAAAACACCTCCGAAGACTATAAGGAGAGTGTTATCAAAGTCAAAAATGGTCTGTTATTGTAAACGTCAAAAAATTTCCAGTATAATTCGCTGTTGGGTATCCCACGAGAAAAAAATTTCCACTAGAATACCTCCGTTGCCGTGGTGATCTGTTAAAATAATGTATTTTGATTGGTTCAAAATTGCAGGTGTGGAATTTTCACTAAAAGACTTACGAAAAAGCAATTGGAATTATATCAAGCGGTGACTACACGTTGTTGCAACTCAAACAATTACAAAATTTTGTTAAAATCGTGTGCCTGTCAGACGCCTGGTATGATTCAAACTATAAATTGTTCTGCATAGGTACACATTATAAATTCGAGAGTAGGTATCTCTAACACCATAATCTCACTGATGCGGATTTCATTACACGGTACACATAACACGGAGTAATTTAATCCGGTGGCTAAACGGAATTAGTTTTAAAAAATTGCTTAAATCGATCAATAAAAATTAACATTAAACGATATATTAGCTAAATTTCACCTGCTAAATGTTTTAGCATTATTTCGTCTATTAAAAAAAATGTATGCGTGAAGTTTATTTACACGCAGTAGAAGTGAAACTTCAGAATACTAATCTTCGAAAGAATGAGATGAATACAATGTATCAGGAGTAGGATAATTGTAAGGTTTATTTATTATAATATTGTTACCAAGTTTAAAAGTTATTTTATATTGTATTTTTTAATCTTGTTTTCCTTTTCTTTTCTAGCCGATATTCACGACACTTTTAGGCATACTTCCATTAAATATTTTAATAAAAAGAAAATAAAAATATTAACATAAATCATACTTCATATTACGCAGGCGCATACATACGTATTAACTCGGACCAGAGCAAGTATTAGACAGTGTGCAATATTCGCTCCGTGCGTGACTGCAGCGCCATGATATCTGTAAACTAAAGGACGCTGTCACAGAGTTTTTAAATATATAAATAAATGGGGGTTTGCAATAAAAATTAATTTTTATTATTATAACAAATTGTTTTGCGTCTCAAACCAAGTGACAATTAATCTTCAATCCTGTGAATTTGTTATGCAAAAATTACCCATAACATGTAAGTATAATAATTTAAAGTATAAAAGCTGTAGCGTTTTCTATAGCAAACAAAATAGGTTATAACCACAGTAGATCAGATTGGCAATAATTACTAAGACAGGTTTCCAAGCAATTAGTCATACCATCGAATTTCAACCTCAGACTATCATCAAAGGTAAAAATCTCGTCCTTGCAGAACATGTCCGGAATGTTGAAAAACATCTTCGAAATAAGAAAAGTTATTTGATAAAGTCACGAATTATTCGACAAGCACTAGTTCTTTAAATATTAATAGCAATTAAATGATTTATTCTAATAATAAAAATTTTGAAGATCAAATAATTGATATACCTTAATTTTTTTATTTTATATAAATTAAGCTCGATGTGTCACTGATGTGCTGCAATTGGGTTTATAATAAAAGTAAAAAATGCCGCATTAATTTACTTCATAAATAATGAAGAAAGCGCATCTAAAACTAGTATCGAGCAACAATGGGGCTAACACGGTCCTCGGCAATTTGCAAAAAAAAAAATATTCAAAAAGAGAATATTTTGAAAATATGTTTTCGCATAAATACAAGCAGCTGCAAGAACCACAGTAAGTCCAGATTTCCTAATTGATCTCAAACTCTCCTTTGAAGCAAATTTTGACAGCTCAATCTTATAAAAATTAAGATTATGGTACTACTTACTCCTGCCGTCTCACTGGCACTATCCACTTATTTCTTTGGTTTATTTTCCATTTTGCAGTTGGAAATTTATAAAAATTACTTTTATTTTTTGCGCTCCTATATTTGCAATTTACTACACAGCAACTACGGTGGCTGGTTTTACCCATTTTTTAAAAATTATAACAAAATTAATAATCTGACGTTTATTTTGAAGTGATAACTTCTTATGGCACGCTGTGAACTTTTTTTGTAATGGGTAAAAAATGTTAAACTCGCGTCAGGACACGTGGCCTGATCGAAAATTCGTAAGACGGATGTATTTCACTGGAGCAATATAAAATGCGACTTTTCTTGACTGGTAACTTGGCAACCTTATTCAACAAACTGACAAATTCAAGTACATTTTTTATGTCATTTTGACAAATTAATTTAGTAGCTAAATTCAAAATTTAAGTGCTTTTCATTAGTTTATTGATTAAGTTCTGCTTTTGCTGCATTAAAATGGTCCAAGGAGAGGTGTCGTTTTTAGCAGATGTTATGGACACCATAGCGTGTCTTAATGACTCTAATGGTTCTCCCCCCGACAAAATTTTAGATCAAATAATTTATCAGTGCAAGAAGTCGTTAAAAAATGCATCAATTTGTGTTAAAAAATCATTAAAAACTGGACTGAAAGCTGGTTTGATCAAAGAGAACGGGGGAAGTTTTAAATTAGGTTTTGGTTTGCCGATAGCGGAGGCTCGAAGACGAAGAAAAAATAGAAGCAGAAGCCGTAGACGACGTAGTCAAAAGCGACAAAACCGAAAACGAGGTAGCCGAAAACGAAAAAGTCGAGGTAGGAAGAAAAGCGCCATATTTAAAGAAGATCAAACAAAAAGCGGAAGAAAGAAATCGAAAACATTCAAATCTGGTACTGATGTTTAATACATGATTTATAATAAAGCGGTAATAAAAATAATGCATTATTCATAAACTATGGAAATCTGGAGACAATATTTTTCAGATTAAAAATAATATTTTTTGAAGTGAAAACTTCTTTAGCGGCGTTGTACACTTTTTTTGTAATGGGAAAAAAATGTTAAACTCACGTCAGGACACGTGACCTGATCGAAAATTCGTAAGACGGATGGAGAGTAGACAGCTGGCGTGGCGTAGGAGAGGGAGTATCCCCCTCTTTTTCTACGGCGCGGCGAAAATGTATGCCTGCGCCGGCTGTTTCGTTTAGGCGGCGCAGGGCGCACAACGTTAATACTTAAGTTTTCACTTCTGCCGGCACTCCCAGAGTTCAACCCGTAAAATTTTTTTTAACACTGACATTAAAAATACCGTCCTTTATTGCTTAAGTTACCCACTGCGTGCGCTGGAGTCCACTCTGGCTTCCCCTATTTTGACTTTGCTCGGAGCGGACACCCAATATACGACGCTTGCTCTCTCAGTTTGGCTCGGCAATATACAGGCACAGGCAGACACATATCTACAATGCTTAATAAACAAGACTAAAAAGGCTACGAAGCAGCGCACAAAGAGGAGACCGAGTAGTATGAAACGCTGGATAATGTATTCTATCTCATTCTCGCGCCGGCTATAGATTTGTGTTCGTCTCTTTTTTGTTTTATCGAGTTTTAAGTCACAACGATTCTAAAGAAGTTTTACTTCAAAAATCATCGTGTAATAATACGATCAAATACTAGCCTGGCATTTCTTTTGCTCCCTATTACATTTGTGGTGCATGTACGTGTAATTGTTGTTTTCGATATCCAAGCATTTATCTCCGTCCAGCATGGTGTCGCATTTATAACACCAGAGGTCATGTTGCTTTTCTATAGCAGCTTTGGTCTTGTGATGCGTCTCGCTGATACTTTTACCTGTAATCAAAAATTACCCCTTTTTTTATTACAACCGACGAAAATATTGGAAAGCTTGTTGGCTCGTCTTCCAAATAAAATACCTCTACGAGGGTTGTCGTCATGGTTTTGAATTATCACAAAAACAAACACTGGGAGTGTTGTATTATCGTTTCTTTAAACATTCTTTTAAGCTGCATGTGCAGAAAAATCTTCAGATAAAAAGTGTAGAATTCGGGGTTTGTAAATTCCCTTTTTCTACACGGAAGACATTTTACTCAACTTCAATAATTAGTGGAATGGAAATAATCACAATTCGCTGGTTTTTAAAGTTTTTTATTTGACACAAAATATATTTCTTTTATTAAACACAATGCACTTGTACCAATTAACGAATTACTGCAAGCCATGGATTCAATTCAAATCCGTGTAATAAATGGGAATTCAAATTCGAAACAAAGAAAGGCAAGTGATCTTTAATCGACGTGCATAAATTGAACCGAATGACTCGTCATTCTCGACGGTCGGAGCAATACTTTTAATAGGAACGACCACTTCGGTCAATAGTTGGAAGAGAACTGACTACTGCGCCCACTCGAGACTGCGCGTTGAAGAAGAAAGAAAGAGAGCCGGCTGTAGGGGAAATGTTATAGTTGTTTGCTAATTTTTAACACGCTTATATTAGTTTCAACTGTATGTTTGTTTGCTTGTATGTATGTTTGTAACTGACTCTTTGGCCTCGATTTTGCCCTACTTCAAGCAATCAGATATAATTTAAACTTTGCACACTTGTCAAATACCGACGACAATACAATAATTCGATTAAAATATCCCATTATCCTGATTAGTTTCGCCAGGATTCATAATTTTCTTCAGGGATCCTTTGCATGAGAGTAAGAGAGATAGAACTAGTGCGTGAACTACGCATGGGCACAGTTCCTTTAACGAAATAAAAATACGGAACAGTTTTAGACTTTCCAAAATAAGTAGTTTGCCTATTACCTAGTAGATGGCGTAGATGGTAGTTTGTATTTTGTGTTGCATAAAAGTATAGTGTTAATTTTTTAAAAACACTAATGATATAAATTATATTTTAAAAAAACTAAAAAACACGCTTTTGGAGTTAATTAAACTAAAACGTAAAATATAATTCTTAGCATAAGAATAAAATTACTGACGAGAAAATTAATGTCACTGTCCTAAAAGCGTGGGGTGCTTTGTATGACATTTTTAAACTAACTCTGCGTTTCGATATGAAAGCATCCCACGCTTTTAGAACAGTGACATTAATATTCTTGTCAGTAATTTTATTCTTATGTTAAGAATTATTTTTTACTTTTTAGTTTGATTAACTCTAAAAGCGTGTTTCTTAGTTATTTAAACTATAATTTATTATAGCTGGTTGAAATCGACTGATTTCAATAGAAAGGATTCCTCTCTTATTCTTCAAGTACAATAAGAAAGCATCAGAAGGATCGTTACAGGACACTGCTGCGTGAATAAACACCTACACGTTATAAGGCTTGCAGAAAGCGCACTTTGTAAGTTCTATAAAGAGGAGGATGAGATCTCTCATCACTGTCTATACTACTGCGAAGAACTCTAAGAACTTCTAAGAATTTAAAATGCTTGGGCCCATTATCGACATCAAGGTACACGACTGCCGATGTGAAGACCCATTTATACACAGTTGGTACAATAGGCCTTGTTGGCACATGTTCATGAAACAACAGACGTTGATACCAATCCCGGGAGGAAGAAAAAACCAGAGAAGAACTAAAACTAGAGTTAATGATGATAAGGTACTCAAAAACCTTCTTTATCCTCCTCTGGTAGATAACCAGTAGATAAGTAGATAACATGGAAATTTTAAAGGATTGAATGAACGCATGTAATACATTCGGTTTTAATTATAACATCTATCGAGATTTGCTTACAAACAGTATAGCAGAATATGGGTTTTTTATTAATTTTTAAAAAAAAATGCTATTTGTTGAAATCCACAGTATTGCGACAATAGTTCAACAGACAAGGACAGTCATGACGTCACAAATGTCATTGTCAAAAAGTAATTTCAAACACACATCTGTCAAATTTAAGTCAACTTGTCAGATATTGATTCCATGAAGGTGTTTGGTAGAAGATTATATATAAAATATTTGTGTTATCTTTGATTTTATAACTCCATTAAAGACTGTGTTAAAGGTATTTAAAAAGGTAGTCTGCAAAGCATCAGCGAAGAACGTAACCTCAAATTCTTTGTTTGGAATCAATTTTTAACAAGAATGACATTTGTGACGACACACTTTCCTCGTCTATTAACCTACGGAAGCCCAATGTCAAATTTGACAGTTCTTTTCGGCTTTTCTACACTGCTCGTCAGAGAAAACGGGCCACCCCAAAATATTTTGAAATTTTCCAATTTTTTAAATTTAGCTTATTTTTGTTGTAATAAATGTATTGTGTATTTATTCAATAATGCATTTGGCATGTCATAAGATGTTTATACTGGTTTCAAACAATAATTGAACTCAGGAGACAAGAAATAACTGGGTTCACTCTTCAATAAGGAGAATTACCACCTCGATTCTGGATGACACTTTTCATGCGAGTGGGCATAGAACGCATCACATTCTTCAGAATGTTTGCTTTAGAAAAATTGGTCTATTCCTCAATAATTGCCAATCGGAGCTCTTCACGTGCTGCTGGAGCAGGTATACGATGTCTTACACGCCTCTTAAGTTGTTCCCAAATATGCTCAATAGGATTTAGATCTGGGCTTTAAGCGGGCCAGTTCAATTTTGCAATACCAATCTCTTCAAGGTACTCCGTTACCATTCTTGTCATTTGCGGTCGCGTGTTATCTTGCATTAGCAGAAAACCATTACCAACAAACCCAGCATATCGTAGGACATAGTCTTCTAGAATTTCTGCAATATATCGTCGTTGTATTAGCGCGCCTCTGTCAATCACGAGTGCGCCTCAAAAAAAAATACCTGCCTAAAACATTTTATTGAGCCACCCCCACAAGCAACCCTTGGTAACCGAGTATAGGCAGCATACCGTTCTCCGGCTCTTCTGTACACTTTATTTCTTTCATCTTTACCATAAAGGCACATTCTAGACTCATCCGTGAACAATACCTTTTTCCAATTCATGTTTTACGGGCCAACTCAAGTCTGCGTCTTCTGTGAGCTGCAGTAAGCAAGGGTCCTTTAGCTGGACTTTAAGCTGTCAAACCACTTTCTTTTAACCGTCGTCGAACAGTAGACATGCTGACTGCTGTTCTATGAGCTTGCTGAAGGCCGCTTTTGAGCATTCTAGCGGTTTGCTTTCGGTCTCGCAGTGCAGCAATCTTGAGAACCGTTGGTAAGAACCGGTCTCCAAAAACCGCTGGTGTGTTCTTTGTACTGTTGAACGACTAACATTCAAACGTCTCGCTATATCCCGTTGACTTGTTCCAATTGCCAGCAATGTTTCAATCTCAACAGCTCTCCGATAATTTTCATCCATTGTTAAGATTTTAACTTTACTCTGTAAAGTATATTTTACAAAGATACGTCTCAAACTTTAAACCACCATAAATGTTGCAAATAAAACTTTTTAAATCACTATAAACGTACATGCAGTTGTCGTAATTTTCAATCAGGCGATCGGTGCTTGACAAGTAATCGACTGTTGTATCGTTCCCAAGGTTTCGAATATTTGTTCATCCTCTGAACAGGGTCGGTATGCCTTCTCAGTATACATACTAACCCATTTCACTTAATTAAAAAAATAAGAAATAAGTAAAAATTGCTTATTTCACAAATTTGTGAGGTGCTCCGTTTTCTCGGACGCTCAGTGTAGTTTCCCTTAAGCTAAAAAATTATCAAAAGTAAAAAAACCGGATTTTTAATTTAAAAAAAAATAAAGTTGACATCCTATCCAAAAAAGTTGAATAAGAAAGTTGTAGGTCTTAAAAAAACCTATCGAATGGCGCCCGTTGAATTAAAATTGGATGCATAGTATTCGAGAAAAATCGTATTTTCTTAATTTGTTTATATTTTATTATTATTATATTTTTTTTTAAATGACTACAAAGTTGTTATTTGGTAAAAATATTGCTAATAGCTCGACAAAACTCCGGTTTCGAAAAAAGGCAGTTTAGTAAAATTATTTTTGTTGGTCTGGAATTTTTTTTGCCAAAAATGAGTGTGATTGGCGGACTAACTCGTAAATGATAGTACAGTGATTAATGTACTACGATTTTCACCGGTATTTTCTTTTTTAACTTTTTTGGGTTAGACTTTAACTTTTTGTCTAATAAAAAAACCGGTTTTTTGACTTTTGATAATTTTTTAGGTTAAGGGAAACTAGACAAGCCGAAAAGAAAACACGCTATCTTTTATGTATTACATTTTTCTACATCAAGATATTTTTTGGTTTCTGATTACAAAAATGTCAACGATTTCGTAGGTTAATTGGACTACAACTCCGAGAGAAAATCAATACCGCGTTACCATAGAGATAAAGGGGGCGGTACATGTGTTCTATCTCTGTTAACTATCATCTTTACTGATGCGAAAGGAAATAGATAAATGTGGAGAGAGCGAATGTATGAAAATTAAAAGTCAACAATTACATTCCCTAATATGGTTTTGATTAAACGATGTCGAAACCGAAAAAAAAACCTTACCTAAATTCGTTACGAAAAATTAATGCAATGCAAAGAATTACATCGTTTTCCATTATACAGGATGTCCCAGAGATGAATAAAACTTACAAAGCAAAAAAAACGTGTTAATTTCGTTATGTAAATACGCAGGAAAATTTTAAGATGGCAATTTAAGTCCAATTGAAATATTCAATTCAAAAATTTAATGCTTCATTACTCACTCTCGAGTATTGGCCGTGACTTTTTGGGAATTATTTCGTTTACGTTTGTAGGTATTCCAAAAGGATCTTACTAATGACTGCACTGATGGTAGAATAATAAGCATTTTATTAATTTTCAGAAGATTTCGCATCTGGCGCAGTTTTCAATTAAAAAAATAAAAATAATAAACTCACAAATAAGTGCCATTACTCCTAACCACACAAATTTCACTTGGAAAATACTTTGACGCGACATATTAACAAAGTTTTTAATCGCCGTTCGATTGAAACAAATTAAACAAATGATCGCTCGAAATTAAACGGAAAAATAGTATTTTCTTCGAAATGAGATCGCAATAAACAAATTCCACTTCTGCGGTGACGTCGCCATTTTCATTGGCGCATTGGCGCATGCCTCTCCCGATGGTAACACGCAAAGAATTAGCGACGTCCATGCGAACAATAAAAATTAAACGACTTGCAAACATTTTTGTAGTTTATAAATAAAATGATTTAACTATTACGGTGCAATCTACAAAATAAATAATACGTAGATAATAATACATAATGACTTCGTTCATATTCCAGAGTTTCGTTCAAAAAGATGTTTTTGAGAATATTTTGGTTTAAGGTGAATATTTATTATTATCGTTCGTGGTTTGGATATTGTCGCAGGTGTAAAATGGAATGTATTAATGTTTTATCTTTATAGAACGAAAATTATTAAACCAATTAAAGCATTCCAACGTACGTTATTATTGGTCATCCGGGTCAGTTTGTATATTTCGGGTTGAAAACAGCTGTCGTCGGTGATGTACATGTAAATGGTGATGGTTTGATAGTAATCCGATCGCACGTCATACGTTTGTCTGCAGGAAAAAGGACTCCGCTATCCTGCTGCTCCATCCTGTTGCGACTATAGCCAGTGTTACGACGACTGTCGGACGAGACAGAACTCTTAAACACGCTCAATATACATTTTTCTCTTTCTCTCTCTCTCTCTCTCTTTGAAAATTTTTAAACCAGTGCGTGTTGTCTGCGATTTCACCTGTTACATCTTAAAAACGATCGGATAGTGTGCGTGCCAGTTATAATTTGCATTTTGTAAGGGTATTTGTGTGATCTCAAGCGAAATGAGATAGATCATCGGGTAAGTTTTTTTCATCCATCCACACAGCTCAATTTTTTTTTATCGATTTTGGTTTTATTGGAGCGTATCTCCTACTAATTGGGGACTTTCGGGCCGATAATAAGCTCAATTCGGATTTAGGAAGGGATACTTTATTCCGTAATTCATCGACTTGTACGGAGTGGTAATACAGAAGTGAAGCGTGGGCATGTTCTTGTTTTCTTTTCATTTTTCCATTAATATTCTACGTACTCCCGCGCAAAAACTACATAATACCGTGGTGACCGACCTAACTCTCAAGAGAAATTGATCTTGGCTCTTAATAAAGCTTTTTCAAAAAAGCCAACGGGGCTTTTTAAATGAATTACTACAAATACACCGATTTTCGTATAACTATTATGGGCTATAGATTTTTAACAGTTTTATATCTTTTTAAATATCTTTGTGTTAATATCTTCTTCTTCTTCTTCTTCTACTACTTGTTAGAGATCTAGATGATCTGTCGATTCCGGACTTGCCTTTGTAATATTTCCTGAGATGTGGACTACCAGCTTTCTTTCCATCTCTTTGGTAGTCTTCCGGGTCCCTGCTGGTTTTCCCTCTAGTACAATGCGTGGTAGTCTATCGTCGATCATTCTCTTCACGTGGTTATACCATTCTCTTCTTCTCTGCCTTCCCCATCTCACCACATTCTGTACGTCGCATTGTGCTCTAATGTCAGTGTTTCTTACGTGATCTCTTCTTGTTTTCCCGGCTATTGTTCTCAGTACTGGCATTTCGGCGACTCGTATCATCATTTTGGACTTGTTGGTATCCTCTTTCGCTTCTATAGCATGTCATTATTTGCCTGATGCATCTCTTATATATTTTGACTTTAATTTCCTTTCGCATGTAAGGATTAGCCCATACAGTTTTCCTTAGACATCCTGATATTATGGCTGATTTGTTAATTTGGTTTCTCAGGTCCTTTACCGGGTCGTGAACGCTGGACATATCTATGCCCAGGTATCTAAATTGCATGACCTGCTCTATGGGTTTATTATCTATTACCAGCTGTTAATATGAGTTTTAAAAATAGGGAATCTGGATCTGTACGATCACACGGTTTGAGCCACAGGCAACTAAATAGTCCATGTCCATAAAAGTATCTGTAAAATGGCAATGGGTACGTCTTCGTTCTTCATGGTGAGTCAAAAGAAAATTATTTCTCAAAACATATTGGTGGAGTAAATTAGCTTGAAAGCCTACAAAGGAGCAGTTTTCCAAATGTGGAAAACATCTTTTAAGCTTGGTCTTAGTAACAAAAATTTCAACCATATTAAGCACACGTTGCCGTCAACATAGATCCAGTATGAAAGCAACCAAATAAAAACCATCACTATTGGAAAGCACCCGATCTTTCATTTTTAAACAAAATTAATTCGATTTACATTTTACGAATTATTTTGAAAGGATATGAGAATAAAAAAGTGTTCATTTATAAAATAACCGGCATTTGAAATTTGAAGTGACTTCATCAACAAAATCCTGATTATCTGTGTTGACAAGATTATCGCTGATGTAAAACAGAAATGCTAATGCGGATCTTTGTGGGACTGATAAAGATCTAAAGTCTGCTCAGTGATCAATGTAACGCTTCAACTGGTAAAGAAGTTTTAAGCCAATTACAAAGGGAACTAGGAAAGTTTTGTTATATGACGCAACCACGTGGCGCAGAAGTCCAAGTGTTGGTACACATTAAGATGCCAAACGGGTGGGCTCAGTTGTTTGTCAGTAGTGATAGTTTAAAGTGGGTGCTATGGCATCTTGATCACAAAATTATATTTAGGCGGGTTTTTGCGGTAACTTTGATCATGGTTTAAACATAGACCAGTGCTTGGAAGAAATGATTCTTGCACTAAGTGATGATTGTCCACATCGTACGACTATATTCAGGTGGTGCAGAGAATTCCAAAGGGAAAATTTCAGTCTGAAGGACGCTGAGAAGACGGAGAGGCCACCAACGCCCGTTACAGAGGAAAACGTTACTGCTGTGAGAAAAATACTTGACGAAGACAGACGACTGACTTACCACCAGATTGAGAAAACGTTCGGCCTAAATGCACCAGCAATTTGTTCGATTCTAAATGGTCTTTCATGACGTAGCAAATGATGGCTGTATTTTTCAAATCGAGTGAAATTGTGGAGCATGTCGTGTTGGGCACACAAAAGACAGTCACAGCTAAGTGGTACACTGGACAGTGTCTTCCTAAAGTCATCGACTCTCTGAAAAACTGACCAAATTCAAGAATGAACATCTGGTTATTTCATCATGAGAACGCTCCTGCTCACCGCGCGAAAGCCTTCACTGAATATTTGACCACTATAGGACTGAAACTGCTTGAGCACCCTCCTTACAGTCCAGACCTTACACCAAGCGACTGTTCCCCATGTGAAAATTAAACTGAAAAGGAGATTTTCCAGTGATGAGGACCTTTTGAGGGCTTGGGACAACGAGTGCCCCAAACTCCCTAGCGAGACGTGGAGGTGTCGTTTAAGGATTGGTTTCGGTCAATGGAGAGATGTATTGCCTGTGGTGGAAATTATTTTGAAAAAATTAAATAAATAGAACTATATTGCAAAACTTTCTTAGTTTTCTTTGTACACAGGTCAAATGGTTGGTCATACTGGAAATTTTATTAAGAGTTCCAGAAATGTCAAACCTTATCGAATGCTTTTGGAATATCCAAAGCAAAGTTTTAGGAATTCTCCAAATCACCTAATCGAGTTGTTTTGTAGATTTGTCCCAAATGTTTAAAATCGCCAATTGCGTTGTTGACTTCTTGTCCCTCGAATTATGACAGATAGTAATGAGATGAATCTGGTTTATTGGGATTTCTTTAAACATAAAGGTGTGCATTAAGGTGTTTTTTAAAACGACCGAGCTTAAGATGTAAAGTCTGCGATCCACTAACATCAATTTATTGACAAAATGGATTAACCTTTGCGCTTAACAATTAGGAACCAATTCCAACCGTGGTTGATTGCCATTTGCTGAACAAAAAAATACCTTTAAAAAAATTTCTTAAAACTTTGAGACTATATAGGGACTACTCAACATTCGACGTTTTATTAATTATATTTTTATTAAATGTACATCGATTAAAATACAAAGATAATACCCTGAAATTAACAGCATAGGTATATTATCATTCCCATGTGTGTTGGAGCTATAATAACAAGCAAACGCACCGATATGCGAAATTCCATTACGAAAACGGATATACATTACCTGTTGCTCTGGATAAAATAATTGTATTTCCATCCACATTACCTGTACGAGACCACCACCGGAAAATTTATTATTTTATTTATTTATTTTATTTAGCGTTTGGCTACATCACAGGTAAGTATATAACAAAAATAACAAAATTTCACAAACACTAAGGTTACAAATATTTTCTATTGACTCTTTTGTCGCAATCAGAAAATCGGATGGGTTGCTACTGTGGGAACTAATTGGACAGTCCTCTACCAGGTGTTTAATAGTCTGTCTTTCAGAGCCGCAGTCACAATTTGGGGAAGGTACGAGGGCGGTTTGATAAGTCAGTGACTTTTTGAATAAAATAAAAAAAATTTCCGCAAATAAACATTCTATTTTTCTACATAATCACCTTTTAGCTCGATACATTTAGTCCAGCGTTTTTCTAATTTTTTTATTCCCTCCAAATAATAGGTTTTTTCAAAGCTCTCTCAAAATACGCGTTCGTTTCGGTAATGACTTCTTCATTCGACTCAAATCTCTTACCGCCCAGCCATTTCTTTAGGTTTGGAAACAGAAAATAGTCGCAGGGGGCTAAATCTGGAGAATATGCTGGATGGGGTAGCAGTTCGTATCCCAATTCGTGGATTTTGGCCATCGTGACCAGACAAGTGTGCACACGTGCATTGTCTTGATGGAACAGCACTTTCTTCTTCTTAGCCAAATGCGGCCGTTTTTGCTTCAAATCAACGTCGAATCTCTGTTCAAAAGCTTTGAATAATATTCGCCGGTGATCGTTTTACCATTCTTGTGGTAATCGATGTGAATGACCCCGCGTACATCCCAAAAAACTGTGGCCATGACCTTGTTGGCTGACAGACTCTGTTTCGCCTTCTTTGGTCCACGTTCACCCCGAGCAACCCACTGTTTCGATTGTTCCTTGGTCTCTGGCGTGTTGTGATGGATCCATGTTTCATCCACAGTAACAAAACGGCGCAAAAATTCGTCCGGATTACGGCTGAACATCGCTAAACACTCTTTTGAAGTGGTCACACGATTGCGCTTATGGTCGAGTGTGAGCAATAGCGGCACCCATCTCGCAGAGAGTTTTTTCATGTCCAAATATTCGTGTAAAATATGATGTACCCGTTCAGTTGAGATACCTACAGCATGAGCCAACTCACGCACTTTCATTCCTCGATCATCCAATATCATTTCATGGATTTTATCGACGATTTCCGGCGTGATCACTTCTGTTGGGCGACCTGGACGTTCGGCGTCACTAGTGCTGGTACGCGACCACAACGGAACTCTGTAAACCACTTCTTAACCATTGAAATTGATGGTGCCGAGTCCCCGTAGTATTTATCAAGTCTTTCCTTAGTTTCAGTGATGGATTTTTTACGTAAAAAGTAATGCTTAATCAGCACACGAAATTCACTTTTTTCCATTTTCGTAAAAATTCACGAGGTTGTCTGCTTTGAACCGCTATCAAACACCAACTGCACGACGTAGCTTGCTCAAAATTAGAAAGTTGCCCACTGATAGATTATAGTTGACGGCGGCAGCACTGTTGCATTTGGAGTAACTGCGCGGGAAATTCAAAAAGTCACTGACTTATCAAACTGCCCTCGTATTTTTCCCCATCTGAAAAGTGAGTCGGAGCACCTGCCGCAATTCGTCCTTATTCTATTAAGTGTTGTCCAGATTCGACTTGGTTGATCAAAACTCTCTGGCTTGCTTGTAACGCATGGCATATCCCGGTTAGCAGGTGTGGGCTTCTTCTTCCATTCTTCTTTCCACCGCTCAATTATGTTGAAGTTTTCTTCGATAAGAGTTTCTGCCGTTCTAAGGGGGGGTTTTATTATTCAATCTATTACATGAAGGGAGATGTAAAAATAAAAACAACGGGTTAAAGATGACGGGATCGTATAAAAAATATAGTATTTACTCGTAGTCTTATCGATGAAATTTTCAACAAATTTGGAGATGCCATTACTTCCTTTCATCCCGAACAGTTACAACTTTTATGGAATAATAAATTAAACAAACATCTTTCTTAAAAGTTTCAAAGGTCCAAAGCATTATGCAAACAACACTGACGTTAAAAGTAACTTGTAAACAAAGAAAATTTTATAAGGGGAAACCCCATTTCGACGTTACAAGAAAAAGCAATTAAATTTTTAATTTGTTAAATTTTAGAGCTTTTGCTCAGGAAAATAACATCCCCGAAAAAAAAAATTTGAATTGAAAATTAACCTGAGATGGGAATATTTTTAAAAAAATTCAGATTTATTTTTCAATCCGCGAACTTAAAAACGAAATTATTCGAGATTGAGTAGATTTTTTTACCAATTTACATACTTCGCACGCCTTTCGTAATTCCCTCTCTGTACGGGTGTCGCTCCCTAAATGAAATCACTACCTTGACAACAAATAACTATTAAATCGTTGGAAGTTTTCTTCTTCAAATTCGCAAGTATTTTTAAATGACGCGTCGCCAATTTAATTTGAAACTGACTGATTTACTTCAAAGAGTTTATTTGACATCCATCGCTATCGCTATTGTTCAAAACAATTACGAAATATTCATACCGTAGCAAGTGATGGAATAAAAATACATGCTAACCCCATAAGAAACAACTTTTACAGAACGAATATTCCCACTCAAGAGTGTGAATCAGTTGTCATTATGTTATTAAAAATAATTTCATAATGATTGAATTGAAAATGGTTAATATTATGCATGATGCCCTCAAAATCAAAGGGATGAAAATAAATGTAAGCAAAACGATAGTAATGGTTTTTGAAAGAGAAGAAAGCATGACAAACTGTGAAGTTTCGATTGAGGGAGAAAGATTGGAACAAGTAAATGAGTTTGTGTACTTGGGTTCAAAGTTTACGAGAGATAAAAAGTATGACAGTGACTGGCTAAGACTATAGAGCTCTATAGAGCTTGTGTATTTATTCGGCAAAGCGTAATCCTACATGCTAATAAAAGCAACAATGCCTCACAGCTACATTGTTGTTAGTGAAAAATAAAACGATATAATAAAAAAAAAACGCTACACTCGGCGAGATGGCCAGGTGGTGGCACTGAGATAGCGTACCCTATTTTAAAATTAATTATTTAACTTTACTTTTTGCTTGGGAAGTAAGAAAAATAGTATACAAACCACGACAAGAATGTTAGATACCCTGACGGATATGATAATATTATTTATTAGGAAATTCAACATACATAACTAACAATGAAGCTGTTGCTGTTGATGTGTCCAGTCGAGGTAGACCTGCCCTATGCTGATGAGGGGCAACACACCCCGAAACCGGTCCATAGGTGGTCACTTCGGATGGATAAATCTAATAGTTCCTTCTCTTACTTAACAAGCATCTGCATATTGTTACCCGAAATGGGGTATTATACACGATTATGCATCAGATGTAATTCAATGCCTGCCGCGGCATATAGCCAGAGGAGTAGTTGTTTTTTTCAACCCACATAAACCTATAATATAGGTGACATACAGCGAAATTAGCTGATTTAAAATATATATATATATATATATATATATATATATATATATATATATATATATATATATATATATATATATATATATATATGGGTATATGGGATAGTATACACGACTATACATCAGATGTAATTCAAGGAAAGTAAGCTGGTTTTGAAAAAATCAGTTACACATTTTCACACCTATTCACGCTGTCGAAACTTAAAAACATTTTATAGTTTACTGTAAAAGAATTACAGTTTTCCATAATTTTTGCATATATATATATATATATATATATATATAAATACGCCAAAAAAAAAAAATGGCCTAATCACAGACAAGGATTTCAAAATAATGTTTTTCCAGCATCACGTCGGTTCAAACTTGAACGGTTGCATAGTCGGCTTTGTGTGGGGACCTTTCAAAACTTCCTCAGTGGTCTTTTGTGCACACGAACGAGCCGTAGAATTAAAATTACGGCTTCTCTGGGTGTACGAAAAGTTTACCTTATTTAACAATATTAAATACCGTCGCAGCCACAGATAAGAATGGGACAATTAGTTTTTTCGCCTTTGGGCAATACTGACGTCAATGATCGTGGTGGTACTACACCGTCCAGACAATGATAACGATTAACACGAGTGGGTTTATTTGATAGTTAACAAGTATGTGAATCCTTCCCCAGTGTATGGTAACACAATTATAAATTATACCGTCTACTGAAACAATTTAATAACGTGAGATGGTTCCTTGTTAACCCCTAGTGGTTTATATGCAGGCTTGGAGAGACTAATTGTCTGGTAGAAATGAAAGGTCTTTTTTTTAAAAAAAATTAAGCAAGAACTAAAATTACCGATAGAGTAAAAACAACTTTAAATAGAAGATTTCCAATTTTAAAATTTATTTTCGACAGGTTCCAATGCAATATACAGGGTATTCGTGAATGGTTTTTCGGGTTTTTTGGCCGTCGTAGGTCTGAGTTAATACTCGACATTTCGCCATCTCGAGTGGATGGCATCTTCTAAAGATATAATGTCTGCTTTTTTAAGGCTAATGGTTTGTGACATTTGTATGTCACGATCGCAGGTTGTATACGTTTTGGTGGGCGGGGCATATTTGAGAGCTGTTCAGGAATTGGTCACGTTTCGGAGATTCATTTTTCTAAAGTTTGTAAGAAAGCAGCAGTGTATTTTAAGTTCAGGTACCCACGCTCTATTGATTTTAAGTGTTTTCTCAGATTTATTAAAGTTCTGCTGGTGTTTATGTATTTTAATCGCTTTTCTATAACGCCTCAGGTAATATGCAGATGTGATGCATAACACTTTGGTGTCCTCGAATGTTATTCTGTGATCATTATTATTAATTGTGTGCTCCGCGAAGCAGATTTTTCTGTATGTCCAAGACGGCAGTTGACTTTGTGTTCTTTGACCCTGGTGTTAATAGACCGTTTAGTTGTTCCAATGTAGACACTTCCTTAAGTGCATAGAATACGATAAACACCTGCAGAACTTAGTGGGGCTCTCTTATCCTTGGTAGATTTCAGATAGTTTTCGATCTTCTTAGATAGCTTAAAGATAGTTTTGATGTTATATTCTCATAGAATCCGGCCGATTACGGCAAACATGTCATCTCCTGAAGATGCCATCCACTGGAGATGGCGAAACATCGAGAGACCTACGACGGCCTATATACCCGAAAAACCATTCACCAACAAACGATGACCGCGAAAGCCTTTCACAATATGTAAAATATACAGGATGTTTAAGATGGTTAAGATGGTTTTTATGTGTTTTTACATACGACTTGATGACACTGGGAAAAACGAATACCGTTGGCTAAGATCTTACATGTTTTTTACTAACCCTTGGTACCTGTATCAACTTTTTACAGGATACCTTCTCTTTCTCCCAAGTCATACTAAATGTACAGGCAATAGAAAATAAAGATAAAAGTACCAAATACATTGCGAATCACTAGTGCTATCTTAACCGAATTTCTGTGATATTTTATATAATTCTTGTTTAAATTTATTTGATATAAATAGAATACAAAAATTGCAACATTCCATGTCTAAGACGAACTTTTGGTATTCGCAAATTTGAACATATCAGCCATACATTTAGAATTACTAAATGGTTACACATGAAAAATCGTCGAGAATTGCATTCTACCATGTTTTATATTAAGCTACTAAAGGAAAAATCTCCACCATATCTGTATTATAAAATAAAATACAGAACCGATGTACATTCTCTAAACTTAAGACATAGAAATACTCTAACTATACCTCGTCACCACACTGAGTCTTTCAAACGATTCTTTTCTTATTGTATTGTTAACTGTCTCAATAATTTACCTCACGATTACAGTAACTCATCACTACATAAACTTAAACGAGCTCTTTTTGACTATTATTTTTCTCAACAATAATTTAATTTTTTGGATTAAAATTGCTAATTTATTGCTAAACTATTATTTTTTTTTTCTATTAATTTAAATTATTTTTCTATTATTCTATTTGCTGTCTTTGACTTCCTTTTGGGGTAAGATGGAAGAGCAGATGTATGTTAAATACCAAGCATATAGTTATATTATACCTTATTTATTATTACATACAAGCTGAATCTCGCACTAAATATATGTAAACAAAATGTAATACTTTTTTATAATTGGTAATAAAGACATTTATTATTATTATTGTTCACAGAATAATTTTATTCACTATATATGTATAGTTACTGGAAGTCAAATTGTGTTGATATAAGTAGTAAAGTTCTTCCACCAAACGCCAAACATATCTACAAAATAAGACAAAAATGTTCGCTTTTAGCTTTTTTTTGGAGTATTCAATCTGAGGAAAATCTCGCCTGATGTTCCAGCAAGAGTTAGCCATCATACGTTCATCCTATCAACCCTGATACTGATCTTCCATGATCTTTAAATCTTGGCGGAATCACTGACCCATCACTGACTGCACCAAGATGTTTCAGAAAGTCAGCAATATGGCTGTGCAGTTTGATGCTGGTATTTCAACCAAGCATTTTGAAGTTTCCTGACAATTTCGGTGTAATTATGTGCTCATGTATTTTCAAGAAAGTCTTTTTAAATGCTAATCAAACATTTTTCTGGAGTTAAAATGAAATGTTCATATTTAACGAGATGCAGATCTTCAAAAATACCGAATAATAATAAGATTTGCTGTTATATACTGCACATTAAGATTAACTGTAGAGAAAAATTTTGACGTGATATACAGGGTGATTCGTTAAGAATGGGCAATCTCTGAACTAAACACACCAAAATATGGCGATTGAGCTTAACATGTCTTATACAAATGTTGCAGGTTTACGAGATCCACAGGGTATTAATGACTCAAAAACTGATAGAGTTACATGAAATAACCAAGAGTACCTTTTTTATTCAAAATTGAACTGCCTTTTAGATTTTCTATTTATATTAGCCATAACTCATTAGGCAAAAAAGATATGTTGTAATTTACCTAAGTAACAGGGTGTAACTAACGCCCTGTATAAATAGTGCTAAATTCAGCATAAAATTCGTAATTTTCATACCAAAAAACATAAAGTTGCCAATTTTCAAGACGATGCTGTTTAAGATCACAAAATTATATAAGAAATTTCAAATTAAAATTCCAACTTTAAATACCCTGTGGATCTCGTAAACCTGCAACATTTGTATAAGACATGTTAAGCTCAATCGCCATATTTTGGTGTGTAGTATCTCCAGTTCAGAGATTGCCCATTCTTAATGAATCATCCTGTATAAGAAAACTACAGTTTTGTCTGTTTACTTTTACAGCTGAGAAATGTCATTCAAAAGAAATCGTGTTAAAAGTTGTTCGTTAGTGTAATCGATAATAAATCGTAAGTAATGCAGACAGTGACATTGAGCGAAGGGTGTTGGCAGGAAAACAAATGAATGGGGCACTGCATGGCTTTATGAATAGCCAGAAAGTGTCAAAAAAGGCGGTGCATAGAGGTGTGTTGGTTCCTACACTTATGTATGGTAGTGAATGTTGGGTTTGGCAGAAGAAGCATGAAAATAGGATTAATGCTGCGGAGATGTGTAGTCGGAGAAGTATAGCCGGAGTGACTCGGTTGGATAAAGTAAAGAATAGTGAGATAAGAAAATGCTGTGGTGTAAAAAAAGATGTCGTTACAAAAGTAGATAAAGGAATGCTTAGATGGTTTGGACACGTAGAAAGGATGAATGAAGGAAGATTGACGAAAAAAATGTATAAGGCGAGTGTGAATGAAGTCGGTAGAGGTCGACCTCGGAGAACTATCTCGATCAGATTAACATTGTTTTGAAGAAAGGCCAGGTCAAGAGTACCAACAACCGACGAGCATGTATGAGAGCACTAATGAAAGTAGAGGAAGCAAAAGATGTGTGCAAAAACCGTAGCGGAAGTGGAAGGAAGTGGTCTCTGCCTACTCCTACGGGAAAAAGGCGTGACTTTATGTATGTGTGTATGTATGTAATGCAGACAAAAAGCGCACAACATACTAGTCTGATCAAAACGAATTTGCAGTTTGGGGCAATATCGGGGCGTTGGCATTTATGTCCTAATAACAAAAGATGTCACAAAGAGGCGCGATTGTTATCCATACCGGATTTCGAGAAAACACTTGAAATTTTCTATTATCCTTCAAACTTAAACTAATCCCGAATAATCCTTTGCGTTATTATTCCTCGAGAATTTACGATTTAATTAAAAGGGTACACTCGAATTCCGAAATAATGTAGTTTATGTATAATTATTGCTCGGTTGCCGGTCATGATGATACGATTAGTCTACTGAAAATAATGATGGACGAGCTACCGTTCTCTGACTTTTGCCACTTCTTTACACATTGTCTTGTTACAACTGTAAGCAATACAAGGAGATAAAGATGTTTTTTTATACGCAAATAGAAAATATGGTGTTTGTCCATCGAAATGAAAATAATTTACCGACTTGCCCAAGACTTCGTCTGCATGGAATCTTTATGTAATCTTTAACCGCAATCGAAAATATGCTAAACGGATCATCACATCGAGATGAAATAGGGAAAAATAAAAAATGAAACATATTGCTGTTAAATGTAAGATGATCATATATTAATGATGAACTGTGTAGGATTTAAAAAAAATATATTGCCTTATGGTGTTTGGTGGCCGATAGGTTTCTTAAAACACTGAACGATAAAGAGTTTTATACGCAAGGGTAAGCTGATGATTTGGCTATCCTGATACGAGGTGCCTTTCTGGGGCCACTTCTAGAGCTCACTCAAACAGCGCTAGAGGTGGTGGATGCATGGTGTAACGAGACCGGTTTCTCGGTAAATCCACTTAAGACTGGGCTCGTCATTTTCACCCGCAAGTACAAGGTAGGCCTCGTGGAGGAATAAGGTTAACTCTAACTGACTCAGTGAAATTTCTGAGTATTACACTGGGCAGGAAGCTGAGCTGGAAGAAGCACCTTGAAGAACGCTGTAGAAGCGTAAGTGTATATATCTGGATATGCAGAAAGACATTTGGCCAGACCTGGGACTCAAGACCCAGAATGGTTTTATGGATATACACGGCGATACTTCGACCAAGGCTACTGTACGCTTCGGTAGTCTGGTGGCTCAGGGTACAGAAGTAATCAGCCAAGACAATGTTGGAACACACCAGAGTTGTGTTACTAAAAGGCGCACTTGGTGCCATGCGCACTACTCCAGTAGTGACGATGGGAGCGGTATTGGCTCGCTTCACCTTGAGGTGATTGCTGCGGCTGCGATGACAGCGCACTGCCTTAAATGTAAACATCAATGGGAAATTAGTGATTGTAGAATGAGATCGAGGAGTCGTCGATCTCTCTGGGCGAATACGCTACAGTTTTTCAAGCGAAAATGCAATGTGCATAGACGGCGCTCTACATAGTGGGGACCGGTAGGTGCATTAAAATATGCAGCCAGGCGGCAATTAAAGCGCTAGCGGCTCTAACTATTAATTCACGATTGACTCTGGGTCACAACAACAAGGTCACTCTTGTCTGGGTTCCTGGTCATTTAGGAATCAAAGGCAATGAGAGTGCTGATAAGTTAACAAAAGCGGGATCAGAAACTAAGATCGTGGGCCCAGAGCCAGCACTAGGGATTCCATTCTGCCTAGGCAGATGAGCAACTCTGGGCTGGCTCAGGGACTAGAACTTAATGTATTGGAAAACAGAAACCAGAGACAAGTGCAGACAGGCAACGGCACTCATAGAGGAATCTCCCCGAGAGGGCCTAGCCAGCAGCATTATGTCGCTGAGTAGGAAGGATACCAGATTAGCAGTACACATACTAACCGGTCATGGTAACCGATAGCACATTACCGATAGCCCTAATTGTAGATTGTGTGGAGAGAAGGAATATAGCCTTCATATCTTTGGCGTATGCCCGGCATATGCCGGACTAAGGCTGACTGTGTTGGGCTCAGCTTTACTTGGGCCCGAGCAATTAAGGCAATTATCGATTTGTAGGAAGAACGGGTGTAGCGGATCGCTAATGACTATCACAGGGAGAGACAATGGACATTGTCTGAGTGCTGTTAGCTGGTTTCGAAAGGAACCGCCCCCCAGCTTATTATTATTATTATTATTATTATTATTTATTGCCCAAATCGGTGATATTAAGTCAGGGACACCCAAAATGCCATGTTGTAACTTTTTTATATTAATATCTTTAATGTGCAGTTTTATAATAGTGTCTTGCAACAATATCCATTTATACCAGACAAAATAAAAAATCAACATTTAATAAATCTCGTAGTTTTTGTAAACAAACGTTTCACTGTTTTCAGTTTTAGAAGGTGATGTATGCCCTTAAAACCACTGCTACTATAATATGTTCATGACAAATCAAACAATAGCGCGTTTTAGTCTACATGCAAAGTTTTCTATGCCAACAACCTGTCCATATAGGAAATGTGCTGCTACTATTAATAAATTATAATACCAGTTTTTAAGTCAAACCATGCATTACATTTCTGCGGTTGGATTGATATAGGCACCTATGTCACCTAGATCTTTGATCCTCTGTAACTACCGATGCGTCTTTAAGGCATCAGAATTCCAGTCCGCTGGTTTTGGCAAACCGCAGGATTTCTGTTGGCCCCAGGTTTTGTACCTGTACACCGGTAACATCGGGCAGCAACACATTCTGTGTTGCTGCTCTCTTCCTCTTCTTCCTGCATGCAGACCCACACCACCGATGATGTTGTGGTGCCTTAGTGGCCGTGCGACTGTCAGTGAAAATATTAATCTCACTGTTGGTTACTCTGTTTTCTGTCAGGTGCGTGGCACATCTGAGTATGGCATAGACCTCGACCTGGAAGACCGAGGCGTGTTTCCTCAGGGGTATGCTTTCCCTGTGGTTGCAGGAAGCTCCAAACACACCTGCTCCGTAGCGTCCCTGGTACCCTGATCCATCAGTGTACCATCGTTTAACTCCTGGACTGGTCAATGGTGTTTTCTTCAACCATTTTATTATCTTCAACGTACAGATACAATTCTGTCCCACTATTATAATAGTATAGATTAATTGTCTCATGATAATATTAATTTTTGCATTTTCTGACATCTAAAAGACACTGGCACAATGCACAAAAATTAATACATTAACTGGAAAAATATGTTTTAAAATAAATGTAAACACAAAGCACGGATGATTTTAATATATTTAAATACACATCCTGTGACTGCCTTTCACATTTCGAGGCTATTTACGAAGTTAAAGGAATTCTTTTTGTTCGTTAACTTTATTCCGATTTCGTCAAGGAAATATTGAAAGACAGAAAGGCATCTTTTGAAGTAACTTCGTTTTCGTTAGGGAAACCTGATCGTTCGTTAAAACATTCAATTTCAAAAGAATGCAAAGAGGGAAAATCTTCCTCTAAAATGTATTTATATTTATCGAATCAAAGACGCGCTTATGTATGCGAAAAAAAAATGAAAACTAGTAGTCCATGATGGTTAATCTTAATTTGTCGCCCTAATGGTCATTTTATGGTGCTGATTTATCTAACGCTCAAAATAAAGAAAAATAATGACTGAAATTTGTCACTGGCTTTACCGGATACTCTCTTCGTAAATCCCAACATACATTTTTTTCCTTAGGGAGAAACATTATTCGGCTTTTAGCTTTCTTATATATATTTGGTGTAAAATACAAATTCAGGATAATATCGAATTTATGAGAATTTACGCGCTTTTCAGGTACCTACATAATGTTGTGGAAATGTTGGGAAAATTCAATATACGAGGGCAAGCGTTTTACAAAAATTTTGAGGCTTAGATTGGGATTATACAATGATCATCCAACAGTAAGAAGATTTTTGAAGATTTCATTCAATATGTATTTTTATACTGTACAATTATTCTTATTACAGCCATTGATTGCGAGATCGATAAAAGTGTTCACAAACATTCAATAAGGTTTTTCCTTTGAAAAATATTCCATTTTCTCGATGCGTGATAAATTGCTGATATATTATTATTTTCAGATTTTCTCGTTCTGGCGTCAACCAAGCAATTCAAAGCTGTAAAATACCACGCAAATCATCAAAGTACTGGCAATTTTATAAAAATCACAAAACGCAACTGAGTAAATCCGCTTTTGGGTCCTTAAAAAAGTTTTAACAATCTAATAGGAAAGCAACATATTTCAACAATCAAAACGCCTTTATATACTAGTCCTCATCGAATCGACAGTTTTATTTTTTTAGTTGTTGTGAATGCTTAGTAGCATTCGGAGTTATTATATAGGCATTTAAATCAATCAATGGGATTCCAAAGAGGTCTTTACCCTCTTTTTTATTTTAAAGTTCCGATAAGTGAATTGTCAACATTATACGTATATGTAGCATTTTGGTTTTACCGACAGCCAGTCTAGAACGTTCATGCATTCGAAATCTCAATCGCAACTCCATGATTAATTTTAAATAGTTATGAACGAGACAAAACACTAATAACCCAAAACACGCAAATTTTTTATGCAATCGTCTTTCAAGCTCTACTAATTGCCAACTTTCATTCCTTTAGAAAACAATAGGAAAATGAAAGATATGGGTAGATCCTTTTTGATGTTACGGCAAACATCACAGTAAGCCCAAAGTTACGCAATGCAACTTTTGATAAAGAAACAAAAAATATTGCTGTTGGTTGTTGACGTTGCTTTTCTACATAATCTAGATTGGTATAAACACAAGACCATACTCCGAAATTATCTTCCATATTCCTTCCCGAAAAAGATCATAAAGGAGTCTAACCTTATCCATCATTATGACAAAGATATGGTGAAGATTTGCCTCAATACTCGACTCAAGCAATACCTTTAGCCTCAATTCTGATTAATAAACAAATACACATTGATAAATAAACACGTTTATCGTATCTGCAGGATTTACGCCTTGCACAAACCAAATATAATCGGAATGCAGCTCTCTAAACACCTAGAACTTTTTATCTGAAACTGTCATCTGTGGATAAAATATACTTTTTCCCCTATCCCTATAGAAAGTACACACTTTTAGCAACAAATATTCCCACTTTAAAAACGATTAACAACGAACTTTCGTAATAAATGCTACAACAGACAACGGCCCAAATTTTGTTCAAATCGTTAAAAATTATATTTGTCTACGTCCTAAAACTGAACATAAATGATTGTTCGTATGCTTTAAAGCTGGCAAATGTATAAATCCAGTGGTTGGCGAGAATACTGTTACGATTTTTACTTCTTTCTTGGGTTCGGTAATTTTAAACTCTCTGTACAGTAACAAAACAATTTTTATTCCAATACTTTTACACGATAAATTTTACTTTTACTAATCACTTAGATATTTAACTAATTACAACTTTTACAACTAATTTAATTTCATAACTCATAAAAACTTAAAACTTTTCCAACTTTAATCTATGATTCCGTTTAAATACCTCCGAATCAACGTTCTCAAATATCCCAAGAAATTCCAGAAACATCCGGTGTCTAACATCTTATAGTGACCATATCAATATTAAAAATCTTTTATGTTTTAAATAAATTGGCCATCGCATGAAAACACAATGTTTCTGACAAGTAATACATATTATATTAAATTAGATTGTTTAGTGCGATTGCCAAGTCAATCTATTTATTTAAAACAAAAAGATTTTTAATATTGATATGTTCACTATAAGATGTTGTAAGGTTAGCTAATTACGTAATAACTTAAGACAAAAGGACTGTTAAGTAGTTACCGACTAAATTAACCGACTTGGTATTACATGAATCTCACAACTTTTTCCTGTAGAAGAACTGAGTTGCGAGACTTGTTGTTTTTTACAAGTTATGTTTTTGATGGCATCTCATTTCTTTTTGTAGATAGTCCCACTTTTTTTCCTTTCTGGTACCTTCTACTTCTTTAATACCAACACGGTTGGTGTATCTAGAAAACTGGACCGAAATTGCAAAATATTTTAGTTTTTTCTTGATTTATACACACTAAACACTAATTGTATTCTAAATTTGAAGCTTCTATGTCTGCTAGAAGTGCCTTAGAGTTTTGATGATCGGTCAGTCAGTCAGTGAGTGAGTGACAAAATTAAGAAACTTTGACTAGTTATAATTCTCTAGTTTTATCCCCAACGAAGTTATAGGGGGATCGAAAATGGCCTGAACTGCTTTGAAAAAAGGATGGTAGAGCCGTGCCGCTTTTTTAAGAATACTTGTGTGCTTGATTATATCATATATATTGATGAATTTGTTATTTGTGCTGTATATAAATTTTTAAAAAATGTTAATAAGTGGGTAGGAGGCAAAATTATATGTATTACACGGAAGTAAAGTGCCTTTTCCTCCCTTGGATGTTTACTGCCCTCCTCTTCGCGTCGGGTAGACGTTCACCATGTTCAAAAAAGGACCAAAATTTATTAAAAATATTTCTTAATGAAATTCTAGTTGATTTACATGCTATATATTTATTCCTTAGTTCATCAATGCAACTTCACCGTAGTTAGGAATAAAGGAATCCTTCCATTTCCGATTCTTGATAATAGGGAAATATTCGATTTAGAATATCGTTTATGGAACTAGAAATGATGTCGACAGTCTGGAGCATAACTAAAGGCAGCATTTGTATAATTTAGTCAATCACCCATTGAAGGTTTATGTAATCTAGCATTTTTCACTCGTATGTCTTAGATTTTATTAAAGAAAAATGAAATACGAAAAAAATGTTTAACATAACATTTTAGGAGACTTTAGGTACTACTACCCTGTAACCTTATTATCTGGCTTTCCAAGAATCGAATTAATATTCTGTATGGATTTAGTTTACTTTAATGGGTATTTACAATTTACATTAAATAATTTATATTAGGGTAGTTTGATTTGCTTTGCCTCTAGGGTAACATTAAGTACAAACTCGTATATGTATAATGTTAGCGTTTGTGTACATCACGCCCTTTTGTAGCTACATGAGCGGAAAATTCTTATATAATTAACTTCGTACTTGTTTTCCGTTTCAGAGATCACGTTGCGCCAATGAAGACGGAGATATAATTATTACAGCATCATCTAACAAAATAACCTTACAAACAAGAAATATAGCGACGTCGGGTGAGTAAATTAATAAATTTTGTTATTTAAAATTTAATATACAGTCATTGTTAGACTGCATATTTCAAGACAAAGCAGTTTCTTTTATCCGTTTGAGACCATTTAATTAAAATCGTTTCATCGTAAAATTAATTGCTTACGAACAATATTCCTATTTTAACAGTGGCTTACGCAGCTGGATTAAATCACAATAATAAAACATTGACAGAAACTGTGTATTGTTTTCGTGTATCATAAAATTTAATAGTTGTTTGTTAAGTAATTGCTTTTCTCCATTACATTCTTTCCACTGAATGTTGAAAAAGATTGTTCTGATTTATCGTATATCTGTTGGAAAATTAAAATGTTATCATCCCAAACTTTTAAATATACAATATTGTTTAATATATACAGACATGGATAAAGTTTTGCGGACTATAGATATTTCAATGCAAAATTTTAAAATGCACGACAAACAGTCAACCAGCACAAGATATAATAAATATTTGCGACAAACACTCAAGTAATTAAGTACACGACTCTCATTTGATCTGTCCCCACCTTGTCGACATTTTCTACATTCTACGAATTAAAAAACGCCTTCGAGTGAGTTAACCCTTGTATATCGGACCAGTACGTGAGTATTTTCCTCTCGGCCCAGTCCGAAATAACTGTTTTGGCGGCACTTGTAGTGACTGGTAGATATTTCAATCTTTGGTTTCCTGCTAAAAACACCAGCCCCAACTTCATCTAGGGTTTTTGAGCTATCTGTGTACATCACGTATTCAGGGTTTTGTGAATTCTTGATTTCTCGATTGAATTAATTTTGAGGCAATGGAGAGATCAGTTCACGGACCTATCCATCGTTTTTTTATTTAACCAAACTAACTGAAAAAAAAAAAAACACATTATCACATTAGGGCGCCAAGTGATTTTCCTGAAAATCACTAAAAGTAAATCAAACCTCAATGGCTTTAAGTCTGTTATCTCCCGTTTTTCTTCCAGAAACAATTAAAAACTAGAAATATAAATACTGGTTTATTAGAAAAAAAACTGTTTACATTAACATTTTTTAAAAAAAATTAAAATATAATCAAATTAACAATGAAAATTCCGATGTCCAAACGGCGGAAAATCCAAAGGTCTGAGGAGCGAAAATCCAAAACGTCTGGGCAGCTAAAATCCAATTTCTGAACAGCGAAAACTTAAATGTTTGACCAACTAAAAATACAAAAGGTTTTTACGGATATAATCCAATATCTGTACGGCGAAAATGATCCAAAAGTTATGTCCAAAAATGATGAAAAGTCGGCGAAATGTCAGCAACAAGTCAAAGCATCGAGAAAAAAAACATCAGTCAAACGCAAAAACATCAGTGACAAACCAAAAATCAGTGGACTACCAAAAAAAAATCGTGGACAGCCAAAGAATAATTAAAAATAAATTAAAACTAATAACAATAACTTTGAATAATATTCTCGACATTAACAAGGCCTTTGGTGTTAAAAATGTAAACAAAGTTGAAATGAGCCAAAAAACTTGCCGTGAATGCCGAATTACACACATAAAAACAATTTTAACAACTAAATACAAATACGCATTATTTCGCTAAAGAAAAACGTACAGCGTATAGGTTTGGAAATAACACAATAAGATCACTGTGACAATTTAAATAAAATTAACTCACCAATTATATCCCAAGTCTACTACATTAAACTTACAATATAATTATTATCGATTTTTGACTGATGGACTGAGCTTATGCCTGACAAATACACACCGTTTAATACCCATCGTATCAGCAGCCACTATCGCTTACTACCAATAAAACACAACCAGTGACGGCCTCGAAACCAGAATAATTTCGTTAATAGGCTCCAATAATGTTTTATTACAATCGCAAAGAAAAATTCCCGTTACATGGGGACAGATCAAATGAGAGTAGTCTATTAATTACTTGAGTGTTTGTCGCGAATATTTATATTTTATGCTGGTCGACTATTTGTCGTGCATTTTAAGATTTTGCATTGAAACTTCTATATTCTGTCAAACTTTTTTCATATCTGTAGATAAACTTAACTGGGTGTAGTGGGAAAATGTAAACAAAAATTAATGACCCAAAAAACCTTTCGCAATATTTTTTAATGGTGAAGGAAAAACTTTACCGAAGTTGGAGGTGTTTGTATCTGTACTGTGTAAGGGTGCATCCAAATGAAGCAGGACATGGAATGTGACAATATGCCAAGTTTGGTTTTATTTGAGACCTGTACAATGTATTGGTAGATTTACAAGCGAGAAAAACCTCACATATAGTCTACCAACTCCTCTTCAGATGATGATAATTTGACCTGATCATCGGCGTAAAGGATGCATTTGACGATCAAATCATTCGTTCTCAATCCATACGCACTCTCTTTTAAATCTATTAAATAATCGTCTATGACAGCCATGGCGAAGCCACACATCCCTGTCTAACACCTTTTTCGATGTTAAACCAGTACGTGTAAGCTCGGTTTATCCTGACACAAGCAGCGGAATCCTCGTTAAGTAATATCAGTGCTCATATCAAGCTACCGCTCACCCCATACATAGACAATTTTGACCACAATTTATTCCTCGTCACTCTGTCATAGGCCTTTTCCAAGTCTTTATATAATATAGCGTGTTAATGCCAACCTAGAGTCTATGCAAAAGCAAGGCGTAATACATTAAAACCATTACTGTTGGAAATAGCCTGACCATTTTATATATGCAACAGTTGTTTTGGATTTTTTGGGTGGCAGTAGATAAGTAGATAAGATTGTATTGCAAAATCTATCTTGTTCTTCCTATGCCGTCCCTATTAACGGAGATTGGCGACCACCTGTATTTTTCGTTCCACAATATGTGTCCAAGGTATGCTGTCTTGCGTACTTTGATTTTTCTTAACAATTTTTTCTCTCCACCCATCCTTCTCAGCACTTCCTCGTTGGTGATTGTGGCCGTCCATGGAATTTTCAGCATACTTCTGTATATCCAAAGTTCAAAGGCTTCGATTATCTTTATTATTTGTGCTTTTAACGTACATGTGCAAAATCTATAGAAACAATTGGTTTTAACAATAAAAAATTGTTGATTTAATATCGTATGACATTCGCGACGGCGACGTTGAATAATAGGGTACTGTCACCTGCAAAACTGTAGACTGTCTATTTTAATGCACAGTATTGCACTGCACAGCTTGTTTTAATTTTTTTTACTGCTTATCAAGCTGTTTTTTACAAAAAAATAATTAAAAAAATTATTCGAGGCTTCTTTTGAAACTACCTAGTTAATTACTATATTCCAATATTTATATTATGCTTGAACATTCGTTTCAGATCTACATTTCGTGCAAAGCATGAGAAGATCGTCGATTCTTCGCACCCAGATATCAGAACCTCTAATCGTTGTAGAAGACGACGAATATGAAGAGGAAAAAAAAGAGGAGTACAGCAGACAAATTTCGGAAGACGAGTTTTCCATGAATCCTTATCTACTGTCTCCGTATGCTAGAGAGATAAGAAAGCATTCTTTACCCACTCCGCAATGTTCTGGCATTACTGCCAGCCAAGTACGCAGACTATCTGAAAGAGGAGAGACCAATGGACCAGGACCCAAGCAAGTGGAGTTTCTGGCCACGCTGTCGACGGCACCACAGCCAAACTCTTGCGGCAGACGACACTCTGTAGTTACCATTTCCAGAGTGCCCACTACACTGTTTGGCAGAAACCGAAGAGAATCCGTAGCCGCTTTTCCTTCTCCCGGCAGAGTACTACCGTGTAGAAGAGAATCTATAGCTTGTCCTCCTTCGACGGAACCACGAGGAAGCATGCATAATCTGCAATTGGATATCATGGATGATATAGTACAAGCTCGTAAGGTTAGGATGAAGATGTGGGGCACCAGCAACGAGAAAGTTTGTGAGTTACAACCGTTAGACGACATCGGCAACGTACAACGCTACACCAACTCCGCCAGAAGGTTTTCAGATTTCGTTGGCACTACTTTAACTCCCATTCCCAGCACTAAACGCAGAGCTTCCGAGCTTCCCCCTACTCCTGTGGCGGAGTCTTCTTTAAATCAAAGTAAGGCTTCTGGCATTGTTTGTTCTAATACTGATCTTATATCTATTTTGTCTTCCCTTTCCACTTCCGCCATGGAAATCAACCAATGCGATCAGGAGAAACCAACAGAGAAGACGGCCGCTCAACAAAAGAGGAGCCAACTCAAGTCGTCAAGGTCTAACAGTTTTGACATATCCATTTTGAACGAGAACCTCGATCCTTACGAATCAAAGTCTCCCACGCCTTCCAACTGGTTCGTCAAAAGACACCAACCGATGGCACAGAATGAAGAAAAAAAAATTATAGAAAATGAACCTAACAAACTTCTGTGGGATGAACGCAGCGGTTCCTTGGTAGATCCCCAAGCACTCGGCAGCGCCATAGAAGTGTTTTTGAGGAAAGTATCGCCTTCGGATCCACTGGGCGGTTCTTCCTCCTTATCACCAACGAAGGGAGCTGCCAAGAACGCCGGCGTCAAGTCTGCTAAGAATTGGTTCGCTAAAGGTGACGAGGAATCCTCGTCGACGGAAGCTTGCGATTCTTCAATCTGCTCAACATTAAAAGACTTGTTTGTTAAATAAGAAACGCCACTATTAAAGGGGTGTTTTAGTAATAACCTTTGTATCGTAAAAACAATTGCCCGATTTTTCCTTCGCATATTCTTTAAATATTTTCGTTACTGTAACTTTCTCATGTCTTCTTATTCTAACCATCTAAGTTTGATCTCGCAAGGTTTCTTTATACTCACCAAGTTCAACTTAATTACTTTGTTTCTTAAAAAAAGGGCAATAGTTTGTCGAACTGTACATTACTTGAAAAAAATTAACTTCAGTAGTTTCACTTTTTAAAATTGAAAAAATAATAATTGTCTCAAACTTATCTGTTTATTCAAGAACGAAATTAGTAACGCCATTTAGCGCATTTAACTGAAATGTGACTAAAGGTTCAGTGGGAATTCAAATATTTCATATATACCTTTCTAAAAAGTGCGAGACTGTGGTTGGTCGGAAAAAATCCGGCAATTTTTCTCTATAGTCGATCCCACTAGAAAAAAATGTATCAATGTTAATAATATAAATGTGTCTTATCTAATTTGGAAGTACAATCAATATTTTGTTAGGTGTCTTTACAGAAAAAAATCTTCATTAGTATAGAGGAGACACGAAAAAAGGCCTTTTAAAGTCTTAATTCTGAACTGGTAACGGGGCAACACTTAAACCAAAAAAATGTTATCTATATATGATGTTAATAATAATAAAACCCTAGAAGTGAATGATAGAAATAAAAATGCAAATTTGCTCCAAAAGAACGCAATTATTGTGAGCCAACTTTGGCCTATCGCTGGACCAATGAAACGTACGTGTAGACTTCTTGAAAAACCCCTGCAAAATCTTCGTATTTTTATAATTACTATACAAATTTCTCACTCAACTTTTTGTTCAAGTTAGAGCCTTTGCAATCAACGAATTTCGAATCTTCCTGTACGTAAGTTTTAAAATTTAAAATATTGTCTCACAACTTCAAAGGAAAATAACCCGATTCTAAAGGAGAATATTGAATGGACTTCTTTACAAACTACTTAAAGCCACGCGATGAATTAAAACAACTGCACTTATAAATAACATGTTGAGCAATAGAACGTTCCAGGTCATCATGGGAACTAAAATTAGCGGACCAAAACTACTAAATAACGGACTCCCCCAGTGCTCAGTCCTTGCCCCCATTGTTATTTAGCATATGTATAGCGGATATGCCAGACACCATAGCCAGAAAATTTGGATACGCGGATGACTGGGCATTAGCAACAAGCAGCACTGCAGTAGAAACCACCGAGACAATACTATCGTCTGACTTAGATTCTTTCATCAAATACTTTCAGAACTGGCAACTCCAACCGAGCACGAGCAAAACTGAGGTTTGTTGCTTCCACCTCAAGAATAAACTGGCCAACAGGGAATTGGAGATATACCTTAATGGCCGCGTCTTACGCAACAGAGCTCCAAATTACCTGTGAATTACTCTTGATAAATCTCTGACTTTTAAGAGGCTCCTCACGAACACCTCGGCAAAAATCAAGACCCGCAACAATATAATACAAAGGCTGACTGGAACATCCTGGGGAGCCTCTGCGGCAACACTAAGGTGTTCAGCTCTAAGCCTTGTATATCCTGCCGCCGAATATGGAGCCCCAGTGTGGATTAACAGCGAGCACACTCACTTGGTTGATAGGCAGCTCAATAATACCATGCGAATAATATTAGGGACAATTAGGAGCACCCCAACACAATGGCTCCCCATGCTAAGCCACATCCCGCCCCCACCACTAAGAAGATCAAATGCCTTATGCAGAGAGTTCAGAAAGATCATGGGAAATCCGTAGCTCCCACTGCACCAAGACGTGCCAAGTCTAATAAACAGATTAAAGTCTAGACACCCTCCTGTATCAACTGCCATAGAGCTCTCGGAGAACAACTTCGACGTCACTCAGGAGTGAAGACGAGAGTGGGAACTGTTCGCCGGCCCATAATAACAGGGCCTACCGTGCATCAAGTATCAGCCACCTGGACACGATCTTCCTCGCAGAACTTGGGACTGCACTGAACCGCCTAAGAACCAACCAAGGTAGATGTGCAGACTTTCTTTACAAATGCCAAAAGATCCCCTCCCCACAATACGACTGTGGACATGAAAGGCAAACTATTCACCATATCCGCCAAGAATGCTCACTGAGAGCTTACGAGGGAAGGCATCAAGACTTTTTGACTCCTACACCTGCGGTCATAGACTGGATCAATAATCTGGACATAAACTTGTGACAGCTGACTGCCGTAAAACAGCTATAATTTTAAACTTCAATAACACTATCTTATTTTTTTTAATAACATACACAGGGTTTTCAAAATTAAGTCGGCACTATTACTAACTTCGTTATTATTGGAGATACAAAGGCAGTCAAATAGGCAAACTAGTAGTATTCTTTTTGCCAATTACGATGGTGAAAACGGAATAAAAATCGAACATCGCGTTTGTGTGTATGTCAAAAAAAATTATTTTCTTAATTGGGACACCCAGTATACAATATTTACAATCGATAGGAAATTAAATTATGAACAAAAAGTGTCCCATGTCTTTTTATCCCAATGTCACAAATGACAAAGCTATTGATAATTTTTTAAATTCATCAAGATGGCTGTGCCGGTGGTAACTTTGCTTTACGATAAAATAGACAGTAAGAAGTATATCCATGAAGTGAAACAATATCGTTTATTTCAAATTATTCTTTAACCTTAAAAAAAAAACAAATTTCAAATTAGATGCTCAAAAACATCACCTTCTTGCTCCAAGCATTTTTGAGCGCGCTGGTAAACGCTCCTAGTGGCTCTGGCAATGATTCTACCATCAATAATTTCGATAGCATGATTAATGCTTTGCTGGAGATCCTCAAGATTATCATACCGCCCGGTATACACCACACTCTCTACATATCCCCAAAAGAAAAAATCCATAGGAGTTATGTCTGGTGATCAAGGAGGCATACGGATAGGGCCGTTAGTTGATAAATATCTGCCATCAAAAAGGTCTTGTAATAGGATATCAATCTGGTAAACATTATGGGCAGGAGCTCCATCTTGTTGAAAGTAGATCTGTTGTCTATCCATTAAATTCCAATCATCTAGGAAGTCTTGAAGTGTGGCAGCTAACATTTCGACGTACCGCCCACCAGTTAATGCACCCTGATAAAATACAGGGCCTACAATTCTTGACACAATCAAACCACACCAAACATTACACTAAAGCGTCTCTGCGGGTTACAAGGACGGACGAGCATCGGACTTTCTCTAATCCAATAGTGGTTGTTTTTCCTGTTGGACATGCCTCTTTTGAAGAAATTTGATTCGTGACTCCAAAGAACCAAGCGCAAAATATTATGTTTAATTCCCATTTTATTAATTAACCACTGACAGAATTGGATGCGTTTCTCTTGATCTCCAGTTTGCCCATTTGACTGACTTTGTATCTCCAATAATAACGAAGTTAGCAATAGTGCCGACTTAATTTTGAAAACCCTGTATATGACTAAGCCTATTAAAGTAGGTGCTTGTTTGCTACATGTCTGTATTGTTAAATGTGCGTTTCTATACAAATTTGTGTTCTTATTTTATATGCTATTTTTATATTATGTGATTGCCATACGATAAATAAATAAATAATAAATGCTACAAATTTTCGAAATAAAAAAAATCAAATGGGTAAGATCTGGCGATTCTGGAGGAAGATTTGATATTTGCTGCGTTAATCGTTTGCCGTGTACTTTCGTTGGGTGGAGCAAATTTGACGAAATTTCTTTTAGCAAAAACCTTAAATCGATGTTAGTAATTCAACAAAATATATCAAAAAAAAAACACGGTTACTTTGCTGGTCGAAGTCGATGTTTTTTAATAATTATTTGGACCATATGTTAGCGCGTCATTTAATAAAAATAATATACTGTCGACAATCCTTCTAACGTTTCAAAATGTATTTTTGTTAATCATAATAATGAATAAAAGAATCTTAAAAGCTGTATTCTAAAATATTCATGTAAGTGTTAATTGTAAATAGTGTACTGATTTTATTAAATTTTTTTTCTAATTTAACAGTTATTGTTGATGTTGTCACGTAGTCGCAATGTTCCAAATCAATATTATTTACACCCACTGTTTAGTTTCTCAATAGTCTCACAGTGTTTCAATAAACAAAAAATAAATCTTTCTTGTTTTTTATTACTTCTCCCTATTTTAACAGTTTATTTATTCAAGAGATTTAAAAAATGTGTCATTGCTGTCTGAAGCACTTTTCTGGGGGAAATACAATCGATCAAATATCAGTGGTCTGGGTGCGACCCGAGAGGTCCACACGACTAACTTCCCAGTGAAAAGAATGAAACAATACCATATGTTCTGTTGTTATAATTATAATTATTATTAAAATTATTATAAAAAACGATTTCAAATTGTTTATAACAAATTATAATTGTCATTTACAATATTCTGTTTATGTCGACCGTATTTTTTCAAACTATGTCCTATCATTTCATAAGCGGGAGCTATAACTTATATGATAATTATATTATAATTAATTAAAGAAAACAAATTAAAAATGATTATTTATAAGAGTAGTCCTAAAAACTAAGCTCAGTTTTGATCAATATTAACATAATTAATCTCAGATTAATTTTGGTTTTCTGTAAGTGATATCTTTTGCAAAGATATCACTGTATTTTCCTTATACAAAGTACCACAAATAATTGCTCGTGCTTCTGTAACTTTGTGGTAATATTATTACCAATAAATAAAGTAGCCGATGTCGTATCTTCATTCATACATATTTTTAATCACAGTTTTAATTCACTTTTTCTTTTTATAAGATTACTTCGAAAAGAATAGAAATTATCTCAACAATAAAAAAAATTATTAACAATGTAAAAAAAAATTTGTATCAACGCCAATATGGAGAAAAGAAACACCTTATATTTTATACTACTGAGTTGGTATCCGTCGCGCATCACGCTAAAGCAGTACTTTTTCTAAATGCCCGATTGAGCGAGGCGTTGCTGTAGTTGCAACACCCTATATATATATTATATATTATGCCGCACAATGCGCTCTTGTGCTGTAATTGGTAAACTACCTCTATCTCTTTTCATGGGCAAAACAATTACACGATAATTCTTTAAACCAAACAGTAACATTGAACTTACATTTTAAATATAAATATGATCTGAAGGAGTATTTAACTTTTCCTTGTATTCTCCATATAAAAAAAATCCTTCATGATCTATCAATAAGAATATAAAATGTGCAATCCAAGTTTATACGGGATGGCTTATTGCGGACTAGCAAATGTTTTGATTGGTGTGACGAACTTGCTCGACATTGGGCGTCAAATTTTTGTTACTGTTCAAAAAAACTAATAATTCATACTCAGAATTTTGTGCATTCTTGATTAATTTATTTTTAGGATAGGAGAGATTAGTTCTCGGACCTATCCACCTTATTTTTTTTATTTAACCAAACTAACTGAAATTAAAAAGCTAAAACACGTTAGGGCGCCAAGTGATTTTTCTGAAAATTACTAAAAGTAAATCAAACCTCAATAAAAATTCAACCGTACTAATTAATACTTTTAAAACTTTAAAACAAGCAACTATTTCGGTTTCAATGCTGTTGTCACCTCTTTTTCTTCCAGAAACAATTAAAAACTAGAAATATACATACTGGTTTATTACAAAAAAAAAAACTGTTTACATTTACCCCGGAAAGAAAAAAATTATTAAAAAAAAATCAAAAATGATCAAAATTAGAAATCTACCAGCGAAAAATCCAAAAAAAATGAACGGCGAACGTTTCGATGTCCAACCGGCGAAAAATCCAAAAAACTGAAGAGCTAAAATCCAAAACGTCTTGGCGGCTAAAATGACTGAGCAGCGAAAATTCAAAACAATAATCCAATATATGTACGGCGAAAATTGTCCAAAAAGTCAAGCGCACAAACATCAGTGACAAATGCAATGGACAACCTAAGAAAAAGAAGTCGGTGGCCAAAAAATAAGCCGATAGCAATTACATCACAAACCTACTACATTAAACTTAAAATATAACAATTATCGACTTAGATTTCTGGACTGACTTTATACCTTACCGATACGCACTTTTTAATAGTAATCGTATCAGCCACTATCGCTTGCTAGCAATAAAACACAACCAGTGACGGCCTCGGAACCAGAATAAATTCGTTAAAAATCGAGGACCGGCTCTAATAATTTTCCAACACAATCTCTAGGAAAAATTGCCGTTACATTGGCGATTGAACATTTCCAATACTTTAACATTATTATCAAGATATAACTATAACAACTTATAATCCTCGAAATAAAATCGGTTGCAAGTTATTAAGTTACCTTTACTAAATAATCGCGAATGCGAGTCTAAATTAAAAACAAAATGTGTATCCATAAAAATCACCAGTGCACGGGATGCTTGTTGGACTTTATTAGATTATGCGCAACTTATTTAACAAAATTTAAAAAGAAAACTTTGACTTGTATTTTCATTTCGTTGATTATTTTATAGTTTCCTGAAATAATTAAGAACACAATTGTAAGCAGTTTTTTTAGGAAAAAATAGACACACAACTAGGGATGTTCTGGGCGGCAAAAAAAAAAGAATAAACAGTCGTGTACTGATTATTATTGATTTATTTCATTCCTTACATCCATGGTAAAAAACATTAACTCTAGTATTAACTGATCAACACCAAAAAAAAATTAAAGATAAATGCACATACCTAAGTCTAATGGCATAATAATTATTAATAACGGATAGAAGATAAATTACTATATCAATCACAAAAATCTATTGACAACAGTTTTTCAAGATGATACACCGAATAGCGTCGGCGTGATGGGAGGAGCGGGGGAAACCGGGAGCCATTTAATATTGGATACGGAAATGGGTGTATCATTTTTCAAACGATCATTTCAAAGAATTTAACGTCTTAAATGGTTAAATTTTTGTTCGTCAAGGAAGCTCGTTTTATAAAACTGCAAATATTTAACAATTTCTAAAAATTATAAAAAAATGTTAGTATTTGCTAACATCTTTTTAAAACTGACCTTTTTTGGGTACAAGAAAGTGTATAAGAAATTTTAAATCTAAAGTATTGATTTTTCATTTACGTTTGCGGAAATATAATAATTCTTAAACCACCACTTTTTCTTAAATAAATATTAAGGTATATTTGGCTTTATTTTTTGATGTACCAATGCAGCCAAATAAGTTCTTAATTGTTTAAAATTATGACATGTTTCTTTAGCAAATCTTCACTTTTAACTAACTTATTCGTTTTTTTCATTTTAATTTTTTGTTTTACTTTTTTAAATTAGTCCTTTAGTCTATTAAGTTATTTAAAATTATTCCAATACATTTAACTTGTACAAGACCAAGAAATTGATTGAATAATTTATTTTTAATGTTGACCTTTTTGGTACATTTAGAAATATATTTCTCAAAATCATGTCCATTTCTTAAAACTATTGTTGTATTGCTGCTGCTTTGGGATTCCAAAAAATATATTTATCATCCCTTTTTACTGTCCTACATTTTCACAAAAAAGGAGAAAATTTTTAAGATTTCCCACATCGCAGAAAATGTATATTGTAAAAATTTGTAACTCAGCTGTTAAGCAAACTTGCTAACTTACGAGCTGAATTGAGCTACAAAATTACCATTTTTTTAATCTTCACTTTTCTGCCTTCCCACTCCGGAAAAAATAGTGATGCAATTGTTCCTTGCAAAATATCACAAATTGCAGTGTATTTGTCACAAATTAGCATTTTGAAGTATTTTTGTTTTTTTTTAAAATGTATTGGGCAGTGCCCCTTGCTTTCTAAACTGATGAATTATTTTTAAGTCCCAGACCTTTATAGAAAAAATTAATGAGCCGTCGCGGAACGCCTGGCAGATATGAAACATCGAAACTATTTTTATGGTAAATATGCATAAAAGGAAATAAATATGGCATAATAAAAAACAAAATATTCAGATATTAAAACTCACGCACTCATGTACACACACACCTTATCTATAAAAATATAATTAACTTACTTTTGACTTGAATCACTTAATAATTTTACGTTCTTTGCCAAAGGCCGTCCACTTTCGTGTTCTAAACTGTCAATCATATTTTTTATTGTAGTTATTACTTTTAAATAAATTTTCTCATTTGAAATTTAAATAATATTTTAACACGCTCTTGATACCAATTTTTAATTTGATAATTTTATTTTTCCCAAAATCTGAATTCTGAACACAATCTTATTTTTTGACATCTTTTTGTTAAATTTTGACAAATAAAGAGTCATCTACTCCCCAAGCGTGCCATTAGATGTTTCACATCAAAAAGTTAAATTCATACATTTTTTTGACTGTTGAAAGTAAATTTGATGTTTCAGTCCAGTTTAAAAAAAAAACAATGAACAACCAATCCCCATATACTCACATGAATAAACGAGTGACAGAAAATAAATTTACGTTTTCGTAAAAATATTCTTAAACGTTGAAAATCGTGAAATACTAAAATTTAATCAAAACAGACTAAAATTAAATGTCCCAAATTAAAAAAAAAAAAAAAAAAAAAAAAAAAAAAAAAAAAAACACCGGAAAATCTAAATTTTTATTTGTAAAACAAATATCAAGCTACCCTCTAGTAATAACGATTCGCAATATACAAGGGGTAGTGAAAGAATCAGACTTACAATTTTTTTTAAGAGAAAATCAAAGACTTATTGATATTATAAAATACCGGAAGGATGTTGGGTTTGTTGTTGCTGTTAACCACTTAAGACATTTTTTTCTGGGAAACATTTAAAAAATTACACATAATAATAATGAATAAATTTACAATTGACCGCAATCGGCAACAACGATTTTCTTGGAGGTTTTACCAGATTGAGAACCCAAGGCTTCGATTTTCTTAACAACGTCCATACCTTCGACCACGTTACCAAACACGACGTGTCTGTTGTCCAACCAGGAAGTCTTCACAGTGGTTATGAAAAATTGGGAGCCATTCGTGTCAGGACCAGCATTGGCCATGGACATTACTCCGGGACCTGATACAATACATATTGGTAAAATTATAAATATATTGTTGCCTGTTTTTTTTTTTTAAATAATAACTGCCACAGTTTTTTTTCAAAATAATAACTGCCACAGTTGTAAAGTATTACAAAAAAAAATGTTTGGTTTATTTGTTAATTTAATATTTTGTGTTTAATATTCTAATACTACAGCTCAAAAATCGAAACGTTGGTTGAAATTATTTATGACCATTAAAACAAAAATAAAAATACTAACTTACCGGTGTGTTTGAGAGTGAAGTTTTCATCAGCGAATTTGCTACCGTAGATGGACTTACCACCGGTACCGTTATGGTTGGTGAAATCACCACCTTGGCACATGAAATTCGGAATGACGCGATGGAAGATGGATCCCTTGTATCCGAAACCTTTTTCGCCAGTACACAATGAACGGAAGTTCTCGGCCGTTTTAGGGACCACGTCGTTTCTGAGCTGCAAACACACAAATAATTAGTGTGTGCAATAAGAGCGTTTTATGAAATAACAAAACTCTTTGGTCATTTATAAAAATTTGAGAAAAATCCACTCGTTACTCACATATACAGTGTCTTTTAGGCAATAACACTCACTAATTTAGGAGTAATAACACTCTAGAGACCACACACGTTTTCCACAAGATACAGTGCGTTTTCTCAAAAAAAAAACACTAATTTAGGAAAGTTCACACATTGATCACATATACAGGGTATTTTGATAAAAGAAATGCAAGTACTAAACAATTTAAATAAAAATACTTAGTTAAATAGACAAAGTTCAAACATATAGTGGATTAAAAAATACTAAAATTCCAAATAATAATCAAATTTACAATTCCTGGTAAAAATTTGCAATTAAATTCATAACATTTATAGAAGGATTAATTGAAAAATACACATACAAATCATTAGCTATTTTTTTATCTTCAAAAATATCACTTAGAGTTCACATGGAATTATCATTTATAGAGGGTATTTAAAATAAAGATGGGTTAAAAAACGTATATCGACAGAAAATGTTTGTAAATACTGATGAAGCTTTACAATTTTATAGTTGCAGAAAAACTTGTTTTAAATACATGTCAAACAAATTTAACATTCTTAAAATTTACCTACCCAATATGTTGGAAACTTCAATGTAGTATTTTTATAATATTTATGTCTGCATGGCATACAAAGTACCAATTATTACATCAATATTTCATTAATATTGAATTCTTAAACAACCTTAAACTACCTTGAAAGTTCAAATCCACATCGATTAACTACTTTTTTTAAACATAATTTTCTATAAATGGCTTTAGGCAGTAGGAATGGTAAATTTTCTTAAGAAATAGTTGTTTTTAAACATAGGTAGATGTATTTCACCATTTTATATGGACTACATTTTAAATTACGACCCTCCCTCCTACTACAAGTATTTATTAATTTTTTAAGTGCTTTTTTTATTAGCTTCTATCAGAATTTTGTACAAAATAAACTTTAATATCACTTAAATAACAGATTTAATTAGGTAATTATTTATGTTTGCACTGATAAGTAGCAACATTATCAATTTTATTTTAATTGCAACTTTTGTTAAGTAAATTTACATTTCAAGGTTAGATTGGTAAAAACAATTTAGATTCTTTCATAAACCAAACAAATTTTGCCAAGATATAAGAATACGTACAAATAATACAGGATCTAAATAAAACGCGTAGGAGGGCCCCCATATCAACGTAAATCAGTCAGTAATGAATCATTTTGTTACCCACAATTTGCACAGTAATCAAAAGAATGAACACTAATTTATTATACTTCATGGTCATTGGAATATTCCATGGTATTATTCACTCGGGCTGACGAATTAATCATTCAATGCATTTGAGTATCCAGTGAATTTGAGTAAATAAAATTTTAGATTAAGAGATAAATCGATGTAAAAACCGACAATACATTGTTACCCTTAAAAATTAAATCTTTAAATTTAAAAAATACTTAAACATAGAAAACCACCAATACGGTGCATCAATAGAAAAATGTAACTAAAGTAGTCGCAAATAACAAAAATAAGATTATGAAGTAAAATGCGTAATGTGACAGACGCCATGGATGTTAAAACACGCCTTCCAGACTACCTCAAAGGATTTCGCCTAGAGGTAATCCACGATAAGATAGTAACATTTTAAATAATGAATTACCACAAAAGATAATTAATAAAAAAAGTAAATTGCATTATTATAAATTAAATGCTGTATTTTAAATCCATTGACTTGCAGGTTGGCATAATCGTGATAGATAAGATAGAAAGATTGTCTGTGATTTAATAAAACGTGTTCAGCTCTTACCTCTATAACAATCCTTCCAACAGGTTGACCGTCAGCACTCATGTCGAAAAAGACTCTTGGCAAACCCATTTTTTCAGAAAAGTTTCTTAGAATGTTACTACCAGCAATTCTCACAAAGTGCAAACTCACACCTCTACCGGCGAATGCGCTTTGTAAACCGGCTTGACGGAAAAAGACAAAGAAGGCCATCTTTAACGGAAGTGACGACACTTAACATTGCAACGTAATATTTTGGTCTTATAATTCCCATTATGGTTATAAAAAAACCGCAGAATTATTTAATAATTCGTCTTATTATTTTTAAAGTAAAAATATTTGCAATTTCCTTTTTATTTCTATTAATTAGTTACATTTTTTGAAGTATTAGCGGAACTACGTCACGATCACTTTACTAGTCAAAGTTCTTAAAGTGCGTTTTGTTGAATAAAAAAAAATAAACGTAAAAAATAATTGATAAAAACTGGTATAAACAATCAAATACTTAAATGAAATTATTAAAATTCTAAACTTTATTTTAATTTTGACTAATTAAATAAGCTTTGGTTACCTCAAAGGATAAATATTGAAATGAAGAGGATGTTTACATAGAAGAGTCAACAACAAAAAATCGGAACGCAAAGAAGGAACGTCTTTAATTTCTGACAGTAGGAAGGCGGAAGTAGTAGTAGTCATTTTTTATTTTCATTTAGTAATATCCTTTGTAATTTGCGGTAACGTAAAATGAATAATAACATGGGATTTAACAATAAGGCCTGGGGTAGGTCTAATAATTCCCAAAATCTACTTAATCAAAACCCTCTACAACCACAGCTGATGAATCAAGCCGGTTTAGGAAATATGGGGTCTGGGATAGTTCAATTTCCCGGAAATCAAGTATTCCAGAATGCAATGGGTCTTCAACAACAAAACATAGGTTTAGGCTTGCAGCAAATGGCAAATAATGCTATGAACGCTGCCGCTTCTCTTGCAAATAATCCTATATTTCAACAAGTATCATATCCCAACACAAGAGGTTTAAATCCTACAGCTTTTCAGACAAACATGCCAATTCAAAATAATCAAAACAACTCAGGATCAGGAAAACAAAAATTTTTTACAGGAAAAGTCACTCAGATGCACGATAATTTTGGTTTGGTTGATGAAGAAGTTATGTTCCAGATGAACGTCTGTGTCAAAGGATCTCATCCCCTTGTCGGCGACCGTGTTCTTGTAGAAGCTCAATATACACCCAATATGCCTTTTAAATGGAATGCTACTCGTATCCAAGTGATTTCAGGTTTGAATAATTTATTTTTAGTATTAACATTCACTCTAAATTGATGCTGTTTGTCAGTAGTTTAATATGTAAGTACATAAAATGTTTCAGGCTCACAATCTAGACAATCTAAAGGTTATGGTAGTAATTATAATGCGGTTCCACCCCCATCGGACAGTAGAGGAGGAAGGAGAAGGGACGGCAAAGGACGAGAACGGTCCAGGGAAAGAGACAGGGACGATGAAGAAATTGAAAGAAAAAGGAGACGCGAAGAAAGAATCAGAGAAAGAGAAAAAGAGGAGAAAAAGTCTCCTATAAGGAAAAGAACCAAATCCAGGTCTAGGTCACCAAAAGGGCAAAGAAGGAGGACAAGAATTATTCCTAGATACATGGTACAAGTTCCGAAAATTGATTTAGATTTGTAAGTACATACTTAATTAAATATATTTTGTAAAACATGGTCAAATTCTTAATTTTTTTTATTTAAAGGGAGAGAGGAGATGTACTTGAAGTTAAGAGAAGATATAAAAATATGTACATTCCTTCAGATTTTTTCTTCACCAATATAAAATGGGTGGATTCTTTCCCTGCTTATAAACCTTTCACTTTAAGCAAACCTTGCTCGTTTTATATCATGAATAAAGAAGTGGAATCTGTAATGGATAATTCTCAAGTTGACCCATCTGATTCAGATTATCTTTTTTCTGCCAAAGTTATGTTGATGAGTACTCCTGGGTTGGAGGAAATCTATCAAAGATGTTGTTCTCTAGCTGAAGATAAGGACATTGAAGATAGGGATTATGTGCATCCCACAAGATTGATAAATTTTTTGGTTGGATTACGCGGCAAAAATGAAACAATGGCCATCGGGGGGGCTTGGAGTCCCTCTTTAGATGGTAATAATCCCGAAAAAGATCCCAGTGTATTGATCAGGACTGCCATAAGAACTTGTAAATCTTTGACAGGCATAGATTTGTCCAATTGTACTCAATGGTGAGTATAGTTAATATGTGTTTAAAATTCAATGCTTTTTTTTTTTCAAATTGTTATATCTTTGGTGTTGTAGGATTTTATTTGTTATGTTTATATTTATCTTTTTTGTGTTTTTATCATCACTGTTTAGGATGTACATAGTAAAACTTTTTTGATTTGTATTTGTAAATAAAAAATGTTTTTTCAATTAAATTCAATGTTTGTTTGGACTAGATCACTTCTTATAAAGCTTTAGATGCAAATGAAATGGTTTAAAACATTTGGATAATAGAAACTGCTTTGACAAAATTTTAGTTTTTAAAGTAGAAAAATAAAACTTAGGGAATTTTTTTTAAATGGCGCAGTCCAGTATGTTCACATATTTTTTTACAAAATATTAAGTCCCAACATTTTTGTACTAGTTTGTACGTTTTACAGATTTTTGGTTGTTATAATTTTGAAAAGTGTTACTTTTTATCTCCTAACGACTGAAAATAAGTAATATTAGTTTCATTAATAATATTTTAAAAGATTTGTTTAAAAAAGAATTTTAATTTATGTGTGTATCGATTGCACAAAAAAGGAGTCCTAATAATGATAAAGCATTGTTGACCACTGTATGTTCCACTAGGTACCGTTTTTTGGAGCTGTATTATCGACGAAGCGAGTCTAGCCACAAGGGGAAGACCGTCCCTGCCCGTGTTGAAACCGTCGTACTCTTTCTGCCAGACATTTGGAGTTGTTTGCCCACCAGGTTGGAGTGGGATGCCCTCCAAATCGCCTACAGGAACCAATATCAAAGAATTTTGCACCAATGCGAAACTGCTGCAGCTGATGCTGCTGCTAGTGCTGCTGCTGATACTGCTGGAGGTGGTTCTGCTGCTGGAGGTGGTTCTGCTGCTGCAGATGCCAGTGATGACATGTCCTCAACGGCTGATGAAAAGGCACCCGAAACGTTCCTTTTTATTTTTTATCTATCATACCTTTTTTTTTGTTTTTGGTCACTTCTTATTCTGACGCTCTCGATATTTGGCCGATTATTAAGACAGATTGGTTTTCCTATGGGTTGTTTTTTTTTACTCTGGCAAAAACAGGAAAGTTAAAAATGTCGTTATGAAATATTAATGCCATAAATAAAAAATAATTTACGTAACCATTGATTAGTTTTTTCAGATAGGCTTTTTTCAACTTTATTTTCGTTATTATTTTTTAAATGGGAACCAACCACCGTCTCGATATCGTTCCGAATTTCGAGGCCCCAGAATATCAGCATGTACGACAAAAAAAACCAGGTCGAGCCGCGCGGCCGATAAAAAACCGGCCGAACAACCAAAGAATGAGGATGAGAGTGAACAAAAAAAATTAAATTAACTTTGGGATTAAGAGATTTTTTTGTGCGAACGCGAATATCAAGATTTGAGCGAATGAAAGAGAGAAAGAAAATACATAATTACCAAATTTCGTTAAATATTCGTTTAATTTTATTATTATTTTTTTGTGGTTTAGGACGAAGAATTAATTACAGAAAAAATCGAGATGGAACCAACACACTATTCACAATTGGATCCGAAGTCGATGAACGTAAACGAACTGAGGAGCGAATTAAAAGCACGAAAAGCTTCGTGCAAAGGTTTAAAGACCCAATTGGTGGCTAAATTGACGAAAGCCCTAAAGTCAGAAGCAGAAAAAACAGAGGATGATAATAATAAGGAAAAGGAATCTAAAGAGGCAGAATCTGAGTCAGAAAATTCGGTTTGCGAAGTTAAAAAAGAGGTAAAATCCTTTTTCATACTTATGTTTTCGTGTTTATTAGACCCTGTATTGAAATTTAATTTTTTCACTTTCTAGTTATTTAAATTTTTGTAACGTCTTTTAAAATTAAAAAATAAATGTTCGTCCTGCTAACAAAAAATAATCGTTTACAGGTTGAAGAAAAAAAATTGGATGAAAAAGAACGGGCCCTATTAGAAAAACGTCATACTCTCCCAGATCAACCACACATAATAATACACCCATCCAAAACTGCCAAATCCGGCAAATTTGATTGTACCACCATGTCCTTGTCTCTCTTGCTAGATTACCGACCCGAGGATTCCAAGGAACACTCCTTTGAAGTGTCTCTCTTTGCCGAGCTCTTTAACGAGATGCTCAGTCGCGATTTTGGCTTTAATATTTACAAATCCCTGATAGAACTGCCAGAAAAAAAGGAGGAAAAGAAGGACAAGAAGGAGAATAAGGAAGAGGAAAAAAAGGAAGAGAAAATCGATAATAACGATAATGACAACAAAAAGAACGAAGAGCCTGCCAAAGAGAACGTCGATAACGACAAAGAAAAAGAAAAGAAACCTATTTCGGAAAGTACCAAAAAGAAAGAAGAAACCGACGACGATAGTAACGATAAGAAGAAAGAACGAGAGAAAAAGAAAAAGGAAAAAGTTAAATTATACACAAAAGATAAACATCTATTATTATCTTTTGTTTATTTTGATCAAACCCAGTGTGGTTATATATTTGACAAAGATATGGAGGATCTGTTGTATACTTTGGGTTTAAAACAATCAAGGGCGCAAATTAAAAAGTTGATTAGTAAGGTGATCATCAGGGATTCATTGCATTACAGAAAACTCACTGATAAACCTAAAGACGTCGATGTAGAACAGGCAGAAGAAACAATAGTCAAAAATGTTGATTGGGTCGAAATCGCTATGGGAAATAAACGTTTATTACCGATTTTTCAAAATGAAAAGGAAGCAAAGAAAACCAGAACATCATCATCTAATGCGACTAGCATTGTTTCTACAGAAGGTAAGTATTTTTTTTTGTGATTTATTTCTTGCAGCCCGCGAATCGCTCAGCTAAATTGTAATTTCTGACAAAGTTTCGTTGCTGTAAAATACATCGAGCACAAATCATGCATGTTATTAAAGTAGTAGTGCAAGAGATCAATGAGAATTGCTCAGTTTTTGCATGAAGTCAAATTGTGGAAAAAAATCTTGCATGTTGTGTACAAAGTTTTGTCTCAAAAATGTCCCGAGACGTTACGATAGGAAATTACAATTTCTTTTAGGTTTCGTCAAATTTAATGGTTCAATCGTAGACGTTGGAAAATTGTTATCTCAGTTGGATCGCAGCGAAAAAACCAGATTGGAAACGGAAGCACGAATGGTCGATTTAAAAACTGAAAATCAAAAGTTATCCGAAAAATGTCACAAATCGACTTCGACGATCAAACACTTGAATTCAGAATTAAGGGAATTCAAAGACAAACTGCGCGGTTCTGAAGACCTTTTAAGCAAAACTAATGTAAGTTAAGAACATCTCTACGTAGGTTTTTCATTTAAGTTATTTTCTTTAAATGAATCATAGCCATTCCTTGGTTTTTTTGTTGTAGGCTCATTCGAAGTTGTTCCATCAAACACTTGTGGATATTAGAGATAAGATCGAGCCAGTGTTAAAGAGTACATCTCATAAAGAAGAAACCAAGAAAGAACGCGAGGAAAAAGACAGAGAAAAGAAACAGGACGACGCCAAATCAAGGTGGGAAAAGGATAAAGAACACACTCACGTTAAAAAGGAGGACAAAGAGAAGGAAAAAGAAAAGGACATGGAAATTGAATCGGTGGAGTTGAAAAAGGAGAGTTAGATTGCGTTGTTGTTGATATAAATATTAATTTAAATTTTTTTAATTTAGTTATTTCCCTTTTTTTAAATTTAGTTCCAATTTTTTTTTCTACTGTATTACAATGAGTTCTAAATGTTGACATTTTTGGAAAAGGATTAAAGGTTTAATCCCTAAAATTGTGATTTTATTGATTTTTGACGCATGATCGAATGTTAATTATAATAATTAACAATACTAAAAATTTTAATTTTTGCCAGAACTATAGTAGAACAGTTATCTGGTGAAATAAGGTAACAAATCTGAAAGTGGGGGTCCAGCAAAGCCATTCGTGCGGTAGACGTTATGCTGTGAGCATCGATATTTTTATTTACTCGCGTTATTTAAATTTAATTTTGTTGTGATTTTACGTTTACTAGTAATGTAGTTAAATTTTACGTAACTGCCACAAAAGTTCTTTTCAGAACTCTGCTAAAATTTAAAACTGTTAAGGTAAAGAAATAATTATAATATAAAAAAGTAGATATACCTTAATAAGTGTTATTTAATTGTAGCATGAAGTTTAAGAGCAAATTATCAGGGCGGGCTGTTAGAGTCGAAAGTTGAGAAATAATTGCTAATGTGTTAGCCTTTATGAAAAAGGAAGTTAAAGGTGTCACAATACCTCATCACATAAAATGTGGCAGCAGTGACAGGTGTTTCAGAAAGTACAATTTCAGTTAAACAAATGAAAAAAATAGAGACATTGGATTCCGTTTGAGAAAAACAAAAACAAATGAAGACTTCTAATGAAAAGACATAAAATAGAGACATTGGATTCCGTTGGAGAAAAACAAAAACAAATTAATGACGTCTAAGGGAAAGACATGAAATCCAGAAGCTTTGTATAGACTACTTCCTTTACAAAGTGTATTAGTAATAGATAATGCACCATATCACAATAAACAAATTGACAAGGCACCAACATCAAAATCAACGAATGAGTTAATAAAGGAATAATTAAAGGCCAGTAATATTCCAATAAATAATAGTATGCTAAAGCCGGAACTGTAAAAATTTAGTAAAAATGCATAAAACTTGATATGTACGTTATGCAATAAACGAGATCGCAATAAAATATGGACATAAAATTTTAAGATTACCTCCATATCACCCAGATCTTAATTCAATTGTAATGTGAAACAGTTATGTGAACAATTATTTGCCACTTTTCCTTCTACTGAGTGACAAAGCTGATGCAACCATGAAAAAAAATGCGTGCAAGAATTTTTGGTTCAAGAAGCAACAATAGAAAATTGTGATGATGAAGAATCAGATACTGAGGATATCTAACCCCCACGTGTAAAAAAAATGATTAATTTAAACCCCATTTATTTAATAATATCTACTACTCATTAATGCTATTGGTTCAGAATTTTCAGTATTATTTTAAATAATGTTATCCTTTTTAAATTAAAAAAAAAAAAATTTTGTCGAAAAATAATTTAAAATATTAAAATGATAGTAACAATCATATAATTATTGCCTTATTTAAATATGTGTTTTGAAACGTTAAATACTTACCAGTAATTAAGTTTTCCAAGTAGGATCTTTTAAAATGAAAGTCCCTTAATTGTATTGTAATGACATTATAATTATCTATTGTTTGATAAATATTATATTTTAATCAAATCAATTATTTTTGTATTCCTTTTATTCTATACAATGTTTTAAAATTTTTGACCTGATTATGGATTTACAAGTCGTGCAGAGCTTTTTATCAAGGATAATTTTTTTGTGAAATGTAAGATGAACTTTTTCTCCATTTGTATAAAACTTTTTGGGACACACTGTATATCATACCTAATCAAAAATCATTCCCTTATCCTTTTAGTCATTAAATTGTGTCAATTATTTAAAACTCATTCCTTTAAATATCATACTAAAAAATACCCAATATTATTCTGTTCATCCACATATTGACAACATTGTAAAACTTTTAATATCTAGCGAATGATTGTCAAGGGTTAATGTTCGGGTAAATTCCATCCTAGTCTGGCCGAATACTTTCTCTCTTTGCGAACTGAAGCTCCGCCTTGTCACCAGATACCTGTTTTACAGTACAACATATTGCAGTACTCTTGCGAAAAATCTCCATCTGCTATAAGTTTTGCGTTTATTTTTCCATTAGTTTTTAACGTTTAAGTTCTTGCGGTATAAATAAAACTCGAAAACTACATGATATTTTTTAGCAAATAATTATTTGTATGGAATTAACATTTTAACAGATTGTCCAAGATCCTTACAAAAAAAAACGAAGACAAACCATAAATAAATAGATAAATTATTTTTTGTAATACTTACATGCATCTAGATATTTTTTTACCAACTATTAAGTACCTTAAGACGGGATATTCCGGACAAAATGCATAATTCTAAGTTATAATTCACAAAAGCTCTTTTTAAATACAGATTTCTTCTAAATAGAAATCCGATCCACAAAATGGAAAATTGTGCGACCAGTTCTGCTGTCATTGAATATCGACAATCAAAAATACCAATTTTGTTCTAAAGATAGATACCTACCTACATTTAAATGGCACTATTGATAAAATAAACTCAATACTGTTTTTGAGGCAAAACAAATTTTATAGAGGAATAAAAAAAAAATACTTAAAATTTTCAAAACGATAGTCATTTACCTAAATGGAAAAAAAAGGAAGTAGCACAAGCAATATTTTATATGGTCATCAATATGTTAAAATCCAAAAAGTCGACGAGGTTTGAATCAAAGATATTTAATTAAACTTTAAAAAAAATCTGTTTAAATAAAAATTAGTCGGATTAGTTTCGCGACAAACAATACCTAATAAATAATAAAAGCGTTATCCGGAATATCCCGAAAAAACTACCAACATAAAAAGAAGTGTCTAAGTTTGCGCAGAGCCGTACGTTCCTGGCGGTGGTCGATATTGTTTCGGATAAGCCAATAGGTTAATGGAATTAAAGGCGTATTTTTTCAATCCGATATTTTTCAGAGCGTTCTCTCTGCGACAACCCTCGCTGCAATATAAACAACAAATCAAAAAAACAACACACGCTAGAACAACGGTTCGTTTTACCTTCTTAAACAATCTAACGCTTTTTGAAATTCGTGTTCTGCTAAATGATATTCTTCTGCTAAAATCTGACATTCTTCAAGAGTCACCGACATCCCAGTTCTGTCTTTGGCACTTTTACAACTAGTAAATCTTAATCCTGAAAATAATTTAAAATTAGCATACACTCGAGACATCAAAATTATTGAAAACCTATATTACAACCAGAAAGCAAACATTGAGATTGAAAAAACAAAAACTGAAGATATTGAAATTAAACGCGGAGTGCGACAAGGTTGTATCTTATGCTACTTTTAAACCTGTATTCGGAAGCTATTATGAGAGAAGCGCTAGACCAAGAAATAGCCGGTGATGTCGTAAATGGGAAGCCAATCAACAACATAAGATATGCGAACGACACAGTCTTGCCTTTTTCCGTAGGGTTAGGCAGAGACCACTTCTTCCACTTGCTACGGTTCTTACACACATCAGTGCTTTCATACATGCTCGTCGGTTGTTGGTAGTCTTGACCTGGCCTTTCTTCAAAACAATGTTGCTTTGATCGAGATACGTTCGCCGAGGTCGACCTCTACCGACCTGTCCATTCACACTCGCCTTATAAATTTATTTCGTCAATCTTCCTTTATTCATCCTTTCTACGTGTCCAAACCATCTAAGCATTCCTTTATCTATCTTTGTAACCACATCTTCTTTTACACCACAGCGTTCTCTTATCTCACACTATTCTTTGCTTTATCAAACCGAGTCACTCCGGCTATACTTCTCGGAGTACTCATCTCCGCAGCTTTAATTCTATTTTCATGGTTCTTCTGCCAAACCCAATATTCACTACCATACATAAGTGTAGGAACCAACACACCTCTATGCACAGCCAAACGTGCCTTTTTTGACACTTTCTGGCTGCTTATAAAGCTATACAGTGCCCCATTCATTTGTTTTCCTGCCAACACCTTTCGCTGAATGTCACTGTCATACTTTCCATCTCTTGTAAATTTTGAACCCAAGTACACAAATTTATTTACTTGTTCCACTTATTCTCCCTTAATCAGAACTTCACAGTTTGTCATGCTTTCTTCTCTTTCAAAAACCATTACTTTTGTTTTGCTTACATTTATTTTTATCCCTTTCATTTTCAGGGCATCATGCATAACATTAACCATCGCCTGCAACTCCTCTTCAGATGACGCTAATATGACTTGATCATCGGCGTAAAGAAGGCATTTGACGATCAAATCATTTTCAATCCATATGCACTCTCTCTCAAATCTTTTAAGCAATCGTCTATGTATAAGTTAAACAGCCATGGCAAAACCACACACCCCTGTCCACCTTTTTCGATGTTAAACCAGTCTGTGCAAGCTCCGTTTATCCTGACACAAGCAGTGGAATCATCGTAAAGGGATTTCAGTGCTCGTATTAAACTACCGCTCACCCCATACATAGACAATGTCGACCACAATTCACTCCTCACCACTCTGTCATGGGCCTTTTCCAAGTCTATAAAAGCCCAATAGACCCTCTGACATGTATACATATTCTAAATATGGCCTGAAAATGAACCTGAATAAAACAAATTTTTGGTATTTTCTAAAACGGTAAATACAAACGTCCATCTGACCATAAACAATCAAGTTATAGAAAGAATTTTTACGTTTAAATATCTAGGAATTATAATAGACTTCAGCAATGACTCTTCAATAGAATTAAGATCAAGGATCGAAATAGTGCGTAACGCGTTTCTAAGGATGAAGCAGTTCTTTTGTAACCGATCGTTGAATCAAAGACTGAAAATACGAATGATAAAATTTTCTCTATTCTCCTCTATGGCATAGAAGCGGCTACGCAGAATAAAACATCGTTGAAAAAATTGGAAGTCTTTGAAATGTGGGTATACAGAAGTGTGGTTATACAGAAGAATACTTAGAACATCGTATGTAGATCGAATCACTAACGAAAAAGTACTCAGACGACTAGGAAAAGGGACAGAGGTTGTGAATGGGACAAAAATCCGAAATCTACATTACCCGGGCAACGTTATGAGAGGAGAAAGATATACTCTTTACAAGTAATTATGCAGGGCAAAATTGTTGGCAAACGCAGCATAGGTCGAAGACGAATGACGTAGCTGCGCAACTTGAGAGAGTGGTTCAACTGGATAGAGTTAAAATAGTCATGATGGTAGCCAACCTTCTAAAGAAGACGGCACCCTAAGAAGAAGATACAAAAAATTCATAAATAATAGAAAAGAGTTGTGTACAAGCACACTTACTAACCATTTAATTGCCTGCAAATCTGAGCAGACAAATGAAGTATTTCGACATTCTTAGTTTTGGAACTATGTACAGATTCTTTAAGATTATCTATGATGGCACTAACAGGTCTCGATTGGCTCGCGCTGCTGGAAGACATCCTCCTCGAATTATCCATTATCTTTAATTTTTTGTACCTCAAATAATATTCGTTCAATCTTTCAAAGTTATCTATGTTCGATCTCTCTTGAGGCTTCGTGGAACCCAAACTTTCAGCAACGGTGGCCATTTCGTTGATTCCAATATTAAAAAACACCGGCGTCACGTGGAACGTCACCGTCTGACGAGATGGCGTGAGGCTGTAAAGAGAATCCGGCACAGGAAGAGATACTACCAAGGAATTTCTCGTACCAGATACTTTCGGATTTGGATAGGGCTCCGTCGCTGGACTCGGACTTCTTACTAAAAAATAAATGAACAGGCGATCAAAATAATCTCGACTGACATCTCTCGCGATTTTTACCCAAAACAAAAATAACAGTTCTCAGATCTTCAATAGCCACCGACATGTCTCCCCACATATCAATTTCGTTGCCGTAGTAACTGAGCAGTCCCTCGAAATGAGCCAGAGGGCCGAGTCCACTCAACATAGTGACGTAATTCGGATCTGGCTTGTGACACCAAAGTTTTGTCATCAATGCAGTCACCAGAGACGTCAACTGAAACAAGATTTTAGTATTCTCACAAATAACGACATTTACATTAGTACTTACCGCTTGGGAAAAACAAACGTCCCTTCTGTATCTAACATTACAATATCTTTGAGCTACTTTGGGGCTTTCTTGTACTCTAAAAACGGAGTGCGTGAGTCGAGCAGTTTTCAACAAACCGTCCATCGCTAGACGCAATTTACGCATGCTCGGTCGCAATTCCGCCACCCAATCGTCAATCTTATTTATGTCCAAACCATCCGTGAATTTATTACCTACAATTTCAGTTGTGGCTTCGTCAATATAGTTTGCTTTGACACAATAATTTAACGCACTTACCGTTCTTCACAATTTTATTTACTGCTTTCGATACAGCCTCGGCCTCTTTGTCAATAATCGTGCCTCGAGAGGGCTGATCAACAATCACCGATTTTTTGCTATTCCTAAAATTCGGCTTCAATCTCACGGCCGGGCTGTTACATCTGCAATTTTTGTAAGGAAAATAAAAGTTAATATACTTTTATTTAAGAGTGGTTAATAAGGAGGTTAAATCATTTTACCTTAAAATTTTCTGGGATTCTACTGCCTAAAGTTACAACTTTTTGAGATTTTATAATTTTTAGCTAGTTTTTTTTTTCAATTTTGAATGTTGGCGAAGAAAAAAAATGACAAAATTATCTGATATTTATCGAAATGCAGAATTAATTTGAGTACTTTGGAAATAAAAATTTAATAGGAGAGTTCGTACATATCTCTTTACACTTATTACACTTATGTGCGCATATTAGAAGTAAAACTTCCAACGTTTAAACGGCTAGGAATAAATTCAATTATACTGAATATATAAGAAATATTATATGGATTGAAATGAAGTATTAATAAAACGAAATACACTACTGTTTGCATATGAACATTATTCTTAATTTATTGATCTGTAATCTGTACATTACTGGGTGCTTCAATAGCCGCCTGTACATCATGTGTAGTTTTTTGAAATATTTTTTTACAAACACGTGGACTACACAAATAGACGTCACGTTGCTAAGTATCTCTCCTCTACAACATAACACGCATGCGCTTTATAATTCGTTACACATTTTCGTCTCGCTACATATTTTTTTGTTCTAAAATCCAAGCCACGCTCGTGTCTTGGCTGGAAGTTTGTCAATTTACTCCCAAATAAGGTAGCATATCATTCACGTAACGAATAAGGGATTTTGCGCGTTACATTCCACAAAGACAAAGCTTACCTTCCGCACAAAAACTTGACCTTGCTAACGAGACACATAACACTGGCTTCGATATTTAATTGTGTTATATCCCAGGGCTCTGGTTCGTCTGTCGGTTTGTAATAATTTGCTGACGGTGAATTACACATAATATTTGTGTCTAAAAATGTACGTCCCGTATCCGGTTCAGTAGTTGGACACGTTTTTTCCACTTCGTTCGTCGTCAATGATTGCACGGGATTATTCGCTTCCATGGTCGTCTCCAAAGAACTCTAAAAAATGCAAAACATAGTGATGATAATCCCATATTTTTTGAACATATATTACTTCATTCTGGCTGTCCTCGCAATCGGGAAACAAAACAAAATTAGTTTCGTCCGGCGTTTGCATGTTCGAACAGAGACTCTTCACCACTTCACTAGTATTCAACGAATTGCAATTGGTTTCGCTACGACTTTGAACCTAAAATTAAGTGAACATTTTATTAGTATTAACTTAACTTGACTAAAAAAAATGGGATCATATTTCTTAACCAATATTTAATCAAGTTTAAATAAAAAAAGTTCTCAAATACAAGTGGCTGGATGGACAGTGAAGTCAGAACTTATCAACTTAATAATAGGAAACAAAAAACAAAAATATATGGTAGCTATTTAAATGAAATGGATAGTATCTACAGGGTTTCTCAGAGAAGTGTCCTTGGGTCATTATTTTTATGCGCTTTATATTAGCTTGACTTGTATCTATCTATCTATCTATCTATGTAACGTAATCTTTGGGCACAATTTTCACCCACATAAAAACATCGGATCGACTTAAAACTTTGTATACTTCTAAAGGACCGATGACAATACAATCAGGATCAGTTATATCTCCCATGAATTCAATTTAAATAGATGGCGACGCTTGAACTACTCTCCAACTGATGTCGCTAACGCACATCACCATTTTAAATCCTAGTAATTTTAATACCTGCTCACGTTTTTTTATACGCAAATAAATTTTCACGGAATTCCGTTTTACGACAAACTCATATGACAATGAATACCGAAATGAAGATCACTACTACTGTCGGAACAATACTACTGAACGACCGTGGAGAAATACTACAATTGCGTCGAATCGAGACGGCGCGTTAAGAGGAAAATTGCTACTGCGCCGACTCGAGATTACGCATTGCAAACAAAGGGGGAAAGAAGGCCGGCTGGCGTACCGGTCAGAGATATCGCAGGTTTTTTTTTTTTTTTTTTTATGTTCTGGTTCCCACGAAAAGGGATATCCTGTAATGTTCAGAGAACATCGTGGGAACCAAGGGAAAGAAGGTAGGAGTTGGTGTTCTTCTTAAATTTCTGGAGGTTGTATGCCTCGGGGAACACCTCCCTAGACAATGAGTTCCAAAGCCTCGCAATTCGTTGGATGAATGACTCTTTGGAAAGTGATGTTCTGCAGGTCTCCAAAGTGACCACGAAGGGGTGTGAAGACTGAACTTGACGGGTTAATCTTGAAGAGACTGCCAAAGGAGGAACGATTGTTGATATTTCAGAAGAGCATCGCCCATGAAAATATCTATAAAATAGAGACAAATCGCCAACTTTTCTACGGTGTTCCAGACAAGTGAGCGAGTTTATAAGCGAGGCATCACCGACGAGACGTATTGCCCTTTTTTGGACAGAATCCAGTAGCTTCAGGATATGTTTAGGTGCTGCACTCCAAATATGGGAACAGTACTCCAGTACAGGTCGGATCTGTGCCTTATAGATCATAAGCAGCTGACTGGAGGTGAAATAGCTCTTGGCACGAAACAAAAAACCAAGTTTTTGGGATGCACTTTTGGCAATGGACCTCACGTGATTTTCTCAGGAAAGGTTATTGCTGATAGTAATACCAAGCATCGATATGGATGACTTCAGTGGTATGGTTACTCCTGACAAAGTTATGTTAAGCACAGTGAGATCGGCTTTTCTAGAGAAAGGTAAGGTAAAGGGGAGCGGGTTTTGCCTGGGGCAAAAGGGTTTTAAAACATTGGCGTCGTAAAGGATTAAAATAAGAATAGATAAAATTTTAAAAGAAGTGTGGTGATCTGTGATCACAATGCAAACGTTATAAGAACAATAGAGTGAATACCTTCCAAATATCATCGTCGTTGATAGGAGTGCACGGCGTTGCGAAATCCTCCAGCTCGGGACTCCTCAAGTCCAATGAAGTCAATTGTTGTGTGATCCTCTTGAAAGGCGACAAAACGTTCGGTCTTCCAAGGCTGTCGACGCTCGTATCGTCGTCTCCCAAGCCGGAATCTTCATTGGCAATCAATTTGAATTCTTCAATAAAATTGAGTGCTTCCTCCACCAAACCTGAATCCCACAGACTTAGCAGTATGCGCGTCTTGTTGATCATGTCTTCGCATATTGGTAACATACCGTTGGTTTGTTTTTCCTTAGCTAAACGCATCAAATTACGCATCGCTTCAACGACTTCTTTTCTCAATTGTTTGATAGCTTGGATGGCGTCATTAGCCATCGAGATTTTCGTCGTTATTTGATAATTCGCTCCCGTTCTGATCGGAGATTCTTTTAACTGCTGCACCAACCTAAAAAAATTTCCTGTATTTTACATGATAAATGCAACAAATGCTGAAAAAATAGCATACAAAACATAAATGTACCAAAATTATCATTCATTTTTGTGATCGATGAAATCAATACTAACTTTATCAATCCTCCATTCTTAGATTTATGCGAATGCGCCGTAAAAGCACCCACACTGATCAAATCGTAAAAACCCGACTTGTTAAGTGTATCGTTGTGCACCCACATGCGTTGCAAATGTAAATTAACAGGAGCGAATTCCAAACTTCTGTCGCCTTTTCTGCTGCTCGCTTTGAAAAGACTTCCTTTGTGCGCTTGAAGGTTCTCCCTAGCTTGTGAATAAAGTCTCAGGAGATGCAAATGCCTATCGAGCAGTTCCACTTGTCGTGAATGCCACGGTTCTCGCAACTCCCCCATACCAGCCACTTCTTGGAGAAGTTCCTTCTCTTGCTGGATCCAAATGTCGCTGGAAATAATCAACTTTCACTTCGACCATCGGTACGATAGCGTTTTTTACTTACAGCACTTGGCGAGGTAAGGAAAAACACATTCTGCTCTCTGCCATGTATTCATGAACTGATATGTCACCCCCTAAACCGGAATGAAATCGATAAGTTTGTAGATGCGGCGAAGAAAATATCAATTTAAACTCTGATTGATTGGGAAGCTTCATTTTTACTCCTAGTCTTGGTGGCAACGACTGCGACCTGCGATGCGCAAATACCTAAAACCAAAAAACACACACACATATTAACTTCATTATTAGTCTACGTCGTCTGAGTTGCAAATACACAGCTAGCATAAAATGTGTTTATAAAATGTAGGTTTTACAACCAGTAAAGAGGCTATGAAGCTTGCAAGTGAAAATAAAATTGTTGGGTTCGTGTCACCTTTGTTGATCTACTATTTTTTTTCTCTTACCTGCGCCGGTGCGTGCAACGGTTTTTTACATGGAGTGTGTTCGGTGCTGCTGCCTTTGTCTTCCCCTTCTAAAAACCAAGCGCTGATGGTCAAAAATCCCACAGTGCTCTGAGTCCTGGAGAAAACTGGAATGCGCAATCTGGTCGAATCTTGTACGACGCTTAAAAGAACACAGGCCGATCCTAGGGGAATGGCCGTATCCGAGACTCTTTCTCGCACATCAAAAACTGTAAATCGGACTCTAGTGTCGCGAGAAAGGCCATCAGAAGCCCGAAAACTTACAGTTGACAGAAATATCGGGTTACTACACTTCTAAACAATCAAAAATGTGTTAATAAAAATAACCAAAATTGAGTCAATTCTAATTAAAATGAAATTCACTGGTCTCTATACACAAAATTTAATTGTAAAAATATTCAAAATGGTACTAACCTCTATAACTTCAGTCCGACCATATTGCACCCAAAATTTAGAAGAGGGTATAAAAACATCTACCACAAGAGAAGGATTAGGAGGCCTACCATGTCCATCACAGAGCAAATTATCACACGAAAATGATACTTCACATAAAGGTATTTCAGTAACATCTGAAATATAACAACATAAATTTGATTTTAATGCAGTGACAAATATCCTAAAAAAATAAATGATATAAATTTACCTAGTACATGAGTGTGTTGCAATCTCCAAGTTTGTAAATCCACTACAGGTTTGTGATTTCTTCTTCGTTCTATGCATTGCCTGAGAGCGCTCATTTCAGCTCTTATACCTTCATAACTTGCATGTCTAATTGCGTCAATCCAACTGGCTCTCTCAGCATCTGACACTGATGCCAAAGCTTGACTAAGTCCGCCATCAAACACTAAAATGGAACAAAATCAGTCATTAAATCGACTCTATATTAATTAAATAATAAAATTACCTAAGTAAAATGGAAAGTATCCCTCAATAGAAAAAGCTGACGCCGACATTGGCGGGTCTATTCTAACTTGGCACTGTTCTAGAACAATCACTCCTAATGGTTCCGACCATGGATCACGATTTTTAAAATAGAATAACAAGTTTCCTCGCAATCTGCACCACCTCTCTAAACTTACTGTAACATTTTAGGAATAAATATTTAATAAAGCAATCTATAAGCAAGACTTACTTTCTGTTTTTCTAAAAAATCCTTCTTGTTTTTCTCTTAAAAACAGAACCCCCTCTTTTTCAAATTTAGTGGATGGTTGTATAGCTAAAGTAACCAGCTCTTGTTTATTGAACCTCATCATTAACAATTATAAATGAACTAAAACTAAACAAAATTCAGTTATTAGGAAACAAATGAAAAATGTCAAAAATAAACAAATAAATCAATACATAAAGAATACATATGTTGTCAAAATTAAACACTATAACTATCAAATAAATAACTTACTATAAAGCCAAACCATAATTAAGACTGAAATATAGCTGTTTCATAAGGACAGTACATCTATTTACATGATTTAAGGTGTGTACTTACATATATTTACCCTCATTTAGAAAAACTGTCGAAATTCTTTAACAGAATCAATGATTTCTGTATCATTGCTAAAAGAAAAAAATACAATTCTTAAACTTTATAGAACTTTCTTTCAGTTTACAGTAATGATTTAAGTAAACATCTATGTGGGGGTCAGTAAATAAATAATTTTTTCTGTACATAGGAATAGATTATTGAGTTTATTTTTAAATAAATCGACTTACCTTATCGGTTCACATGCTATTGGTAGAATAAATATGTGATTATTTTAAAATCCACTTTATTAAAAAACAATCTTAAATTTATTTACACATCTTCAAGATCTGACGTTTTGAAACTCGACAGAAAGCAATCGATGTAATGTCAATTGCTGGATAAATTTTATGCATGACGTCTACTCTCTATTTTTTAGACTGAATGATTTTATGTTAGAGTAATTGTTCTACTATTTTTTACTCCATTTTTGGTATTAATTATGACCCAATTTATAATACGTTACGAAATAATGAAATTTTAAATCATTATTGGAATAACTATGTAAATTTTATCAATTTAGGACAATTTTTTATAATAAGATTATCTTGTAAGCTACTGGTTACTGGGTTACTGCAACATTGATTGAAAAAAGAAGAAACATGTGATTTAGGTTAGATAGAATTGCACCTCATTCGTAAATTTAACAACGTGTGCCGTTTTCATTCATTGTTGGATAATTAAGTTATAGTTATAATGAATAGTATCGGAGAAGCTTGCAACGATCTTAAAAAGGAATACGATGCATGTTTTAACACTTGGTTTTCAGATCATTTTTTAAGAGGTAGCACAAACGATTCAATGTGCGCTCAGTTATTCAAAGTTTACCAGCAGTGTGTTAAGGTTATTCTTATATTTATTAAGTACTCTAAACATGCCGACATACTTTTAGTTTTGATTGGAATGTTTTTTAAATTACTTTTAGGACCTAGTTAGTAAGGACTTATTACATATTGTGTATCAAGAGTTTAAAAGTAATTATTAAATTTGCTTTACAGAAAGCGATGAAGGATCACAAAATTGATCTACAAGAAGTCAGCGCGGACATTTTAGGAGGAAATAAAGAGAAAAAAATTGAAAATTCTTAACTGGCTTGAATTCATTGTTGATTTTACTATTAACTTTCCTTAACAAGAAGTCACAGCATACATTCAAGAAAAACTACATATTTATGATGAACAAGCTCTTTACTAGAGTTTAACTATTTGTAGATCCAGCAGCAATTGTACACCTTCGAGAGGAAGAATAAAGAGGTGTTAAACAAGACAAAAGATATTATAACTTTGTAACAAAATTACAAATAAATAATTCACATGGCAATTTTATTTAATTGGAATTCAAGTATTTGGATCTGATATTTTGAACTATTTAAACTACTGGTAATTAAGTAAGAAATTTGAAAACAAAAATTTATATTTGGTGTGTCTGTAACTATACAATTTAAAGAAATACAAATGGATGATGATTATAGGAATAACTTAATTTTATGTACAAATTAAAATAACTTTCTTTAATTTTCTTCAACCAGTTCAGCTTTTTCTTTGGATTTTTTATTCTTCTTTACTTTGCTTTTGACGTTAAGTTCATCATCTACTGAAGTATTAGATCTATAAAAGAATATGAAAGTCAAGTTAAAAATACATCAAGTATTTTTTTATTTTAAAATATTTTGTGACCTATGATAACTTACACAAGTTTTCCCCTGATATAAGGTAAGAATGAAGCTAAATTAATATATGTTATCTGAAATGTAACTTTGCTTCCTATTGTTACCAAATTTCCCAAAGTTTCTACGTCCTCATCTTCACTGCACATTGGGATTGAAACATTGAACGCTTCATATACAAGCACTCCAATGTGATCTTTGCTTTTTCTATTAACCATCCCTTTCATTATTTTACCTATTTCTGGTTTAAAAACGTAGAAATCTGCTTGGATGTCAAAATGTATGTAACAAGAATCATCGTGAATAGTTCCCCCGTCTTTAAAAAGTTTTATATTTTGGTAGCCCAATAATATGCCATTGAATCTAAAATTGTTTATTTTATATTAAGTTTAAATGTTAAATTGTAAAGACTTGTTATCACATAGTCGTAACTGACGATTGTTTACTTACGTTTTGTTGTACTTAGTAATTTTTAAATTAAGTAGATTTTTTACAGATTGGTTAAAATTGTTTAACTGATGCGGATGTATCGCTAAATGTTGAACTTTTGTGTATAAATTTATTCCAGAATTTTCTTTTTTTCTTAATTTTTTGAGTAATTTTGTATTGAAATCGATACGAGCAGTAGAAACTTTCACCATGTTTACTAACCCTATTTAAAATCTAACCTAATATAATTTTTTCTTCTTCTCTTTTTAGCTCTCAAGTACAAGATGATCTATAACTAGATACATGTTTAGTTAAAAAACATGTACTAATAAAACATGCAAATTAAAAGTAGATAGTTTCTTTATTGATGACAGCATATAATATATTTACATTAGGTATTACAGATGAATTTCTTTATTGCACTAAAAAATTTATTCAATGTAAATATCTTCAACGGGATAAGCAGTCTCGATAAACTTCTGGTAGAACCTTTGAAAGGCACGACTGAAAAAATAATTGACACAAGTTCTGAAAGTTGCAGTAGCTACTAAATCGCTTCCAAACTTTAGAAATTTTTAAGGAAAAATGCACGTTAATTTCAAGTTATTAATCCCATTTGGATACTTACCCAACAGCTTCAGCAACAGGCCTAGTCGAATCTTGGCCTCTAAAAATGTGGCATGCAAACCTTTGAAGCGTCGGATGCTTTGTTATAAAACCTAAGTAGCGATGGTCACGGGGGTGAAATGCGCAAAAAGACACATTTTTCAATGAATAGAAATAATCTATGCACGGCTCGTTTTGCTAAAAAATATTAAAATTAACATAAACAAGCTACCAATTAATGCCTTACTTATATGGATGACAAGAGATTAAGTTTAATATATGTACCAAAATATTTTTAAAAATTTAAAACGGTTGTAAATTTTCAAATTTCTGGCGTTCTAGTGTTCAAATAAAAATGGGAAAACGTATAAAAATTAACGGTTAGTTAAAATTGACGAGCATACATTTCTTTTTCTCCTATCTACCATTCGAAGACCTTGATCGGAAACTTCTAGAGTGCAAGGATGTAATTCCGGTTCATTTCCTGAATTTCCAATTACTCTTCTAACAGCCTGACACACCACCGACGTGCCCTTGTGGGCAAGCGTCTCCACTGACCCAATATAACCTACAAAATTGAAAATTTTGATTACATGCATTTCCTGGACGTGTATTTTTAAGAAATATATTAACTTACCTAAGAGATATCGTTCTCTGCGACCGTGTTCACAAGATGTATCCCAGTCGCTATAATCACAGTCTACGGCATAAGCCGATGGAAATATTCCCATTCTTCCCGTCCTCAAGTTGACTCCTAGCCCGAAAAAATATATATCTTATTTTTGTTAAATATTAGTCCCACTAAAATACATTGAAAATCAAAGGGATGAAAATAAATAAATAGATGTAAGCAAAACAAAAGTAACGGTTTTTGAAAGGGAAGAAAAGCATGACAAACTGTGAAGTTCTGATTAAGGGAGAAAGAGTGGAACTTATGTATGGAAGTGAATGTTGGGTCTGGCAAAAGAAGTAGTAGTAGCCTGAGAATTACAGCCGGAGTGACTCGGTTGATTAAAGTAAAGAATAGTGAGATAAGAGAACGCTGTGGTGAAAAAAAATGTAGTTACAGAGATAGATAAAGAAATGCTTTTATGGTTAGGACACGTAGAAAGGATGGATGAAGGAAGATTAACAAAACAAATTTATAGGGCGACTGTGAATGGACAAGTTGGTAGAGGTCGACCTCGGCGAACATCGATCTCGATCAGATCAACATTGTTTTGAAGAAAGGCCAGGTCAAGAGAGTACCAACAACCGACGAGCATGTATGAGAGCACTGATGAAAGTAGAGGAAGCAAAAGATGTGTGTAAGAACCGCAGCAAGTGGAAGGAAGTGGTCTCTGCCTACCCCTACGGGAAAAAGGCGTGAATATATGTATGTATGTAATTTGGTTTTGTTCAAAAGCTATTTGTTTCACGTCCAATATTTAATTTTTATATTACACAAGTCAACATAATTTCTTTTTGGGATTCTATTTATATTGATAAATTTTGATTCTATACATCTAACTATAACTAAAATTTATAACTTATAAAGATTGATTTTGTCTTTTTTACGTTAATAAAGAAGTCTTGAGGTCCTTGGTGGATATTATTAGCAGCAGATGACATCGTGAGTTAATAAGAGGGTAGCGGGTGTAGAGAGGGAAAACAAGTAGTTATAGCAAATGCTTGGTACATAGTAGTGAGTGTTCGCCTGTACTTTGCAGCGTTAAAACCGTTTTCAGATAGGGAAACATAATGTCAAATGGGAACCAGTTGAAGAGTCTAAGAATGTATTAACGCATCCATTGCGATAAGTTTTTCCCAAAATTATTCGAAGACAAATTGAAAGGGGATGTTTTCGTCGGACCACAAATAAAGAAAATAATGGCCACTGACAAATTTACACAGTTACTTAATACAAGCCTGGAACAGCAGTAGAAACAACAGAGCTAAGAGTTATAACGAATTGATTGAAACAATGCTATGTATTTGTATAGTTGTGTCAAATTAAATGAAATGACCCTGTATATATACGTCATGTTAATCTGGTCGAGATATGTTCGCCGAGGTCGACCTCTACCGACTTGTCCATTCACAGTCGCCTTATAAATTTGTTTCGTTAATCTTCCTTCATCCATCCTTTCTACGTGTCCAAACTATCTAAACATTCCTTTGTCTATCTTTGTAACCACATCTTCTTTTACACCACAGCGTTTTCCTATCTCGCTATTCTTTACTTTATCCAACCGAGTCACTCCGGCTATACAATTCTCAGACTACTCATAAAAAATTAAAATTTGACATCGACAACCAAGATCTATAACTCGTGTTGATCAGTGTTATTCTTATAAAACTGTACCTAACGGTAAATTTCTTCTTTAATTCGGACAATTCTATAGCAATGACGCTTTAGGGAAAAATTAGTAACGCGAGATGGCGCTGTCAATGACAAAATATCGGATCGAGATGTTAACAACAAATATTCTGTCATTTGATCACTGGTAAAAACAAAGTTTTTATTGAAGTGAATTTTATTAATCACATAAATTTGATTGATTTTTTGTGTTAAACTATTGGGTTGAAGCAGGATTTAAGGTTTGTTTTCGACGTTTTAGTTTTATTGTCACTGGATTCTTGTTAAATGTTAATAAAGACCAGGTGTGTCCAGGTATCAGTTTTGGTTTGTTTTTGAAGTTTTTCAGTTCTGTTGTCCCTTGAATACTTGTTGCAATGCCTATAAAAGTCGAAATATCAATTTCGGACATATTGTATTATGTGGGTGAACCAATTAAGGAATGTGAAGAGGTTTTTAAGGCTGGCCATATCATTTTATGTGGAACTGACGGTCTCAATGAAAAAATTACAAAAAGTTTATGCATGAGATCCTTTACAATTTTAAAATCCCCTCATGAAATCACCATTAAGCTGGATGAGACATGGGTTTTTAAATTTTCCTGTAAAGCAGGTTTAGGAGGATATCAAACTTATCACTGAAAAAATTATCTTTTACAAAGTGCTTGCTGCAAACAAACAAACTTTGAGATTGGTTTTCCATTTTTTTTTTCATTTCTGAGCTGTTTTAGGATTTGAAGGAAATTTATGCAAAGATATAATCGAATTGCCACATGTAGAGCATTGTGAAACAGAACATAAATTATTCGCGATTTTATCTTCATATCACCCTTTATATTACTTTGCATTTTTGGATTTTGTGGTTTATTAAAACCAATGTTTCACAAAATATCGTTCAAATATAACACTTTCAATGCTTAAATTGCTGAAAATAATATATAAAGTTCACTTTTCACCTACATAAACAAATGGAGTTTGGTTTGCTGTTCACACCTCGGTAAGTTCATATGATTAATAATAGATGTCGCCCACTTCATGATTCTTCCCTATAGAATTAAGTGACGTGCATTCGATTTTGTTTAGTATTAACTTTAGGTGCATAATATGTATTAAGGTAAATGCTAGTCTTATTGTAAACTAAACCTACCGCTTGTGTAATTTGGATAATTGAGTTGATGACTTACCTTCGCACCAAAGATCGTCCGCTTCTTTTTGTACATAAATCAGATCGCCGATTTCTATGTCTATTTCGTCTTCGTGCCTCGGAATGAATTTATGCAACGCTCGATGCGTCGCTTCAAGCATATCTACGTCATTATAAACTACTCCGCCGATGACGGATGGCGAAACATTCAAAATCGGTGACATCGATTTCGGCCCGTCCGTGCCTGTAGGTGAATGCGCAGTACTGTGACCGCTGTCGGCGTCTGTCAAAAGCCTGAAACATGTTTACGGACTCGAGTGCCATTTAACCGATTTCCAAATCATTTTAGCCCCACTTTACACATGGCTAATTAGCCGTCTTTATTTATGCACACATATAGCCTTTTTCCCATAGGGGTAGGCAGAGACCACTTCCTTTCACTTCCGTTACGGTTCTTACACACATCTTTTGCTTCCTCTACTTTCATCAGTGCTCTCATACATGCTCGTCGGTTGTTGGTACTCTCTTGACCTGGCCTTTCTTCAAAACAATGTTGATCTGATCGAGATCGATGTTCGCCGAGGTCGACCTCTACCAACTTGTCCATTCACAGTCGCCCTATAAATTTGTTTTGTTAATCTTTTTTCATCCATCCTTTCTACGTGTCCTAACCATAAAAGCATTTCTTTATCTATCTTTGTAACTACATTTGTTTTACACCACAGCGTTCTCTTATCTCAATATTCTTTACTTTATCCAACCGAGTCACTCCGGCTATACAATTCTCAGACTACTCATCTCCGCAGCATTAATCCTATTTTCATGCTTCTTCTGCCAAACTCAACATTCACTACCATACAAAAGTGTAGGAACCAACAAACCTCTATGCACAGCCAGACGTGCATTTTTTGACACTTTCTGGCTGTTCATAAAGCTATGCAGTGCCCCATTCATTTGTTTTCCTGCCAACACCCTTCACTCAATGTCACTGTCATACTTTCCATCTCTCGTAAACTTTGAACCCAAGTACACAAATTCATTTACTTGTTCCACTCTTTCTTCCTCAATCGTCATGCTTTCTTCTCTTTCAAAAACCATTACTTTCGTTTTGCTTACATTTATTTTCATCCCTTTGATTTTCAGGGCATCAAGCATAACTTTAACCATCGCCCGCAACTCCTCTTCAGATGACGCTAATATGACTTGATTATCGGCGTAAAGAAGGTATTTGAAGATCAAATCATTGATTTTCAATCCATACGCACTCTTTTTCAAATATTTTAAACAATTGTCTATGTATAAGTTAAACAGCCATGGCGAAGCCACACATCCCTGTCTCACACCTTTTTCGATGTTAAACCAGTCCGAGAATCCGAGAATAACAAACCAACGTGAAGCTATAAAAACCTGTTTTAAGCGAACATTTTCGGAATGCGCATGACCAAAAATATGGTGTTAAAACCAAGTCCGTCTATTGCAAAAAATACCGGCTACCTTGATATCTCCCTTTAAAATCAGTTTGATACATCATAAATCGTTCGCGGCAATAGGAATCCTAAAAGCAAAAAATAATCGATTTTCAGGGACTTCAGCAAGAAATGCTGGTTAAAGAAGTTTTAAATTAGGTATATAGATATATAGGCTAGATAGGATATTCATTTCTAAATTTAAAAAAATTCTTTAGGATCAGATCAATATCTCATAAGCTCTTAAGTAAAAAATTACCTTTAATTACCCTTGTCATGGGTTTTCATAATAATATGTATAAAAACTGTTACTAAAATTTTTTTAAAGATACCATAAAATACACAAACTGGGACATAATAATAAAATTATAAGTATGTAAGGAAGCTTAAAATATTATCTAATCTGTGAAATTTTTACATTTTGCCACTTATCTTTTTATGATTTAGGTTTATATTTAAATAAAGTAGGTGTAGCTACCAATTTGTATTTTGTACCGCATTATAATAATAAATAAAACATTTTTTACACCTAGCTCTTATTATTTAAATTGACACCCATTGGGATTGCCGACAGAAGTAATAGTGTTTTTTTTGGATTTTCAAATTAATTGTAGTATTAAAATCTCCCAATTTGTGAATTCAAATCACTGCATAATAAATAACCTAATAAAAGTAGGCTGTCAGCTCGAGGCCACTTTTTCACAGAGATAAAGAAGAAGAAGCTATATTATTTTGACCATTGCTGCAGGGTTAGAGATAAGGAGAACAATCCTATAGCGCCCAAAGTTTTGAGAATAACGACAAAGGATGTTGTGCATTTTTTTGTTTTTCTTTTACGTTTACTCGAGCAACTTTTTAATGCATAACTGTTTTATTTAAAAATTAATGCATAAAAATTTCTCTTTGACACACTTCACTTCATCTAAAACAGTTATGTTTAGATCTAACCTCACGACTCCCATTGCAACCTTTATATTTTGGTAAAAACTTTTTCGATAAAAGTTCCTTATAAGGTTTTTGTCCTTACATATATCTTCTACCCTTTATATTAAAATCATTAAATAATAAATAACCTATTTTAAATGGACTGTAAGCTCGAGGCCACTTTTTGGCAGAAGAAGAAGAAGCCATGATGTCACCGATCTGCTGCTGACGCTGACGTCAGGTGACGTGAAACCATAAGTTTGCCTCCTAACAAATTTTGCTCAGATGTGACTAAACAAGTTTTCACTTCAAAAATCAAATATTTGTAAATTTAGAGGAATTAGAAGTTCAAAGTAAACTTTGCTAAAACACTATTATTACAACACACAATTTCCGATTTTCTACGTATTTGTACTCAATATCTTAAACCTGTGGTAAATATAAATTAAATAATATCCACACAAAGAATAGGTTCAAAAATCAAAAAGCCTAATATTGATTATAAATTTGTCCCATGAAGTAATAAAAATGGTAGTTGATCTACGTAATATCAAATACATCTTTTAAATCAAATTCCTTATGCTTCAACCTGAATAAAACGATCCTAATTACCTTAAAATGTTCACTAGATAATTGTTTTCTTAGATAACTATTGCATAGGGAATACAATAAATTCCTAGATGTTGTTATTGATAACAAATTGAAGTTTAAGAAACATGTACTCCATTTGGGTTAAAGAATTCTAAGTGGCTATTATGCAATGAGAATAATATCAAATGAGCTAGGTTGTCTTACAACATATTTCGCCCTAATTGAATTCCATATTGGATATGGGATTGCATTTTGGGGTCAGTGAAAATCTCAATTTCTAAATAAAATATTTCTAATTCAAAAAGAGCACTGAGGTACATAACAAAATCAAAGTCAATGGTACATTGCAAGCCTCTATTTATTATAAACAAAATATTGACAGTTGTCTGCTTACATAGGTATCCTAGAAACAGCCTGCATAGCACAAAAAAAATAAAACAAGCACATGTACTTTCAGAATTAACTATTCTGAGTTACCAGAACATAATTTCTTTACCTATCCCGCTGCCGAAATATTCTTTGATACATCAAAGTTCAGTTGTGCATACGATAGCATAAACAGAGAAAAGCTATACCAATGACGATGAAAGATTTTCAGATACCGGAAACACTGATCCAGTTAACGAGACTAACAATGAGCAAAGTAGGAATTTATTAATTTAACTAGATTTCGGTGGATTGGACATGTCCAAAAAGCCAAAGAAAACAGCATAATCAGAACAATTTACGAGCTCAAAAGCCACATAGGAAAACGAGCTGCAGGACGTCCCCGCAAGCGTCACGTAGATGAAATATTGCAGACATAAAGACCCTGGAAGTGAAAAGATGGAGGAGATGTGCCAACGATAGAAACGAATGGAGAAATCTACTCGAGCAGGCCAAGGTCTACACCGGGATGTACCGCCAAGATGATGATGATGATGATGACATGAAAGTAAGTATTCACAGATACAATCATCTCCAAACAATACTGAAAAATATAAACAATATCAAAATATATATTGTGACATTCACTGAAAAACCTTTTGAAAAAAAAGCTTATAATTCTATATCTGAATTTTACTGTGATAGTTGTAACAAAATCTTGTCTCCTTTACACACTGTTTTATTATATTTATTTGTTCTTATGTATCTTATTTGTGAATTTTATCTTTTTTTATCGAAATCAATAACTGCTTCGTTCAATATTGTTTTGTCAGCAGATGTTTAATCTTTGACAATAAACGATTAAGTATATTTTTAATTGTAATTGATTAATTGACCCCGTCCCGTACTAAATAAAGTATCGGTAGTTCAGCAGTGTATTAACACGTTACACTTCGACCCGATTCCCATTTTTTTTTTTTCATGAGTTTATTATAAGGTGTTCGAAGGTCACCAAAAAACGGTCCCACAAAAATCAAACGTTGGTTTGTTATTTTATGTCAGGTCAGTATAGTATAGGCAATGCTGGAATAAGAAATTCGAGCTACGAAAATATAAAATTATCTACTACTTCAGAAATGCATGTAGAGCGTTTAGGAAGCATTTGTATTTTACCTGTCGGATTCCGGCGATTCATCCCACAAGTAACCGCATTTTAATACTAATATTGAGCTTGGTCCGCTGCTGTTACTTCCAAGTTCGTCGGCTAAGGATACATCCTTTGGCAATGGAAATTGAGCGTTGTACATCGTGACTACGGTAGCTACAATAATAATAAGTCGTTTTAACATACTATGCGCGAAAATTTGAAATATTTAATTAATTGACATTTTTGTTTTACTAAAAATAGTCACAAAATGGGTAGAACTATCGTGTGGGCCGCAGACGGCCCGCACTGCGACTATTAGAAGGGGGAGCGATTATAAAAAGGAGATGATTAAGGACTTGCTTTTTGAAAAGTTGCAGGTCATAGTTCTCTGGAAAAACTGATTTTGGAAGCTTGTTTCATTCTGTAGCAGCCCTGTAATAGAAGGATTCTTGATGGAGATTTACAAGAGTTTTTATTTCTCTGGAGAATCTACTATGGAAATATTTGTAGAGTAATGTCTGGTCTGCAACTCTTCTTCTATGTTCTAGTGGGTGAAGGGTATCTGTGAGAAATGAGCTGTTTATCAACCGAATGGCCCTTTTTTGAATGGAATCTAGAAGACGAAGAGAATGCCTTGGTGCTGAACCCCAAATGTGCGAGCAATACTCCAGTAGAGGTCGGATTTGAGCCTTGTACGTCGTCAACAGTTGATCAGGAGTAAAAAACTTACTAGCTTTCCACAGAAAACCTAGCCTCTGGCTTGTTAACTTTGCGATGTTAGCAACATGGTCATGCCAAGACATATTATTAGACACCGTGACTCCCAAAATTGAAATGGAGGGACTTGATTCAAGGGTATTTCCGGACATTGTGATGGAATGATTTGAGGAATTCACTTTCTTGGAAAACGTGGTGCTTTGTGTTTTCTGGGCGTTGAACTGAACAAGATTGTTGGTTCCCCATTCGACGATTGATGGAGTCAACCTGTTCCTGCCTGAGTCTATTTGTATCATTCACCGAAAGTGATCGATAGGATGTGAAAGTTGAGACAAGTGTGCTGTCGTTTGCGAAACCGTAAATGGGGTTCGTGGTGGTTTCTTACGATAAGATTGGAGACTATTAAATTTACTATCCTACTTACATTTTTTGTTTTTTGGAATTTCGGGCAACTTTCTACGCCTCCTTTCGCCTGACCATGGTATCGAGGTAGAAGCGCCAACCGATATTGCGTTCTCATTCTTGCTTCCAAACGATGATGGTCCGCTTGTGTCTAAACCATCTCCGTTGATATCACAGTAGTCTAAATCGCTCTTGGAAGACGAGGGGGAGTCTTCGTCCACGGCGACATCGTGTACGAGACTGCAAACAGATTTGCATCGTTAGTATTTGGTAAATCATTTTTTGGATAAAAATTTTTTACATCTCCATATTTAGTATTATATTGATAAAAAATTAAAATTTAGGATCTCTTTTTGATTCAAACAATATTTAATTTATTATCTATCAGCAAATTCTGTATAAGACAGTAAAGATGATAAGAAAATTCAGTATTTTCAATTTATAAAATTTGTTCCTATTTTTTAACACACTTCAATTATTTGTGTTAATTTTTTGCGCCCATTGTATATAATTGCATTGCATATTATTCTTTTTGCATTCTACACAAAGATTAATAATATGTATGCAAATAAAATTTAAACTACTTTATTTATTTGTAAAGCATATATACCATAAAAAAAAATCAATTTTAGAATATGACACACACATTTATTATTCAAAATATCTGCAAGAAGAGGAGCAGGTATTTTGTTCAAAATTCGAGTACAAAAATCTAAAATTTATTTAAAAACATTTAAAAAAACCTAAGAAAGAATATTGATATGTGTTCCACTAAAATATTAATTAACAACACTGATTAAAATCTTTTTAAATAAAAATGTAATTTTATGTTTAATAGTGAACTTTGGCCTTTACATTAATGAAACATGTTCAAATTTGTCGATAAGGAATTTAAATGTACCCACAAAAGAAAAGTCTAATACAAATATAACAAACTTGGTTAATAATAAATTTCTTTAAAAATAATACGGGGGATGTTGGAGAAATGTAGCAATAATTTTTGTACTTACGAATAAAATGGTGTTGTTGTTTTTGTGTGCGAAGATAGTTTCTCAAAACTATGCCTAAATTGCTCGAACTCCGTATCGGCCATGTTTATTTTCACCCGCTCGTTATCGATCTGATAAATGTCGTCTGCGTCGCGACGACGCAACCCTTGTTTCTTTGGCGCGTCTAAGTTTACAGAGGGCGTCGATAAATCTGTTATTTGTAAAAAATTCTAATAATAAACAATAAAAAACCATTACAATAGTGTTGGTCTTGTTAAAATGATATTTTCACATTGTTCACGTCAAAAAATTGATGTAATCGTGTAATTATTTTTGATTGCTTCCATCACTTTCTATCGCATAGTAAACATATTACGATGCTCTTTCGTAGGTGCTATTTCTCAGAAGACATCTATTTAACTTCCTGCTATACAAATTATGTATCATATTCATGTTTTCTATACATTTTAATTCTAGTTTTTGAGGTCACCCGGTAACTATTAACGTTTTTCAGGTACAAAAAGATCGTTTATGAGCCGTTTTTTGTTTAAAACCAGCACAACACCAAATCTGGGATATAGGATGGACGTCTTGGTCCGATTAGAATCTATAATGTATTTTGGGATATTCGTGTGTGATGGGTATTAGGAAAATGATGAACAATTCGAATTACTGTTAACTACGTTTATTTAACGAAACGAAAGAAAAACTTGACAAGGGAGGCGATGCGCGCCAGTGTTCAAATTCGTCGAGAGACGGTGTACGTCCTAAAGATTTATATTGGTATGGCGAGTGTACGTGAGTAGATGAAAAGGAACAGAACCTAGGGTCGTAAAGATTAGGTTAGTATACGTGCTTTCTAATTGTCGGAATTGTGAGGATTCAAAAATGGAAAAGTTTTGTTTCGTCGTCTGTGCATAAATTGTCTGTATGGCCGCTACAGTATAATAAATAAGCAAAAAATGATTGTCATTGTTATTTGCGGTAATAAATTATAGAGAAACTTGCTTTTGTGTTAACCAGACTTGTATGCCAATGGTCGAAAATAGTAAAACGCATAGTCAAAATTGGAAAAATGTCTTTCTTTTATCGGCAATTAAACGCACATCAATTTAGATTCTTTTGAAGCGTCTTCGATGTTCGAAGCCAGTTCGGATCTGTGCCCAGTTCATTTAAAGTGAGTTTCAAAGTCTTTTGAGTACTGACTAGTGAGAAGACTAATATCATGATATCGTCGTAACTCATTCAAGCGCAAAATCAACACAGATTTTCTGTTGAATGGGACATTGAATAATATATATTGGATTATTCGCTATGTGCACATCTCCCTTGATAATTTGTCGTCATTGTTTCCACGTTCAAGGAAACCTCTTCGAGATTAGTTTGGACAATCTATGCGAGCTACAACTTAATTTGTCAGTGTCAGTATAATAAAATATCTAAAAGTTACTTAAAAGCAACCCGAACATCGCTTTCTACTGTAATTAACAAGTCTGTAAATTGTGCTTGAAGTAAGTTGTTGTGTAGTATAGATAGAATGGTTTAAAAAAATTATTTGCCATATAATATGATCGCAAACTATGCTTAATGGAAAATATTTAGAACTATACAGGATGTCCCAAAAAAGCAGAGCATAATAAAGTATTTTTATACATACATATAGTCCCGTAGGGGTAGGCAGAGACCACTTCCTTCCACTTCCGCTACGGTCCTTACACACATCTTTTGATTTCTCTTCTTTCATCAGTGCTCTCATACATGCTCGTCGGTTGTTGGTACTCTTGACAGCTGGCCTTTCTTCAAAACAATGTTGATCTGATCGAGATCGATGTTCGACGAGGCCGACCTCTAACGACTTCCGTCCATTCACACTCGCCTTATGAATTTGTTTCGTCAATCTTCCTTCGTCCATTCCTTCTACGTGTCCAAACCATCTAAGCATTCCTTTATCTATCTTTGTAGCCACATCTTGTTTTACACCACAGCGTTCTCATATCTTACTTATTTTTACTAATTTTTATTTTATCCAACCGAGCCACTCTGGATATACTTCTCAGACTACTCATCTCCGCAGCATTAATCCTATTTTCATGCTTCTTCTGGCAAATCCAACAGTCACTACCATACTGATAAGTGTAGGAACCAACACACCTCTATGCACAGCCAGACGTGCCCTTTTTGACATTTTGTGGCTGTTCATAAAGCTATGCAGTGCCCCATTCATTTGTTTTCCTGCCAATACCCTTCACTCAATGTCACTGTCATACTTTCCATCTCTCGTAAACTTTGAACCCAAGTACACAAATTCATTTACTTGTTCCTCTCTTTCTCCCTCAATCGAAACTTCACAGTTTGTCATGCTTTCTTCTCTTTCAAAAACCATTACTTTCGTTTTGTTTACATTTATTTTCATCCCTCTGATTTTTAGAGCATCATGCAAAACATTAACCATTGCCTGCAACTCCTCTTCAGATGACTTGATTATCGGCGTAAAGAAGGCATTTGACGATCAAATCATTCATTTTCAATCCATACGCACTCTCTTTTAAATCTTTTAAACAATCGTCTATGTATAAGTTAAACAGCCATGGCGAAGCCACACCTTACACCTTTTTCGATGTTAAACCAGTCCGTGCAAGCTCCGTTTATCTTGACACAAGCAGTGGAATCCTCGTAAAGTGATTTCAGTGCTCGTATTAAACTACCGCTCACCCCATACATAGACAATGTCGACCACGATTCACTCCTCACCACTCTATCATAGGCCTTTTCCAAATCTATAAAAGCGCTTATGTACGGCGCGGGCCTGCATGTCATTACCGGCAAATAATATACCTAACTTGGTAAAACAAACAGTCATATTCGGTTTCGTAGAAGTAGTATCCTAAATAAAAGGATCTCTTATATAACATTGGAAACATAAAATACAGGGTGTGCGATATCTGCATCTAATCGTGAGAAACATAAATGACAAAATTTTGCTTTTTTAAATGATTTATATTTTTTCCAGCAGATTATCAAGAAATATTTAACATTCCTTAGACATGTTCTATACCTTTTTTTAATGATTAAACGAAGATTTTAATAATAATATGTAATAGTAGACTAGTTTTTTTCCAAGCAAATGTTTAAATAAATGCATAATACTTGCTTATTGCATATATTAACTTATTTTATTAATTATATCTTTCTGGCACGCGATCATTAAAATCGTTCGTTTTATTATTAAAAGGCGACAGGCAAAATCAGATATGCTAAAAAGCAGAACAAGAAGTAAAACAGAACAATACACACAGAAGAGAAGGAAAGCTAACAAAGTGTGAAGAACAAAGAAAATACCATGAATACCATGAAAAATAAGATTGAACAAATAAAAGAATATCATACCGGGCACCAAGTACGAGATATGTACAAGACGGTCCAGGAAATGAAAAAATGCTTTCAACTCCGGAACAATCTATGTAAAAGTAAAGAGGGAGAATCGATAGATTGTAGATTGTAGGGTGGGTCGTAAAGGCCATGCTGCCTCTCAAGCACTTCGACCTATCAGATCTTTTGTGCATAACCCTTAATCTATTCGAGGCCCGCGATTCCGAGACTTCGAGTAAAGTTTATCAGTTTCCTGGGGGCTAAGTTTCTGACATCGAAGGGATTTAGAAAGGCTACTTCCAGAAACTTGAGCCTCTTGCAGAAAAGCGCTGGGCATTCGCAAAGCAAATGTTCTGCAGTTTCAGCAAAGTTTTCGCAGTAGCGGCAACTATCACTTTCTGTTTTGCCCATCTTTTTCAGGTGGTACCTTAGAGGGCAGTGTCCAGTGAGGAGTCCCGTCACCAGTTTCAAGTCTTTCTTGTTCAACTCGAGAAGCTGTTTAGCTTTCCTTGGCGTAAGACTTACTAGCATTTTCGCTTGCCTTTGTCCTGGCACTTTATGCCAGTAAGATTTCATTTCATCTGTTTCCCAGCGTCGAACCTCTTCTTTCAAGTGGGCTGGGAGAATTGATAAGTGATGAACAAATATAATAGAAAGATGGGCGGAATACTTCGCCGAACTGCCAAACAGAGAAATAGATAAAAACGACAATGAAGAACACGCACAGGAAGAAGAAGAGATCGAAGAACCAACCAGAACCGAAGTAGAGAGACCGCTATACGACGCACGAAAAATAACAAGGCCCCAGTTCAGTGTAAACAGATACAGATAGTAATAATTGTGTTCTTTCGTCAGTGCATTTCATTTGTACCTATTTATTTATTAAAATGCTCAATAAATGCTCATAAATAATAAGTACTAACTTTATTTTAACATAAATTTTTGATTACAAATAGTAACGTTCTAAATATGTTAGTGTACTCAATAGCACTACGCTAAGGATACAGTAACCATTGGTGCCCTCTTCAGTAAACTTGGACCGTAACACCTGATTTAGATGATGTTGCTGTTGGTTCAAATGTAGTCTTCAGATAGCCTGCTGTTTTCAGTCCCTTGAATAAAATCCAGCCTTTGTTTGTTTGCAAGAGCTGACTGGCTAGTACTTGGTAACAACCTGCATTTTTCTCAGTATGAAAACAAATTCTGGATGGGGTGGTGGTTACTTTCATTTTAACATGTTTTACAGATCCCAGTATTTTGTATTCCATATAATTCCCCATATCTTGTTCCAACTGAAATAATATGGATTAATTACTAATTTGTTGATGGCTTTCATAGTAATTGTAGGTTATGTTACCATCAATTTATATATATATATATATATATATATATATATATATACTCCGTGCAAGCGTTTACTCACGCCGTACAGTGTTTTCGAAAATTTTTGAATGAAATAAAAAAATTGTTTCTCAATAGATCGCTGATCCACCAATGTATTGATTTTAATTCAAGTGATTTGTAACGTAACTTACTAATAACAAAATGTTTAATTAAATTTTTTTTTTAAAATCAGGTCATCTGCATAAGTCGATTACAAGTATACAGGGTGCACCGTTAGATACTACAAAATAATATATTAACATAATTTTTTTAAATAGTACACCCTGTATATATTTTAAGTTTTTCATAATTTATTAAATTACAAATACAACCGTTAAGATCGCATAATTCTGAACCTATTTATTCTACAGTTATTTTGAAAAATAATTTACGGGAACGTTTTTATTACCAAAATAATTAACAGGAACAAATAACTTATTAATCTTATTTCATTATATGTTCAAATTGTCTTCCTTCTTCTATTTAACGGTATTCTAGTCTATTATAAAAAGCTAATATGATATTAGGCAATTGCTGATTTGTTATTTGACGAGCTGTTATCAGTATTCTATTTCTCAGTTCATCCCGATTATCAGGTTTTGTCTTGTACACAATGCTTCTAAGATATCCCCAGAAAAAATAGTCTAAAGGCGATAAATAGGGATATCTGGCTGGCCACTCAATTGTGTCCCTTCTTTCAATCCAGCTGTCTTGGAAAACTTCATCATTTCAAATAGCAACACTAAAGGGTGGTATTGCACCATCCTGCTGTCATTTAAATTGTTACCAACTGCATTTTTTATTGCAGGAACTATTTGATTTCTTAACAAATATAAATACTTTGGTCCGTTCAAATTGCCTTCTACAAAGAATGGTCCAATAACAGTGGTGCCGATAATACCTGCCCAAACATTAACTTTTAAAGGCCTTCGTGTTTTATGTTGCCGCATTTATCTAGGATTAGTATCACTCCAATATCTACAGTTGTGGCGATTAACTGTACCATGTAACATAAACGTGGCTTCATCGGAAAAGACTATCTTACTTGTAAAATGACCTTTTGCATAATAGTTCCACAAAATTCTATTCTGCGGTCATAATTATCTTCTGATAATTCTTGCAATAGCGTTACTATTTAATATGTAATTTATTCTTCTTAATAATGTTACAGACGGATCACACACTAACATCATGTTCTAATGCAGTTTTCCAAAAGGATGTAAAAGGAAAACTTTGCATAACGTCCAAGGAGTTTTCATCATTAATAACGGTCTTTGGTCGGCCAGTTTTGGGACGATTCTTAGTTGAACCCACTTCTTCAAAAAGTTTTACTATTCTCCAAACTGCAGTTTTGGTAATTTGGTTGCGATTTGGATACGTATCATTAAATAAGTAAGCTACCTACTCATAAGTTCTTTTTCTTCCTTCCGGGCAGAAAGCATCAACTTTCGGCACGCTGCGCAAAACGAAGTTGCCGCTTTCCGCCTTCGGAAGGGAGAAAATTAGTATACACATTGGGTAAGAAGTGTCTCGGCTTCGCCTCGGCCAACAAACATGTGCTCTGAGACATTTCTTACTTTACTGTTCTAGGTATGTAAGATAATCATTATTTTTTCCTGTTCGGTAAGCATACTTAAATTTTAAAAGTAACTAATTATAATAAACACCTTTCACTAATGACAATGAAATTTAAAAACAATTAATGCTAAAAAAACCTACCAGCTACTTTTTTGACATAAACAATTTTTTTATAATTTTAGTTTCAAACCACTGTAACTTTGGAACTATTAAAGGTAGAGTTATGCGATCTTGACGGTTGTATTTATAATTTAATAGATAATAAAAAACTGAAAATATATACATGGTGTACTATTTAAAAAATTATATTAATAAGTTATTTTGTAGTAACGATGCACCCTGTATACTTCTAATTGACTTATGCAGACATCCTGAATCATTTGAAAAAACTTTTATTTAACATTTTTTTTTTGTAAACCCAACAGAAATCAAAATATTGGTAACTTACGTTACTTACTTTATGTACACATTGTATAATTTCACCTAGGTATATCTAAAAACAAGTTTTAATTGAAATAAGAGTGCCTCCCTGTTGAGAAATCAGAATTGCAAGTAGTTCTTTTGTGTGAGTGTGTTTGAACAAAGGGGAATTGAAGAAGAATAAGTAAGAACATCCTTTGCAGTTCTAGAGTTTGAGGTAATGTAATTGAAACCCATATTAATTCCCATTGAATAAACCATGGCCTTTCTATAGTTGCACGATTCAAACATTCGACGAAATATTACCTACTTCATCGCTTTTGTTCTCCAACCTTTTTATTTTTTCTCTTATCCTCATCCAAGCTGACGGCGACAATTTATCTTTTATTTTAGCAATTTATGCCGATTGTTAAAAGTCATACGGGGGGTGCACCATTACCATATACTATATTAACATACACTCTGTAAACTGTTAAAAAATACACCAAACTAAGTATTTATCGTCTTAATGTACAATTGAACAAGGTGTTTCAAAAGAATATAGTTATGCAGTGGTTATTAACACAGCGTGTCGTATAAACATTCAGAGTGTTTAAAGAAAACATTACCGGTTATGTCTTAAGAAAATAAGGGGAAGAAAATAAGTAAGAAATTCTCTCTGGTTAACCAGGATGTTATTCATCTATCGTCTGTTGCTGACTCTACTTTCCATTGTGGTCGGAACCCAGTCTTCGATAGATTTAGCATATCCAGGAGGCACCACGCGGAGGTGAGAGTAGGAATTGGATAAAAGTGGGTATGCAACAGACGTAACTTGCCACTACTATACATGAAATATAACAGAATAGAAATTTATTCATCATTAAAAATTCTATAACCGTATTACATATATTCATAAAATTTTATCAGACTAGTCATTTATTAAAAGTACTAACATAGGTACAGAGACAAACAATTTAGAATGTAAATAAAATTTGAAAATTGCAAGTATTAAATTGATAGTAGAAATTCCTCAACAGAGTAGAAAGCGCTTTGGACGATCCCTTGATAACTTACAGAGTCTTGTACCAGAGCCAGACGAGAATAGGGTAGTCGTAGTTCATTACCTCTACTAGTGTTGTGCTTGTGAATTATCCTGAATACTTTCGCCAGAATTCATAAATTTCTTCAGGGATCCTTTGCATGAGAGTAAGAGAGATAGAACTACTGCATGAACTACACATCAGCGCAGAACAAATGTTTTCACAGTTCATCGCATCGGTGGTTCAGTGGTAGAATGCTCGCCCGCCACGCGGGCAGCCCAGGTTCGATTTCCGGCCAATGCATTCTTTTTGTGATTTTACCATTTATTACATAATTTTTTTAAATTGTATTAAGGTATTTGCAAACTACAATGGAATAGTTTACTGACGAGAAAATTTATGTCACTGTCCTAAAATCGTGGGGTGCTTTGCATGACAAACAGAACAGTGACATTAATATTCTTGTCAGTAATTTTATTCTTATGTTAAGAATTATTTTTTACTTTTTAGTTTGATTAACTCTAAAAGCGTGTTTTTTAGTTTTTTTAAACTATAATTTTGTGAAAACGCTTTTGTTATTTGTGTGAATATTGTTTTATTATTGCAATTAAGTTTTGAAAAATGGCAACTGCAGCAAATGTGTGTAATACAGATTTAGAAAAGTAAGTTAATAAAATTGAATAACTTGATACAAGTATTTACTGTTTACATTCGTTTATTGTTCATGTGATTCGAGTGTTTACTATTTATTTTACTATTTAAATTTAAAATGATGTGTTCAGAGTCCAAAAGGGTATGGAAAGCGCAAACGTCAGAGTGCAAATAAAATACTGTAAACCAATGCTCAACGCCAACTACAATTCCAGCAGAATAAAAAAAAGATACAAAAAGGTGAAACGTTGAATTCGAATCTTGCCAGGTATTATATATCTTTTGTATGAGAATTAGTAATAATTATATTTGTTTATCTTTTTTTTACAAAATATTTTGATCAAAATTTATAAATAGCGTAAGGAACTTCGTTTCTATCGGGTGTCCAATGACAGCACACGGCTTTTTTTGTTGTTGCTTAAAGACTTTTATTGTGTGGACCGAGTTACCCCAGAATAGTAGTCCATAAGATAAAATAGATTGTACAATTCCATAGTAGGTCAACCTAATATCACAGCTTGTGCGTGAATAAACATATTAAATTTAAATAGGAATATAAAAATATAAATATAGAATTATGAATATCACATCTTTAAAAAACACAACATATGAGTATATAATATTCAAAGTATAATATCATACATCAGTCACATATCAAAATGGGTACTTATATATGTCCATTTACAAAAAAATTACAATTACAATTTACAAATAGAGATATCTCATTACGATTACATAACTAATAATCATTGTATCAATAACGAAAAAAAAATACAACATTACAATCAATTAACACAGATAGAAACCGCAGATAGTATTTTATACAAAAATGTTAATAAACAGGGGATGCTAATTACTTGATGTGGCTTATTTTGGATCATTGTAACTTATTAAGACCTATGAGGTTGAACATAGGCACAATGATTGTATATGCATAGATTCAACGGCGCTACTTAATTGTCAGTTTTTGTTTCCCTTAACATAATGAAACTCTTATATATATATATATATATATATATATATATATATATATATATATATATGTATATATATAATAAAGCAATTACGTGGAACAGTTTCACTACATGTTCTTAAGCTGACCTACTATGGACTTGTACAATCCATTCTATCCTATGGATTACCTTTCTGGGGAAACTCAGCCCATACAATAAAAGTTTTTAAACAACAAAAAAAAGTAATAAGATGTCTAGCTAGACTACATTATAAAGAATCATGTTAGAGTACATTCATTGAGTTAGCCATAATGACCTTACCCAGCCTGTACATCTACATAATCACCATGAATATTAAAAAAAATGAAACACACTATACCAAAAATAATTTGATTCACAACTACTATACCAGAAGAGGTAATGAACTACGGTTACCCTATTCCCGTCTGGCTCTGGGACAGGACTCTGCGAGTTATCAAGGTATCATCTGCTACAACCATGCACTCAAACTATTTGGATACACATTTAGCTTGAGAAGCTTCAAATCAGCTCTATATAATCATCTCATAAAAAATGCTTTTTACTCTGTTGAGGAATTTCTACTATCCCAATAATTTCTTAAAATACCCATTTCCTGGAGTATTTTATCTGATCAATTTTATATTTTTATCTATATTTGGTATTATCAATAATCAAATTTTAAATATGTTTTAAACTGTTTGTGTGTTTTGACTAGTCTGATCAAATTTTATAAATGTATGTACTACATTTGTAGAATTTTCAATGATAAATAAATATTATTATTATTATTATTATTATTATTATTATTATTATTATATATATATATATATATACAATTTATTTTAGTAATCAATGATTTCATTCACATCTATAGTTTCTAGTGATTTTATATAACTTTTGAATATTTTTTTAGCAAACTGATAGAATTTAATCTTATATATATATATATATATATATATATATATATATATATGTATATACATATATAAGAAAATTAAATTCTATCAGTAATTTTCGCACATTATAGTATTCTCCGTTTTGGGAAGTTATTACCGGGTGATGCTTGTTAAAAAGTACAGATGTCGCCACTAACGCTTTTGCGAGGTCCTTCGAGTGTACTTAATAAAAGTCTTGGATTGAATATATTTGTTCGAGAAAACCTGCCCTGTACTGATGAGCAAACACTCCGAATCTAGTATACAGGTGGTTTCTTCGTGCAAATAAATTCAATAACCCTCTCTCATATTTAACAAGCATCTGTATATCTTGCTTCTTGTGATGGGGTAGTATACACGGTTATATATCAGATGTAATTCAATGCCTGTCGTTGCAATATAGCCAGAGGAGTATTTTGTTTTCTGATATATAATCGATCCACTTATACCTATATATTAAAAATATGTAGGTACATACAGCAGTTATAATCCTCACATCATATATATATATATATATATATCTTCTACAATTCTGGAAGAGAGTTAAATAAACGTGGTGCTATAAATTCGAAGTATCTAGTTCCAAAAGTTTTTTCGCTGTACTGGTTTGGACAAAATCTGTCGTTTTATTTCTAGTATGATCAGGTGATTGTGAGGAAAAGCGATTTTTGAATAAGTAATCAATTAAACTTAAAAGTTATAGATGCCTTATGAACATTATATTAGTTTCTTTTAAAAGTTGGTTTCTACTATAGGCTAAATCTTTAAAATGCATTATTTTTAGGATTTTTCTTTGTAGACTCTATATGACTAGGCATAGTTCCTCCCCAACTGTATATGCCGTATCTAAGACATATTAATTTCTGATCTATAGTCAGACCTAGATATTTGAACATCTGCATAGATAATACTTTTTTGTTGGATCATACTCGAGAGTTTTATAAATATAAAAAAAAGTGGAGCCAAAGTTGAACCCTGTGGGATGCCCGTTGAAACAGAAGCAGGTTGCGATTTCACATTATTAATAACCTGTGATCTGTTTTTCAGCTATGAGGCTACATTTTACCTCATGAAAAATTAAATACATTTTTTATCCTCATTACGAGAAGTTCTAAAATACGAGATCGTCAAATTAAAGATATTATTTAAAAAAAAAGTGCGAGTTGTTTCAGTTTTCACATCCTGTTTCTGATGGCTGGAAAGCATTAAAACGTTGATTCTGCCAATTTAAGAACTTCTTGCTGAGCATTATCAGAGCCGGATCAGAGAAGTTTTAGTGTTTTGATAAAGATTTATTTTTTTACATCGTTTATTAAATCATTAATGTCATATAAGTACATTTTGTAAAATCGTATTTTTGAACAATTTTGCGTATGCAGAAAAACCAGGCTGCTTAATCGGGGACATATAAGGGTGGTCGAGGATAGAGGTTTGTATTTCGCCCAAACACTGTTTTTGATGAAGAATCCGAGTGTTTTCTTGTCACAAATTGGGTCAACGTCACCTAACACGTCCTCGTAGTCTTCCTAAACTTCCAAGTAGTAAGTTTAATTGACTTTCTGCCCCTCAGTCACCCTTTCAAAGTGTATTTTGCAACATTTATGAGACAGGCAGAATTGCTAGTGATTGGTTAGTCTCAACATTCGGGACACTGCCAAAGAAAAATAAAGCCAGAGAATGTTCAGACCACAGAGTCATTGCCCTAATGAGTCACACCTTAAAAATATTATTACAGATCATACATAACCGAATTTATAAGGAGTTAAAACAAGACATCAATGACACTCAAATGGGTTTTAGGAAGGGCGTGGGAACAAGAGAAGCGCTCTTCGGACTAAACGTACTGAGACAAAGGTGACTAGATATGAATCATGATATTTACATCTGCTTTATCAACTTTCAAAAGGCATTTGATAGAGTTCAACACCCAAAACTTCTAGAGATACTAAAAAGGAAAAACATCGATAGCAAAAACGTAAGAATAATATCCAACCTCTATTGGCACCAAACAGCACGAGTAAAAGTCAGAGAAGATCTGAGTGAGGAGATTAAGGTATATCGAGGTGTTAGACAGGGATGTGTATTGTCACCTCTCTTGTTCAATGTATAAAGTGAAGGCATCTTTGAAGAAGCGCTGTCAGAGGAAACCGGTGGTATCGTCATAAACGGGGAAAGAATTAAGAACTTGCGATACGCAGACGATACCGTTATCTTCGCCGACAGTCTGGAAGACCTACAACATCTGGTTGAGTTAACAAGCATTTTCTGCAAGAGATATGGCCTAAATATGAACCTAAAGAAAACCAAAGCACAAATCACAATAGACCATCTATAAATATTAATAACGACAACCTGGAATGGGTATCCTCCTACAAACATCTTTCACATGGGTAACTGAAACAGAAGAACACACAAAAGAAATCAAGTGTCGAATTGAAGTAGCTCGCAGCGCTTTTATAAAAATGAATAAAATACTCTGCAGCCGAGATATAACATTACAACTGAGAACCAGAATGCTAAAATGCTGTATATTCTCCATTCTATTGTATGGAATGGAGGCTTGGACGCTTAAATCAGAAAACATCAAGAACATAAAAGCATTTGAAATGTGGCGTATAGGGGGATGGTGAGAATACCATGGGTTAACAAGGTTTCAAAATGAGGAAGTACTACGCCGAATGAACAAAGCCAAAGAAATTAGTAACACCATAAAAAGGAGAAAATTAGAATATCTAGGACATGTTCTGAGAGGAGATAGATATAATATCCTAAAGCTAATTATTTAAGGCAAAATAAAAGGCAAGAGAACGATTGGTAAAAGAAGAATCTCTTGGCTGCGCAACTTGAGGGAGTGGTTTGGTTGCACGTCCGCAGAACTCTTCAGGCGGAAAAAGTGAAAAATAGTGAGATAAGGGAACGTTGTGGTGTGAAAAAAGATTTGGTAACATAGATAGATAAAGGAATGCTTAAACGGTTTGGACACGTAGAGAGGATGGATGAAAGAAAATTGATGAAACATATTTATAAGACGTGTGTGAATGGGCATGTTGGTAGAGGTCGACCTCAGCGACGCAGCGAGCGTATCTTGATCAAATGTGTGAAAGACACGTAGCATGTGGAAGGAAGTGGTCTCTGCTTACCCCTACGGGGAAAAGGTTGACTATATGTATGTATGTTTTGTATGATTATTATTGTAGTTTTGTTTTGTGATATAATTTACTGTCTTTTTCACATTTTTAATGAGAAACTCCTAATGGCGCGCTTGGGGAGGGGGGTAACAACTATTGTTGGTGCCACGATGCCGTGATGCGAAAGATTCGGGCATCCCCGTAACTACTCGGCTCGCACCGTCGCTTAGGCTCCGCCCACGTTACAAAAAACACTTTCGTTGCTTATTTTAAGTTAGTATCGGTCTATTGTAACTTTGATACTATAAGCAACATAATCGTGTGTTAATATTACAGAAATAACTGATGGTACTGAATTTTAAACTTTATTTGAATTATTATTGTTTCTTATGTTTTTTTTATGTAAATAACATTCTATTGATAACGTAAAACTAAAAAAAAATTTTCTGTTATTTTAACTTTGTTCAATATTTGTGTATTCCCGCTTCATTACATCCTTTTCTTATAAAACTTAATTAATTATTTTTCAATAACATTTTATTTCCATATTGTGAAAGGCTTTCGCGGCCATCGTTTGTTGGTGAATGGTTTTTCGGGTATTTTAGCCGTCGTAGGTCTGAGTTTATACTCGACGTTTCGCCATCTCTAGTGGATGGCATCTTCTGGAGGTATACTTGTCTACTTTTTAAGGCTGACAGTCTATGACATTTGTATGTCGCGATCACAGGTTGTATAAGTTTTGGTGGGCGGGGCATATTTGATGGCTGTTCAGAAATTGGTCATGTTCCGAAGATTCATTTTTCTTATTTTTGTAAGGAAGCAGCCTTGTATTTTTATTTCCATGTTTCACATCTGCCAGGCGTCCCGCGAAGTCTCACTTTTATTGTTTAATTTCTTCATTTGTTCTAATTCTCTATTCATTTTCTGTGATTTTAATTGGTCCTAATATTGCTTGCATAATTTGTTTTTCCATGATTCTTAGATCTTCCTTTTTTTATGGTCTTTTTCTCCTGTATAGACAACATTGTAAAGAGGGGTGTGCCCGTTTGTAAATAAATATATTTATAGTACCTAATAGGATAAAATAATTTTTAAAAAATACCTTTTTTATTTTTTATTTTAATCGAGTTCACTATTTTTTTTTTAAAAGGGGGCTATTTTTGTTTTCTAAATTCGCTTTTTGTTTCCAATTTCGATCGTGTATTATTTCCAACGGATCAAATCTCGATTCGGTCCTGGCTTTTCTCATCCCCTATCGCAGATATAAATTCCAGCGAGGAAGAATTTTAGAGTTTTACCGTGCAAAGTTGGCCGGCGTAACTTCCGAAGGGCGCGATAATTTTCGAAAAAATTTCCAAAAAAAAGTTATGAGTTCTGGAAAACCACTCCTTGGTCTTTGGTTGTACAGGAGCGGCGAGGATTGGAATTATAAAGAGGACAGTCCTATAGCTTTGAAACCGCAGGTTTAAAATTTATTTATGATAATATTCGGGGCGATTTGTCGTGTCATTTAATTATTTTTATACATAAACATTTTTATTGACAGTCTTCGCAAAAGCCCGAAGAAAAATCCAAGGCGGAGGAAAAGGAGAAAGTTTCTATTATATTTAGTTTGAAAAATCAAGTGGGCGGTTTGGTAAGGGCTCTTCAATCTTTTCAAGATTTGGGAATCAACGTGCAGCGTATAGAATCTCGACCGTCGGAAAATGGAGAAAATCAAGCCGATTTTCTAGTCGATGTTGAGTGCGAACCGAAAAAATTGGAACAAGTGAGTCGTTGATTTTTTATGTAAAACGCATTTATACGAACAAAATTATTAAAATCTAGTTTGCTTTGCTGCAATTCATAATATTTAAAATTACAACATTTATTTCAACTCATCGCTCTCCTTAACATCGTTCATATTAGAATAAATTAATAAAAAATATTGAAAATATTTTTTTTTTTTTAATGAAAATAGTCGCAAAAAGGGTAGACCTATCTTGTGGGCCGCATACGGGCCGCACTGCAACTATTAGAAGGGGAAGGGATTAAAGAAAGGAAATGATTGTGGACCCGCTTTTTAAAAAGTTGCATGTCATAGTTCTCTGGAAAAACTGATTTTGGAAGCTTATTCCATTCCGTAGCAGCCCTGTAAAAGAAGGATTCTTGATGAAGATTGGTCCTTGTAGTGTCAAGCTTGAGAGTAAATGTGTGAGACTGATCAGCGTGCCGAGTTCTTCGGCCGAATGTGGCCAATGGTGGGACAAGAGTTTTTATTTCTCTGGAGCATCTGCCATGGAAATACCTGTAGAGTAATGTCTGGTCTGCAACTCTTCTTCTATGTTCTAGAGGGTGAAGAGTATCTGTGAGAGTTGAGCTGTTTATCAAGCGAATGGCTCTTTTCTGAATGGAATCTAGAAGACGAAGAGAATGCCTTGGTGCTGAACCCCAAATGTGCGAGCAATACTCCAGTAGAGGTCGGATTTGAGCCTTGTACGTCGTCAACAGTTGATCAGGAGTAAAATACTTTCCAGCTTTCCACAAAAAACCCAGCCTCTGGCTTGCTGTCTTTGCGGTGTTAGCAACATGGTCATGCCAAGACATATTATTAGACACCGTAACTCCCAAAATCGAGATGGAGGGACTTGGTTCAAGGGTATTTCCGGACATTGTGATGGGATGATTTGAGGAATACACTTTCTTGGAAAACGTGGCACTTTGTGTTTTCTGGACGTTGAACTGAACAAGATTGTTGGTTTCTCACTCGACGATTGCTTTAATATCTCTATTGATGGAATCAACCTGTTTCTGTCTAAGTCTATTTGTATCATTCACCGAAAGTGATCGATACCATGTAAAAATACTTTTAGAGCCATTGTACGACATTGTTGAGCAACTGGAAATGTGAGACCGAAAATAAATAAAAACTGGTTGGCCAAGAACAACAAGAACTATTCATTAAAAATATTATTTTAAATTTAGTTGATCAAGATCCAACAATACTTGGAGAATACTTAAAAAGCAGTAGCTACATCCTCATCATTAGAGATAAGTCCAAGAGCTCTTGCTAGACGATCTACTGGTTAGAGTGGATTTTTGTTAAACATTACAAGAAAGGACAGCCCTTAATCCAAACTTTTAAAATGTATTCTTTTTACGGACGAGGCCACCTTTACGCGACAAGGTATGTTTAACTCCCATAATGCACACTACTGGTGTGATGAGAATCCACAAGTCAAAAGGGTATCACATTACCAATACTCATTTAAACTTAATGTTTGGGCTGCAACAAATTAATAGGTCATCACATTCTACCTGAAATTTAAATGCTGACATGTACCTGGAATTTTTATACAATCACTTAATTAATTAATGTAGAGGTGCAGAAGCTCCGATTGATTGGCCTTCTCGGTCATGCAGTTTTAATCCTTTTGGACTACACAGTTTGGTCGTATTTTAAGGAAAAAGTCTATGCTTCAGTAGTAAATACACGTCAAGAATTGGAAGACAGAATTCAACGTCACTTTAATGACCTTACAGCTTCTCCCCAACCGTTTGTAATATTAATGGATTCTTATTATTATTATTCTTATTTTAATTTTCTTCTTGTGATTTTTTGTTTTTTTAATAATTTTATCATTACTTTAAATAAATCTAACCTTAAAAAAGTTATGTTCAATACTTCTTGGTACGAATCGTGTAACTAGCGCCCTTTATGAGAGTAAGATATAAAAACAAATTCATAGGATGTATCAGGTTCTAAAACAAATTCGCATAAAATAGCATTACAATGTTTCCAGTAGTTTCGGTAAAATCGTAATAAGTGTGTATAATTTTTTTTCTGCAACGCCCTTTATCTTGAATACGGATGGCATTAAGAAAATTTTTTACCAAGCAAACCCCAATTATTTTTTTTCTACCTATCTTAGAGACGGGGTCACCTTTTTTTGAAACAATCTGTATAATAATATTAAGATATTGGCCTGTTGCCTGTGACAATGCCATTAAACTAGGAACAAAAAACTTTAAGTGGGACAAAAAAGAGTTACCTACGTTTGCAAACTGAGTTCACTTTCATGTTTTAGTTGGGTAGGATGTTGAAAAGAGAGGTATTGACTATGGTAATCGGAAAATACGGGAGCGAAGAGAGTGAAAATGATTTTCCTCCACCCACACCACTTTCGGCCACTGCCAGTTTTGGTGAGTAAATATTTGTTTTATGCTAATTCGTTGTTTGCTAGAAAACAGCTTAAATAACTTATCTTGTCACAGCTGAAATATTCATTAGTGTTATTTTGATTTTTTTTGTATTTGAGATGATAACATTTTTTTAAGACAAAACGAACTTCTCGTTCGCTGCTTTTGCACAACCCTGTACAACGATTTTTATTCGCGGTGAAACAAATTGATTCCATTACAATAAATAATCCTTTTAAATTCGTCCCCATAAAGCTTCTAAATGCAGTCATTAAAATCGAAATCGTTTATTGGCAGTAAACGTGTGTGGTTATTATTTTTGCTAGAATAAATAGTTATTAATTTTTAGTATTTTTTTAATATCGTTACGGGATTTCTGTCTACATTTCCCTCTTTTTGACATTGTGGCATGAATCGCGTTGAGTTATTTCCCATTATTTATTGTTTCATTTCAATCATATTCTATCGATTTTAGTGTGCTTTAAAATGTGGTTTGGAGAAAAATCTTTTGTTTTAGATTTCGATGATATGCCCTGGTTTCCAAAAAAAATATCTGAGCTGGATATGGCGCAAAACGTGCTCATGTACGGCAACGATTTGGACGCTGATCATCCCGGATTCAAGGATCCTATTTATCGCAAAAGAAGGGAGCATTTTTACAAAATTGCCATGAACTACAAACAGTAAGTCAGGATGTTTTTTTCCTTATTTTCTGAATTTTTACTAATATATCCCATACTTAATTGTCCAGACTATTACTCCAAAACCGTTGGAAAATTTGGGTAGGAAGAAATGACGGGTTTTTTGCGACATCATTTAAATGCATCCCCAATTTTACTACCTCAAGGTTACCACCCCGCCAAGGACTAGTTGCAAAATGTTTAGAGCCCTCTTCAGAATAATATGACCCACCCCTTAAAATTTTAAAATAAATTTAGCAGTGGGTGGGATGGTAGCGATAAAAGGTTGATTTTTAAATGTCTCAATGAAGAATCTTAAATCTTTTTAAAAATTTCGCTCGGACAATTGGGTCTGGGTTTTTTTAGCAATATTTTCTTGGGTTGTTTATATTTCTGGTTAATTTTAGCGGCGAACCGATACCGAAGGTAAAATATACTCCCGAGGAAATAAAGACGTGGTGAGTATTGAACAAAAATTTCTTGCCCTGTATCCTGTCTAAGTAATATAGAAAAAACTTTCTTACCAACCTTCAAATGGTGCTTTTATCGCTGAATCGAATGTAATTAACCTCTTCAATTAATCCATTGATTGAATAAAGTGTTTACTGACGTCTTCAAATTCGATTAACTTTGAAAATAGTAAAAGCTGGTACAAAATCATTCAAGGAATATTTTTTGTTTGTATTTTCTTTTTTGGGGACGGAAAGAATTATTTACGCATTCACCACTACAGAGTGTTTCATTACGAATTATTCATATAGTAACTGAAAAAACCTTAGCAAAAAATATAAATATTTCACTTAATACATACTTACATACATACATATAATCACGCCTTTTTTCGGCAGGGGTAGGTACAGACCACTTCTTTCCACTTGCTACAGTTCTTGCACGCGACTTTTGCTTCTACTTTCATCAGCGCTTTCATACATTCTCGTCGGTTGCTGGTATTCTTCTTTCACACCACCATCCATCCATAATTGGCTATACAGTCCTCTGTGTTCTTTTCTATCCTTCTTTATCCGCAGCCTCCCTTTTCCAGTTCCTTCTCTTGCGTCTTTTTGTATGTTGACATGCTATCTTAGTCGTGGTCTGCCTTATCTCCTGTTGCCTTCCGTGTTTTCTTTGAAGATCTTCTGTGGTATCCTTCTTTCTTCCATGCGCTCTACATGCCCTGCCCATTGTAGTCGTTGTATTTTAATGTGTGTGATCAGGTCTATTTCTTTATACAGTTCTGCCAGTTCATAGTTATATTTTATCCTCCACCCATCTTCTACCTGGGTCGCTACAAATGTTCTTCTTACACACACACGCACGCACGCACGCACGCACACAAACACACACAGACGTCCACTTAAAAACTATTGTATTCGACTCTGGGGACCTTGAGATGTTAAGATATGTCAAAATTTGGGATTCGCAAAATCGGACCCATTACTATAACTTCCACTGGGAAGTTAACAATATTAATTTTTATGCCTCCAAATTTAATCTACAATTATAAGAACACTCACTCCATAAATTTTCATTATTACAATAACGGGTTAAAGGGATCGTCTATTCATAAAGGTTTTATATTAAAAACTATTTTAAAGGACTTAAGTTTAAACTTCGCAAGTTCTTTCCAAAAGCACTCAGTTTGTTGCTGGAATCCTATATTTTAGACTGATGTTTTCGTGTTCGCTACGAAGACACATTCTCCAGCTTTAGGAAAATTGCAGCTGGTGTTCCACAAAACTGGGACCGATCCTGTATCTACTCTATACTGCCGATATTCCTAAATTTCAAGGTACAAGAATAGCCACTTACGCTGACGACACGTCAGTTTTGACGACTGGAACGCGTTATGCTACTAATAAGCTCCAACGCGCTGTCAATGAAATTACGGACTAGGCTAAACAGCATATCAATTTTACCAACAGGCAGGATTACCCATGTTAATCAATAGCGCTAATACAGCGAAATATTTTGGCATGACACTCGATGCTAAGCTTCGTTGGAAGGAGCATATCTTGATTAAGATTAAACAGCTAAGTCTATTAGTCCAAGTTATATTGGATGATGGGGCGGTAATCCAAACAGTCTATCCATAACAAACTCATGTTATTTAAACAAATCATAAATGGCATACAGCTTTGGGGCTATCAATAAGATACGGATCTTTCTAAAGAAAATACTGACGTTATCAACGCCCGCTGGTACATGAGAAACGCTGTTATTAGAAAATATCTCAACATTACTAATGTTGGAAAAGTATGTCTACCCGGAAAACTTAAAAAAATATATATTAAAAACTATAGTGTACACTTTAATTTATAATCATTTATTTAATACTACTTACCAATCTACTAATAACACATTTATTTATCTAAATTGCTAAATTTCTTATGTAACCATCAATCAGTTTATTCTATTAGCATTCGATAATAAACATCATAGTTGTCTATTTTCGTAAACTTTAAACTGCAAATGTGATATCATCAATATTTAAAAATCATGTGAGATGGAATTTACTGAAACTAATAAATTTTATGACCAAATAAGTGACATATTTGACGAAAATTATAAAGAAAATAAAACTTTTTAGGAACCTTACCTTTAAACGCAAACAACTTATACCTCATTTCACCAATATACGACGGTATCGGATTAGTCACCGAGGCATCGACTTAACGGGCGCACTGTATATATATTAGTGAATTCCCGTAAGATTTAAACCCGAAAAATTTTTTTTTATTATTATGCTTTTGTTGAGACGATTTAATTTTATTTTTTAAATTATTGTGAACAGAAATAGTTGATATAGCTCTCAATGATTTTTTTGGTTAGAAATAGGCACATAATTAATTATGTCAAAAGGGAATACAACAAAAATAAATTATCGGTACAAATTTAATAAATATGTTTAATCATGTAATACTTACGATATTATCAAGCATCAGATTTGTAGTCATCATAATCTGAATCACTGTCGTCGCTATCCTCATTCGGATTGTAAATGATAACAGGATTAACTGCTTCGATGCGGTTTTCACGAACCTACCATTCCTCTATTAAATTTTTACATTTTGTGACACATTTTTCCCAAATTTTAGAAATGGCAGTAGTACGTGCTCGTTGCCAGGTTTCCAAAACAGCCTTATCACTGTAACCATTAGATCCAATGTGATTGTCGTAATAAGTTTTGCATATACCCCAAATATACTTAATGGGATTAAATTAGCAATGATAAGGCGGAAGTCTTGGCTCACGATGTCTATAACTGAGTATAATTTGATCCACTTTGTTAATTTTTTCTCTTTCGTGCCTTTTAGCTATCGATAATAATTCCGGCTTGAAGCAATATTGTGGAAATGAAATATTTTCGTTCGTTAACCATTCTTTTATTTTCTGTACCGACCAGGAGTTTGTTTATTTAAAATTTTAGAATGGTACGGAGCATTATCTACTACAATGACAGATGGATCATGTAAAGATGGTAATAGTTTCTCTTTTAACCATTTCAAATATCCATATTGTCATGATAATCGGCCGATTTTGATTTTGACGAGAATAAACCATTAACAAAACCACCTGCATGCACAATAATGTTTCTTTTTCTTCACCGTCGGTGTGTTTTATGGACTTTATGTTATCGTCCTGCCAAATTCTTTTTTTTTTCCACCTTTAGCAAAAATCCAAGATTCGTCCAGATAAACAAATGAAGGGCATTCTTGTTTACAGTGAGTATAATTTCTCAAAAATTTAATTCTTTCGTGCACGACTTTATCTTTTTCACACAAAGCCTTTCGGTTGTCCTCATTTTTAAACTTAAACCCTATTGACCCTTAATTTCCAAAGAAGGCGCACATAAAATAAAATTCGTTGCCTACGAAATTTGTTCAAAAATATTAGGGGAATTTACTTTCGTACTTCTTAAATGTACAGTTGAACACTAGTAATCGAGTTTTTAACGATAATCCAAAACCACCGTATATTCGTGAAATATGCTATACTTTACTTCGATAAGACAAGAGGTCGATATTTACCTAGAAAAGAATGCAGAATAAAAAAAACATGCTAAAATTATTATTACGACAGTGGCGTAGAATTTAAGGATGGAAACGAGAGTCGCAAGCCTCTAATAATAATTGAAAAGTAGTTTTCTCCAGTTACTGCATAAACAATTCTTAATTAAAAACCCTGTATATTGTTTCTAAACTCAGTGGAATAATTAAGAAAACATTCCACGTTGACGAAAATGAGATTCCTTTCTTAGGGGCACAGTGCTGCGCGAACTCCACAAACTATATGAGAAGCACGCCTGCAGAGAGTACCTCGAAAATTGGCCACAGCTAGTAAAATACTGCGGCTACCGAGAGGATAACATCCCACAACTGCAGGACGTCAGTACGTTTTTGAAGAGGAAAACCGGTTTTTCGCTCAGACCAGTCGGCGGCTATTTGAGCGCCAGGGACTTCTTGGCTGGACTAGCTTTCAGAGTGTTCCATTGCACCCAGTATATTAGACACTCCACCGATCCCTTTTATACACCCGAACCGTGAGTATGTGACGTAAATCTTTTTGTTTTTTTTAGTGCTAACGTTCGGCAAAATTAAAGTTTTCGTCGATAGTAAGCTTAGCCACAACTATAATAATTGTTTTTACATAACCCCAATATATTCTCAGCAATTGAGAAGTTTACCTAAAAGCTTATTTACACTTATAACTTTGGATGTTCATCTTGGACGAATCCAAATGTAACGGAAATTTTTTTCCCTTTAATATGATATCGAGTCGTCAGAGCCGGTCCTGGTAGTTTAGTTGGATTATTTCTATTTTAAGGCCGTAGCTGGTCGTGTTTTTATAAGGCAATAGGCAATAACGAACTGTTAAACTGTCTTTAAAATCTAAGGATTTTTGATTTGAATGTTTAAAATAGCAGAAAAGTCGGTGTTTGTTATATGTTAGATTTATTTTTTGAATTTAAAATATAATCAATGAGTTTTTTTTATTGTTGTATTACTTTCCCAGAGAAGAGTAATCTCTTTCATTGTTCTTAAATTATATTTTCTTTGGAGAAGTTATATTGATTTGTATTTACTTGTTTAATTTTTGATGTGATTACTTCTTATGGTGCGTGGTCGCGTTCCCAAAAGCGTAATGATATTTTAATATTTATTTATTATAAAATTTGGATACTCGGGTGAATACACTAACATGCTAAACATATAGCCGTACCAATCAGCCACCACGCACTCTTACTTCAAACGTCCTAAATTATATATACAAATTATATTTGTGACCTCATGTTTTTTGAAAATAAAAGTTGCTCGGGTATTTGAACCTAAATACATTGCCCATTGTTACTTTTGTAGGCTTAAATAATGATAATGTAAATGAAAGCGAGTCAACTGTATCTATTGAAAAATGTTAATTATTATACATAAGATAAATTTTATATTCAATAAATTAGCTGTTCACTATCTTACAAAATTTTTGATTATGTCACTAATATACCAAAAATTTTAAAATTTTAATTCTAATAATAAACTAAGCATTTGTTACATTAAATGGTTAATAGTTTGTACACAAATCATTTGAAGTTATCACTTCTGTTGGGCGTGCCGAGACGCACACCTTTTTTTTTGGTCTAATTCAGCATTAATTGCAGGTTTTTATTTTGTTTCGATTTTGTTCACTTTTGAATTTTTGATACTATAAGAAAAAGAACTAAAAGTCTTGCCGTTAATGTTGAAATAGTCATTATTAGTTTTTTAATTTATTGTAGCTTTTTTTGTTAGAGTTTTCTTTGGAGTTTTAGTTGAGACACTATTTGGGAGTTTTCTGCGGCATTTATTTTTTTTGGAGCTTTTCTCAGACCTTTCATTGGAATTTTCTCCGGAAGTTTTTCACCGACCAAGTGGAACTTTCCAAGAAACTTAAAGTTATTGTATAATTTTAATTTTTTCCATTTTTCCTGCTTCACTTTTTTTATTTTTTAAGTCTGTAAACAGTTGATTTTTTTTATTTGTAATAAACCTGTTTTTTTTTATTTCTAGTTTTTTATTTGTATCTAGAAAAAAGGTGATAGCGCAGTATTGAAACCGGTTAAATACGTTCCTCGTTTACAAGCAATAAATTAAATAGTACAATTGGGTTTATTCGAGAGGTTTTATTAACTCTTTCTTTTAGTGATTTTCAGTAAAATCACTTGACGCCCTAACGTGGTTTTAGATTACTTCATTTCAGTTCATTTGTTTGTTAAAAAAGAATAGATATATCCGTTAACTGACCTATCTATTCCCTCGTATTTAATTCAATTGGTAAATCAAGAATACACAACCCTCTGAGTTATAGTTATTGTTAGTTTTTTGAACATTAACTTTTTTTTTTAAAGAAAAACGACTATTTCCCTAAGAACCGTACACCAAAGAGAAACGTTAAAACATATTGACCCCCCTTCAACTTTTGATGAAAGAGTCTTTCTTGGAACCAATAGTTATCCAGAGTGAAGGCTCAGTGAAAATTTTTAACATTTATTTGAATAAACGGAATTACTTTTTGGAAAATATATGCGAATTGGTCCTTGTTCATTCTAAAATTATTTCTGTGCACTTCAGGATTTTCTCCTGCTCATTCTCTTAACAACGTTGATGAAGCTTTTAGATTTTTCTCCTAAAAACCCATGGTTTCACCCACCCCAACGTCTTTAGGCACGACCAGTTGTCGATATAGTTAAGTTTAGTTCATGTATCACTCCACGTATTATCCTTGCATTTCTTCTCGAACAAGACATCCTGTTACCTGACCACAAATTGTTCGGGCACTTTTTATATATTTTAGCCACAAAATAAAGAACAGTAGCAGTGTGCGTAAGGTGAAACCACAGAACTGGATGAAAATCTGAATGGATGTAAGTACATCAAAAGTGATACCGTGTAAATGAAGCTTAAATCATGTAGTTTTAGCGATCCTTATTTATTAGAAATATTTGTTGTCAATCGTAATTTTTTTAAAAACAAATGTAGGTGCCTCGACAGGCAATAGTAAAAAACGATTTTTTAGAGATTGCTGTCACGAATTGCTTGGGCATATGCCGCTACTGGCAAATCCAAGTTTTGCGCAATTTTCCCAAGAGTTGGGTCTGGCTTCGCTGGGAGCTTGTCAAGAAGACATCGATAAATTAGCCACAGTGAGTATTTTATTATTTTATTTAATAAAACGCAATATTTTTTCAAAAACATAAATACAGAATGCAGCAATAAATTATCTTCTTCTTCTTCTTCCTTCTTTAATGTAAGCAATTTGCCTGTTTTTATTCGTATCCTCTGCCGTTCAATTATTAGAAAGGTTGTCGCTCCATCTCTTGCAGGGTCTTCCAACGCTTCGGCGCCCTAAGGGCGACTTGTCTCTAGTAATTTTGACCATTCTAGAGTCATTCATCCCGTCTATGTGTTCGTTCCACTCTCTCTTTCTTCCCAGTATCCATTCATTTACATTGTCTATTTTACATGTTCTTCTAATGTCCTCGCTTCTCTCCCTGTCAAAAAGTGTTTTTCCAGCGATCCTGCGCACTATTTTCATTTCGGTGGTTTCTAATATTCTCTTTGTGTTCGATGTATCTGGTCTAGTTTCCGCTGTGTATGTTAATATAGGTCGGATGACCATCTTGTAGATTCGGGATTTGGTCTCGATTCCGATATATTTGTTTCGGAGGATTGTATCGTTCAGGTAAGCTTTTGCCGCTTGGTTTCTTGGTTTCTTACCTCCGCCTCGATGTCACCGTATACTGATATTTCTATGCCTAGGTATTTAAATTTAATCTCCTGTTGTATAATTTTATCATCCACAACCAGTTTGCATCTGATAGGTGTGTTTAAAGTGGTCATGCATTTCGTCTTTGCTGCAGATATCTTCATTTTTAGACTTATTGCCGTTGTGTTAAATTTGAATAGTAATCTCTGTAGGTCATCTTCGTTTTATGCAATCAGAACAGCATCATCGGCATAGCATAGGATTTTGACGTCCTTTTTCCCCATTTTATACCCTTTCAGGTTACGAGTGTTTTTTATTATTTCGTCCATAACGATGTTGAACAATAAGGGGCTAAGGGAATCTCCTTGTCGAATACCACTATTTACAGGAATTTCTTCGGTAGTTGTGCCATTAATTTTGGCTTGTATTTTGTTACTCTGGTAAATATTTTCGATGGTTTTAATAAAATATGTAACACAAAATTATAGTAATTTATGTAACAAGTTCGGAAAATATTATTATTTTGGACGAGTAGCCAAAATTCTAGGACGAGCCATAGGCGAGTCCTGGAAGTCTGCGAGTCCAAAAAAACTGTTTTCGGACGTGTTGCGTACACTATTTTTTTGGCAACCGTGTAGAATAACAAATCAATGAGTCACATTTTTTTATTATATTTCTTTGTAGTACAATATTTCGAACATTTTAATTCTTATTTGTATTAAATATTGAAATTCGAACACAAGTTAGGTACAAACAGAAACATTCTAATTCTTATTTATATTAATATTTCTATTAAAATTCGAGCAATTGCTAATATTGAAGGGATTCAATTTGTGTGAAATGCTTGGTATATTTAAATGGCTTTTGTTGAAGTCAGAACAAGAAGGTAAAGTTTGCGTTTCACACTGATTGTTTTCATCTGATAATTTTTGAATGTTCTTCGCAATTTTAATTTTGTTTGTAAGTCAATTGTTTATGTTTCAAAAATCATTAATTTCGTTTTGCTTACATTTATTTTTATTCCTTTGATTTACAGGGCATCATGCATAATATTAACCATCGCCTGCAACTCCTCTTCAGATGACGCTAATATGACTTGATCATCGGCGTAAAGAAGGCATTTAACGATCAAATCATTCATTTTCAATCCATACGCACTCTTTTTCAAATATTTTAAACATCGTCTATGTATAAGTTAAACAGCCATGGCGAAGCCACACCTTACACCTTTTTCGATGTTAAACCAGTCCGTGCAAGCTCCGTTTAACCTGACACAAGCAGTGGAATCCTAGTAATGTGATTTCAGTGTTCGTATTAAACTACCGCTTACCCCATACATAGACAATGTCGACCACAATTCACTCCTCACCACTTTGTCATAGGCCTTTTTCAAGTCTATAAAAGCGCAATAGACCTTCTGACTTCTAGCCAAGAACTTTTCGACAATACCTCGTAATAAAAAGACCTGATCCATACTGATCTCCTTCCTCTTTTAAATCCTGCTTGCACATCCCATATCATCTTCTCACTTTCAATTGTCACTCTTTAGGGTGTTTAAAAAGTGTTCTAATGTAGCTTTTGTTGTAGTTGTATTTTTTCACTGTGGAATTCGGCTTGGCCAAACAAGAAGGGGAATTAAAAGTGTACGGGGCCGGTCTGTTGAGCTCGGTGGCTGAATTGAAACATGCCATCGAATCCAAAGATAACGTTAGACGTTTCGATCCAGATCTGACCTGCCAACAGGAATGCATCATCACGGACTACCAATTGGGCTATTGGTATACGGATTCCTTCGAAGAAGCCAAAGAGAAGATGAGGTAAATATCGATATATTGGTAAATATTTTTCGTTAATTGTCGATTTGGTTTAAGAACGTTTGCTGAACAAATAAAGCGTCCTTTCGGCATCAGATACAACCCGTACACTCAAACAGTCGAAGTGTTGAGCAACGAGAGTAAAATCACCGCCTTGGTATCGGAATTGCGAGGCGATCTTTGCATCGTAAACAGCGCACTCAAGAAGATCAGCGCAAGAGATTCCACGTTGAACGTCGACCGCATCACCACGTTGCTGCAAACCGGATTGTTGATCGATAATACCGATCAACACTGCACCGAGAACGAATAGCTTTGTGCGCGAGTAAAAAACTATTCTTTTCTACGACGCTCTCACGATTCGGTCACTATCTGCATCAATATTCGTTGTCGATTTAAAACTTTTTATTTTGACCTGGCTGTAAAAAAATAATATTGTTCAATTGATTTGTTTGATCTGCGAGAAATATAATGCATATATTTATTGTAAAATAAAATTCATTTAAATGATTGTGTGTTTGTTTAACAAGAAAATTTCGATGTTGATAATTTACAATATCATTACGTGCTTGATGACATTAACCAATTCCAAAATTAAACCAATGACGTTAAAGATCATATTCGAAATGACTACTGACACTATTTTACTTTATCACTATAGAAGTTCTGATCAAGGTAGAAAGAGTGGAACAAGCAAATGAGTTTGTATACCTGGGTTCAAAGTTTACGAGAGATGAAAAGTATGACAGTGAAATTGAGCAAATGGTGTTGGCAGGAAAACAAATTAATGGGACACTGCATAGCATTATGAACAGCCAGAAAGTGTCAAAAAAGGCACATCTGGCTGTGCATAAAGGTGTATTAGTTCCTACTCTTATGTATGGTAGTGAATGTTGGGTTTGGCAGAAGAAGCATGAACATATGATTAATTCTGCGGAGATGAGTAGTTTAAGCAGTATAGCCGGAGTAACTCGGTTGGACAAAGTAAAAAATAGTGAGATAAGAGCACGCTGTGGTGTAAAAGAAGATGTGGTTACAAAGATAGATAAAAGAATGATTAGATGGTTTGGACACGTAGAAAGGATAGATGAAAGAAGATTGACGAAACAAATTTATAAGGCGAGTGTGAATGGACGGAAGTCGGTAAAGGTCGACCTCGGCGAACATCAATCTCGATCAGATCAACATTGTTTTGAAGAAAGGCTAGGTCAAGAGTACCAACAACCACGAGCATGCATGAGAGCAGTGATGAAAGTAGAGGAAGCAAAAGATGTGTGTAAGAACCGTAGCAAGTGGAAGGAAGTGCTCTCTGCCTACCCCTTCGGGAAAAAGTATGTATGTATCACTATAAACTACGAGCCCTAACCATTATATGTTCGTACGGTATTAAAATCTATATCTATATAAAATATTTTATGATTTTTTTCAATTTTGTATGTTTAGTACATTTTGAACATTTAATCATTTTATACAAAAAATACAAAAAAAATTGTTAAAACAGTAAAAACAAGGTAAAAAACTGTGAAAATTGAATGATAACATTTTAGTTGCTTTTAAAAAAAATATTAGTTATTTAATATGGCGAAACATCCCTTCGAGCTTTGATTTTGGCTTTAATAGGCAAGGGCATTGTTGCCGTAAGCTTTTGGCATTCTTCAGCAAGAAATGAGTCCCAAATTTCTTGAAGTTTCATACTTACACCCGGAGTAGTGCGTTGGGGATTATTTCTAAGGCACTGTTTCATTTTATGCCATTGTGTTTCAATTCTGTTGAGGTCTGGGCTGTTCGAAGGCCAGTCTAGTGTTAATCTCATTAACTGCAAGCCATGTTTTGTTGATTAAGTAGTATGTGAAGATTCACCATCTTTTTAAAAAATTATATTATCTTCATTAGAATATAACTTTTGAATGCTTGGAAATAAATATTCTGTTAAAATATTTTAATATTTCTGCGCATTTAACGTACTATCTATAAAATGTAATTTCCCCTTTGCTGACATGCATCCCCAAACCATAATTCCTTGATAAAACTTAACTGTGCGCTTTAGATAATCTTTATGAAATGCCTATGCTTTGTTTCTAATTACACGCTTCCTGCAATCACTCAAACTGATATCAAATTTTGACTCATCGCTAAATATCACTTTACTCCGGTCCTCAAAAGCTTTCTCTAGCCCAAGAAAAACGTTTCTTTTTTTGCTTTTGAGTTAACAAAGGTTTTACTGTCGCCTGCAAAGAAATACTCAAATATCAAGAATTATTTTAGCAACCTTTAAACACATCACAACTTTTAAAAACTGAGCCAAGATTTATGAATCCACTTCCGACACTACTCTTTGCTGATTCCAAGAAGAGGTAATTTTGCGCAATTTTGATCTTCTTTGAGCCTTGCAAATTTTTACCAAAAGTCTTCTATTTCTTTCAGTTACTAATTGTGAGCGTCCAGTACTTTTACCACGAACGTTAAATTACCAGTTTACCTGTATTTCTTAAAGATGTCTACAATTGTTGATTTTGATATTTCAAGATCAGAAGCAATTTGAGACATTGACTTGCCTTCTTTATGTTTTTTAACAATCAATTCTCGAATTTTTACCGGTGTGACTAATCCTCGGCCCATATTTACATTACAAAATGACAAATGTCAACTAGTAAACAAACCTAATTGGTTATATTTCACAGCCTACTTTCAAAATATTTAAATATCTTTTCACGTTGTCTAGCTGTCCGAACATTTAGAGGTCAATAAATTATGACACTTCACCACTATTGTTTGACATGATTCTTAATAAAAATAGAAAATACCAAAACACTTACACTAAACATACATTTATTTACCTAGTTTATAGAAAAAATGTGTTTGTTAGAATAAAATAATTTTTAAAGGATAATAAATTATTAATCGTCAAAAAATTTGTCCGTCCGAACATATAGTGGTTAGGGCTCGTATATCACTATATTATCACATATTTTTTTTTACTGAAAATAGTCGCAAAAGGGTAGACCTATCGTGTGGGCTGCGGACGGCCCGCACTGCGACTATTAGAAGAGGGAGGGATTATAGAAAGAAAATGATTGTGGACCCGCTTTTTAAAAAGTTGCAGGTCCTATTTTTTTGGCAAAAACTCATTTTGGAAGCTGAGACCGATCTGCGTGCCAAGTTCTTTGGCCGAATATGGCCAGTGGTGGTACAAGAGTTTTTGTTTTTCTGGAGCATCTGCCATGAAAATATCTGTAGAGTAATGTCTGGTCTGCAACTCTTCTTCTATGTTCTAGTGGGTGAAGGGTATTTGTGAGAGTTGAGCTGTTTATTAACCGAATTGCCCTTTTATGAATAGAATCTAGAAGACGAAGAGAATGCCTTGGTGCTGAACCCCAAATGTATGAGCAATACTCAAGTAGAGGTCGGATTTGAGCTTTGTACGTCGTCAAAAGTTAACCAGGAGTAAAAAACTTTCTAGCTTTCCACAAGCCTCTGGCTTGCTGACTTTGCGATGTTAGCAACATGGTCATGCCAAGACATATTATTAGACACCGTGAATCCCAAAATCGAGATGAAGGGACTTGGTTCAAGGGTATTGCCGGACATTGTAATGGAATGAATTGAGGAATTCACTTTCTTGGAAAACGTGGCGCTTTGTGTTTTCTATGCGTTGAACTGAACAAGATTGTTGGTTCCCCACTTAACGATTGCTTCAAGATCTTCATTGATGGAATTAACCTGTTCCTGCCTGAGTCTATTTGTATCATTCACCGAAAGTGATCGATGGGATGTGAAAGTTAAGACAACTGTGCTGTCGTCTGCGAAACTGTAAATGGGTCTCGTGGTGGTTTTCAAGAGGTCATTGATGTGTAAAAGAAATAGGATGGGGGACAGGATGGAACCCTGGGGGACCCCGGCATTGGTTTTAAACGCATCAGAAGAAGTATCGTCAACTGCCAGATGTAAAGAGCGATCTTGCATGTAGCTCAAGAGCCATTGGCGCAGTTTGGTTGGGAGACCGTAGGCAGATAATTTACTTAACAATGCCTGGTGCCAAACGCGGTCAAAGGCTTTAGATATATCCAAGGCTATTGCACGAGATTCACCAAACTTCTCAATAGTATTCGTCCAGAGCTGAGTGATATAAGCCAGCAAATCTCCGGTAGACCGAAGTTGTGTATTAATACTTATGGAAACTACATAAAGAACTCAAATTCCATTTATACATAAATATATTCCAAGATTTCAAAAGCAACGGCCAACTTGTAGACACTTCTTATATTTTTTAAATTTTTAATTGGAAATGGCAACAAAAAAAATTTTTAACTCCCCGAACGTATAATTGTGTATTCATAATATAGCAATTAATTTTTTTGCGTTCGCATGACTCGCTTATAAATACTAATTTTTTTAAACATAAAGTTCTTGTAATTATTTAAAAGCTTTTCATTTGATTTTGTACAAAAAAAAAGAAGTAAATAGCCTCGGGATTTGGAAAATCCGTGTATTCAAGATTTCAGTTCGAAACGGTGTGATAATAAAAAGATAAATAAGCATATTTAGTCGTGTTTAACGAGTGTTTGAATAAGAAATGGCGAGTGTTACTTCATTTTTATTCATATTTATGGGATGTTATTTCGAAATCAGCGAAGGTATGTTTAAAGGCTTATTTAAGGAGGTTTAAGCGTTAGGAGGAAATCATGAAAAACATTTAAAATAATTTTTGTTCATTTTGATTTTTTCTGAAAAAATTTAAGGTGATTAGGAAGCTCATTAATTATTAAATCTAATAATTTTAACATGTAATTTTTTTCAAAGTATTGGGAGGAAAGGTAAAATTTATAAACTATTGTAAAGAGAATTGTCAGAGCTTTCAAAAGACATCTTATTCGACCCCCAACCATTTAAAAATTTTGGGATAATTCTTACTCTCGCTTGGGATTAAAAGTGGTGAAGTCAAAAATACCGGAAAGTGATAGTGTTTGTTCCCCTTTAAACAAAAATCGACCGGTCTGAGCGTTTTTCTAAAATGTTGACGAGGTTCCTGCAAATGGCTCTGTTTCGTTTTCGGTTGACCACCCTGTATTTTAACACAGTCTGATAGCACAATTTTTAAATTTGATAATTTTATTTTTCATACAAATCTGAATTCTGAACACAATCTTATTTTATAACCTTTATTTATCTTGTAATCATATGTTTAATTTTGACATTAATATTTATAATGACGTTTCTAGAAATTTTAATCAAGCCGAGTAGTTACGGGGCTGCCCGAAGCTTTCGCATCACGGCACCGACAAGCGCGCCATTAGATGTTTTACATAAAAAAATATTAAAAGTTTTTATTTCACCAATTTTAATTTTTAAATTAATTTTATAATTTTTTACTTATTCAATTATAAAGTTTGCTGTTTCTTAATTTTTTCACCTATTTACTTTTAAGTTTTGACACAACATCCAAAAGTTTATCGATCAAATTTAAATAATTAAATAAAATAATCGATTTATAATAATAAAAAATGATTTAGAAATAATAACAATATTATGTTGAAAAATCTATTGAATAAATTTTTTTACATTAAGTATTTCCTCCTAACGCTTCAACCTCTTTAAAAATAGTAATAGTAAAAATATGAGGTATTTTAAAAAAATGGAACTGTTAACTTGTTTACTTTGATTAAATTTTCAAATTTTAACGATCGAAATAAGAACGATACATATACAGAGGGCAATATAAAATGCCATAATCAGCAAGTTTTTATCATTTTCAGAATGTTTTGTCAATGATCAAAGAGGCGTCTGCACATCCTTAAGCAATTGTCCACAGTCAGTCAATTTACTTCTACGCGGAGAAGCCAACTTTTGCGAATTCAAAGAATTTTTAATTTGTTGTCCTAGGTTACATTTTCTAGCCACTGGCGAACTATTAGCAAAACCACCACCTCCAACACCACCTACCGATCGAAGAGGTTCGCTAAATAAAAAATACAGCCATCCACATCCACCCCCACCTGACGGACCACGAGTTCCACCTTCGAATGGTTGTAGGCCTTCATTGAACAATCGCATAGTTCTGAATCTTACTTCAAACAATCAAACAGTTTCACCATTTATGAATTTCAGACCTCCATCTTCACCCGACGATGATTTTGTACCACCCCCCAACAATATAAATTTTTTATCAATCATCAATTACAGACCTCCGCCTCCACTTCCACCTGCCGATGATTTTGTACTACCACCAAATCATCTAAGAAAACATAACAAGCCTCCACCTCCACCTGAAGATGATTTTGTACCACCACCAAACCGTCTTGGAAAACGTAACAGGCCTCCACCTCCACCTCCAGCCGATTATGATTTTGTACCACCACCAAACCATTTAAGAAAACGTAACAGGCCTCCACCTCCACCTCGACCTTTACCTGACGATGATGACGACGATTTTTTACCTCCACTTAATCCTCTAAGAAACCGTAATATGCCTCCACCTCCACCTCCACCTCCACCTGTCGATAATGACGGTGATTTTTTACCGCCATCTTATCCTTTTAAAAACCATAACAGGCCTCCACCTCCACCTCCACCTGACGATGATGACAACGATTTTTTACTTTCACTTAATTCTCCAAGAAACCGCAACATGCCTTTACCTCCACCTCCACCTGTCGATAATAACGGTGATTTTATACCACCACCTAATTCTTTTAAAAACCGTAACAAGCCTCCACCTCCACTTCCAGCCGATGATGATTTTGTACCACCACCAAATCGTCTAAGGAAACGTAACAGGCCTCCACCTCCACCTCCACGTTCAGCTTATGATGATTTTGTACCACCACCAAACCATTTAAGAAAACGTAATAGGCCTCCACCTCCACCACCACCTCTACCTGACGATGATGACAACGATTTTCTACCACCACCTAATCCTCTAAGAAACCGTAACAACCCTCCACCTCTACCTCCACCTCCACCTCCAACTGTCGATGATGACGATGATTTTGAACCACCACCAAACAATATTAGAGATACAACCAGTTTAAATTACCAACTTTTTTCTCCATCTAATGATCAAACAGTTATGTCTAACGAGGATGTTAAATTTCCAGCACCACGTAAAAATCGAAGAGTTCCACCTAACATAGATTATAGGCCTCCACCTCCCCCCAGCGATAGAAGAAATCCTCATTATAATAGGTTTGCTGACCCACGTAACAATCAAAGGGCTCCACAAAACAAAGATTATAGGCCTCCACCACCACCACCACCCCCAGAACCTTATGATGATTCCAAACTACCATTCAACGTAGAATACAGGCTTCACCCTTCACCAGTCGACGAATTTAAACCTGCAGCTAACGACATTTTTAGACGTCCACCTCCACCTAACGGTAATAAAGTTCCACCTAATGATCATTCACTTCAACCTTACGTGGAATCGACCACTTTGGATCTAACTCCTTATTACGTTAATGATGATATTGAGGCCAATTCGTCAAGTAATTTGGAACCTAAAAAGATATTGATGGATACGCGGATAAGTATAAAAAGTAAAGTTTACATGAAATATTTGTGCGAAGGATGTTTAAAAATATATGTCATTTCGTTTTCAGAGTGTATGGAGTATTATCCTTACAATGGCTTTAGAATATTCGTCAAAGGTGGACAAAAATCGCTTCCGAAACAATACCCGCACATGGTAACAACTTTTTTTTATTTAATACCCACAAAAGTTTTTAGTAGACCAAACATTATCGAAATACTTACTTTTACACATTCGACAAATGACAATTGATAACTTTAACATTTAATGCGAATCCGCGGTAGCGATGAAAACCAACCAACGTTTCTTTCGGCTAAATTAATTAACGTATTTGACATTTGACCAGTGACAGTTAATGCCAGGATCGTATTAAGAACAATTCTATTTTTAAATTATTTTAATGGTGAAATGTACTTTTAGGCGCTTGTCGGCTTTGGAAACGAAAGTGACAAGCAATGGCTGTGCGGAGGATCTTTGATTAGTTTGAATTTTATAATGACTGCAGCTCATTGCGTTAATTCGGAAGAATAGTAAGAGTAATTTTGTTGTATGCGTGCGAATTTCAGGATAGGAAAAGTATTTTTTTTTAGCGGAGCTGCACGGTGGATCCATTTAGGCGATTTGGACTTATCTACAGACAAAGACGATGCTAAACCTCAGGAATTTAAAATTAAAAGGACGATTGTGCATCCCGATTTTAAATATCCTTTAAAATACAACGATATAGCATTAATGGAATTAGATATGGATGTTACCCGAACAGCGTACGTGTCTCCTGCCTGTTTGCAAACGACAAAACAAATAAACGGTGAGACTATTTAAAAAAAAAAACGTTTTATTATTTTGACCACATTGTAGATACGACGATGTCCGCCGCAGGTTGGGGAAAAACCGATTTTGCTGGAGAAGCCAGCAGTTTTTTGATGTATCTAGATTTAAACGAAGTCGCGTCTGAAAAATGTAAAACATCTTACGAAGTATCCAGTGCACTACCTTACGGCATTGTTGGTGATATGATGATCTGTGCAGGTGGCGAAATAGGCAAGGATACCTGTCAAGTAAGTATAATCATTTCCGTTTTCCCATAAAAGTTTTTATTCATAAAAAAATTTAAAAACCTTAATAAAAACCTTACTACCTTGGAATATTTAAAATATTGGCTAATTTAGTCTAAAAAATTTTAAGAGCAGACCAATTAGGAAACTAATGCTAATTCAACAGCAATAGAAAAAAGTCTAAATGCAGTTCCATTGACCAACAATACGTCTTAAAAGTCTGTATACAGATAAAAATTCCACAGATAGACTCACCAACTAAAAGTAACCTAGAAACATAAGAGGTAGATTTATTAACTACATTACATTACATTACAATCTTGCGGTTGGGCCTTTGGTATCGGCACCTATTTCACCAAGATCTTTTGTTTCCCTGTGTCTACCGCTGTGTCTTCAGGGCATCAGAATTCTAGTCCGCTGATTTTGGCAAACCTTAGGGTTTCTGTTGGCCCTGTCTCTTTTAGATCGCTTGGATCCATAGTCATCCGGCCCCAGGTTTGATACCTGTACCCGGCTAGCATCGAGCAGTGACACAGAATGTGTATACTGCTCTCCTCCTTTCCGCATAGTCGGCAGTTTTTCTCGGCCGCCAGCTTAAGTTTGAAGAGGTGCGCCCTTAGTGCGATGTGTACTGTGAGCAGGCCAAGCGTGCTGCATAGTCTACTCCGGTCCATCGTCCAGAGTGCGTCAGCCCTCTTCTGGAGAGGTTTTTTCATTAGCCGTTTTGATATTCTGCAGCCAGTATTTGCATTCCACTAAGCAATATGTTCTTGTTCAAGGATTAATTTCAATAAATGTTTTGCTTCGGCAATTGGCAATCCGACCAACTGACTTCTTGGTTCCACCAGGGTCCCGTTTATTGCCAGTTCATCGGCTACCTCGTTGCCGTTTATCCCTGTATGCACAGGAACCCATCTAAGAGTGACTTTGTTTACCGTCGCTAACTCAGTGAGGGCTTGCATGCAGTCCCACAACACCGATGATGTTGTGGTGTTACTCACGAGTGCCCCAATGGCCGCGCGACTGTCAGTGAGAATATCAATCTCATTGTTGGTCACTCTGTTTTCTGTCATGTATAGTATAGACCTCAGCCTGAAAGACCGAGGCGTATTTTCCCAGAGGTATGCTTACAGCTAACATTTAGATCAAAAAGTTCTTAGGTAGACTTGATGGCCAGTCAACTAATATTATAATCTGGCAATTTGGTGCTTTAAATTTTTAGAGAAAAAATTACTGGCAATCAACGAGAGTCAAAAACATGACCACTGGCCCACAAAGCATCTAGGAAGACTTACCAGTTAGCCAGAAGTTTAAAATCGATAAAAACAGACTAACAGAATATCCAAGAGATATAATTCGTTTGAATATAATTAGCCAATCATCTAAAACTTGAATGATTGGTACACGAGTGTTTAAAACATTTAGAACCGGTCCAGAAATATATTAATCATAATAGAGAGGGGGGGTAAAATAAGTGGAAATATTGGTTTTTTAAATTGAATTGATTTTTTCCTTTTTAGGGTGATTCCGGCGGCCCACTTCAAGTGGTCAACAGTTACAGGACGGGTGCAACTGCAGTGTCTACTATAGTGGGAATCACATCGTTCGGAAAGGCTTGTGGTCTAACTAAAAGTCCAGGAGTGTATACGAGAGTATCTTATTACGTCAATTGGATCGAGAGTATAGTTTGGCCCGAAGAGTACAGTAAATCGGGGTATCGAAACGTCAAAAGTGACACCAGAAATTTGAAATTAAGTAAAATCATTAATTAGGTTATTTAGGAAAAGTCAAGAAGATAAACTTTGAATGTTAATAAAAAAATCAAACGTGTTCTGTAGTTTTTATAATACTTAAATACTGGCCCATTAAAGATTTTGGAGTCGTTCCGAAATAAACGTGCAGGAATCATTTCCCACCTTTAAATTTGATCGATATAATTATGCTCTTACATCATCTTGCAACAATGACGTTGTCAATAATTAACAAGAATATTTGATTATTATTAAATTATAAAAATGATGCAGGAATCTACTAGGTGTGTATTTATGTTGTTTTTTATAAACGATTGAACATAAAATGGTGGTTTATTAGCACTAAGTATCTAATCTATACATATAAAATGCTTTGTCCTGAATTACTGACTGACGGATCAACGCACAGCCTAAACCGCTGATCGCAGAGACCTGAAACTTGAAGGGTGTGTTCTTTATATGACGTAGGCATCCGATTAGAAAGGATTTTTCGAAATTCTATCCACAAGGGGGTGAAAAACGGGGACAAATTTTGTATGGGATAACGTGATTCCTTGGTTCAATCTACTTCAAATTTTGCATAAACATTCTTTAACAGCATTGATGGAAGACGATTTTCGTATTTTATTGAAACTCATCGCCTAACGGGGTTAAAAAGGGGTAGAAAGTTATTTTGGGGGTGATTTGCAACGAAGTTGATATCAATACTTTTTAGTTCTTTTGAATTAAATTACATTTTATTTTGACACATGTTTAAAAACTCAATCCGATTTATTCAACAAAAGTTTAACACACATAAAAGCTTGGTGCAATGCAATACTCTTTAAAATTGGATCGTTAAACGGTCATGGCAGAAGCAGAAGAAGTATATTAATAAACCATTAACTGTTTTTAGTTGGTAATCTTGTATTTGCTTCCTGCTCGAATAATGTTTGAGATATCGATTCTTACCAATCGAAACTCCTTGATCGAATCATGCCAAAGTTTCGATATTCGTCAGAGATGTGCCGTGATAAACATGATTTCGCAATTTAAAACAGAAAACGATGATTTATAAATACTTAGTTGTGAGAAATAAGTAGTCGTATTGTGGCATATTTTCACTTTATTTTTATCGTTTAAATCGTGGCAACCTTGTTTTAAAGCAGTTCATCGTTGCGTAAATAAAGTGCATTTAAAGTACAACTGCATAGCGAAAGTATAGTTATTATCGAACGGGACTGCAAACAAAATGTTGTTAAATCATTTTACAATTATTATTATATCGTTGTCGATATTTGGCTTTTTAGTGACGGAATGTTTAGGTCTTAATATTTTGGCGATAACTCCGCACATCGGAAAAAGTCATCAATTAGTTTTCGAACCGCTTTTTAAAAAATTAGTTTCCAACGGACACAGGCTCACTTTAATAACTCGATATCCAATCGTGGTCGATTCACCGCATTGGCGGATCATTAACATTTCTCCGGATCAAAATAACAATACGGAATTATTTAGTTTCAATCTATTGACAGGTAAGAAAAACATTTTATACTTTATACGAACTCAGTTGGACAACGCAAAAATCGGGGTACGGTCAATAATGCCACGTCGAGCATTAAGCTAATGCTAAACTGAACCGTTTGTAATTGATTACTCCCGGTATTGTCCACATGGACTGTCGGCAAACCTTTTGTGATTCTATGCATCTTATTGGATAATTCTTAACCCTAATTGGCCAAATTTTTCTCATCGCAAAAGTCGATGCCGGCAAAAAACAAATCAGTGTTTACACAACTATTTACCAGTGCCGTGTTGTTATAAATACATATTTTTCCGTTTTATACATACCAATTATCTTGTTTTCTGTTTTATTGGAGTATCTGTTATATAGTTAGTAACATAGAAATACCTTTTAAAAACTACACAAAAAAATTGTTGGAACTAGTGAAACAACAAAATTTAAAAAGAGAATACGTCATAGACAAACTTTTTTAATCTTACGGTCATACAGTTTTGCGTTTGCCTCCATATTATTGTGTATTCAACCCTATTGAACTGGTCTGGGCTGCTTTAAAAAACAAATTACGAAAGTGTAATCAAGCTCCTCAATTAAGCGATTCTGTTTTAACAAATATAAGAAAAGTAATTGTTGAACTCGCCGAAACTGACTTATGGACAAATTGTGTTAACCACGTCAAAGAAAAAGAAAAACAATATTGTATTTTGCCACAAATCGAACCGATAGTGATAAATACCCAAGAAGACTCAAGTACTGATGAGTGTTTCGATAGTGACTAATGTATAATAGTGTTTCGTTTAGGGTGGTCACCTTATCAAGTCAAAAAATACTTAGTTAGTTTTTGAAAAAAATTTAAAATGAGTTTAAAAATACATGCCAATCTATAAACCCAATTAAATAAGTTTTGAATTAAAATAGGTATACTCCAAAATCCCTTATATTCATAAAAATACATTTCAAAATATTTACTTTATTGAGAACATTGTTAACCCAATATCTATTTAATGCAGTAAAACTACTATTAAAATATCTGTTGTGACGCCTATGCAACAACAAAGTTCGGCAAGCCGACGGATGAAATGTTGTTTTTATACTTATCTATCTGACTTCGTAAGAACTATATCAGTTACAACGACTAAAATGGCATATTGTTTAACGAGCACCACTAATATGCTGCAAATCATACTCGTGGGAAATAAATATTTCGTGTGACATACACCATACTTTTTCTACAGCTATTATTTTACAACAGAAACTTAAATATCATACATTTTAATTGTAATTAACATTTCCGTTTAGGTAAAATTAAAAAGTAACATATTAAATGACTAAACAATATTCTGATTTAAGTTTTTTAAAAGTTACTTATTCACAATAATCTCGATGAAGTTGACGCTTTCACCTATTCGTTTTACCAATCTGTGAAAGATTTCTCTTTCCATACTTCTTGAGTTACAGTAAATTTACACAAATCTGCGCACAACGAAAACATTCGAATAACCATCCGGTCGGCGACGACGAAATTTTTAGTAATCGTGAGTCTCAAGTACAATCGGAGGAAGAAGTTTACGAATGTGAAGTATATTCAGCCGAATATTTGTTATTTTAGACGCTAGTCGCCCGCCAAGCTACTTCTGTTGCACTGTAAATACTATATGCCTGATTCGCGGCTACAGTTATGTATGAAGAAGTTAGTTCGTCTTCGTCACTTTCACTGCTAATCATAACTTTCAACAAGTTTTGGTAAAACTAAATCGACAGAGCTCTCTTCTTAAGTTTAAAAAAATCAGTTTTGTATTAAATATATACATACATATAGTCACGCCTTTTTCTCGTAGGGGTAGGCAGAGACCAATTCCGCTACGATTCTTACACACATCTTTTGCTTCCTCTACTTTCATCAGGGCTCTCATGCATGCTCGTCGATTGTTGGTACTCTTGACCTGGCCTTTTTTTAAAACAATGTTGATCTGATCGAGATCGATGTTCGCCGAGGTCGACCTCTACTGACTTCCGTCCATTCACACTTGCCTTATAAATTTGTTTCGTCAATCTTCCTTCATCCATCCTTTCTACGTGTTCAAACCATCTAAGCATTCCTTTATCTATCTTTGTAACCACATCTTCTTTTACACCACATCGTTCTCTTATCTCACTATTTTTTACTTTATTCAACCGAGTCACTCCGGCTATACTTCTCAAACTACTCATCTCCGCAGCATTAATCCTATTTTCATGCTTCTTCTGCCAAACCCAACATTCACTACCATACATAAGTGTAGGAACTAACACACCTCTATGCACAGCCAGACGTGCCTTTTGTGACACATTCTGGCTGTTCATAAAGCTATGCAGTGCCCCATTCATTAGTTTTCCTGCAAACACCCTTTGCTCAATGTCACTGTCACACTTTCCATCTCTCGTAAACTTGTATTACAGTCGTAGCAAAATTATTACTTCGTATCTGAAATCGCTGTTAGCATTCTTAGATAATCTTAAATATTAGTATTTCGATAACGTGTTCGAATTTATCGTAAATCATGCCGATAAGAAATTATTTTACGCGAGGAATGTACCTAATACTGAAAAGTTTCAGTTACTTTTAACGTTGTATTAAACTTGAAAACAGAATGAAACCTAAAAAAATGTGAACCGGATCCACCTTTTTGTTTGTTATTTTAAAATAAAGATGGTGTCATCGAACCTGGCATTAGAAACAGAATATCATCCAGCTCAGTTGCCAGCTCAAGCCAAACGTACTAGTTTTTCCAAAGCAAAAGTATTTCTCACTCTCGTTAATATTTTTTATCTCGACAGTGGAGTACCCAAATGCTGACGTCACGCGATGCAAGGTTTCCAAACAAAAATAAATTGCTTTGAAAATCCCAAACATTTTTTTTAAAAGTTTGGTTGCGCGTTTAAAAACGATAAAATATCGGTGGTCTCGGTACGACCCGAGAGGTCCACACGACTAACTTCCCAGTGGAAAGAATAAGAAAAGACTATATGTTTTGTTGTTAAATTTATTATTATTAAAAATATTGTCATCATAGTTTACATACAAATATTCCTAACATGCCATAATAATCATATTTCAGTTCCCGCTGTCAAAAAAAAAACATTAAAAAGATCTTAAAATTCTGTATTAAAAATAATATAATTTATAAATTGCAAAATTCAGGTAGTTTCTTTATCTATCTTTGTGACCACGACTTCTTTCACACCACAGCGTTGCCTTATTTCACTATGCTTCACTTTATCCATAAAAGTCCCTTCGGCTATACTTCTCAGGTAATTCATCTCCGTAGCATTAATCTTATTTTCATGCTTCTTCTGCCAAACCCAACATTCACTACCGTACATAAGTGTAGAGATTAGCACTCCTCTATACACAGCCAGTCGTGACATTTTTGACCCGTTCTAACTGCTCATAAAGCTATTTATTTGTTTCCCTGTCAACACCCTTTGCTCAATGTTACAGTCATACGTACCGTCTCTCGTAAACTTTGAACCCAAGTATACAAACTTATTTACTGGCTCCACTCTTTCTTTTTTAATCAGCACCACGCATTGTTTTATGCTTTCTTCTCTTTTAAATACCATTACTTTCGTCTTGATTACATTTACAAATACAAAGTAAGTGCTTATTTATTTATAACCATACTTACATACACATCCCTATCCAACACTTTTTTCGATGTTAAACCAGTCCGCGCATCCAATCTATTAGATTTTCAAAGCTATTTATTTTTGTTTAAAAACCTTCTTAAAAATCGCGCATTGCGTGACGTCAGACTTGGGTAATCCATCACTTCACAAGTTATTTTTTAAGGTACTAGATTGGACCGATATAAATGCCCTGTGATATTGGCATTAGCGGCAGACATTGCCTGCTCTGAGGGACTGTCACATCCGAATCTTCAAAATTTCGTTGAGGAAAAGAATAAGTTCGATGTCGTGCTCGTCGAAATGTTTAATACAAATTGTTTTATGGGTGTAGCTAAAAAATACGACGCTCCTATCATCGGTAAGTCTGCCAGTGTGTAATTTACATTAAAAATGCTTCATCGCTGTGTTGTAGACCGAAATTATAAACTTATTAACCTCAATAAATGATTAGGTATTTCAGGTTTGTCAAATGTGTGATTATAGCGCTGATTATTTTAATATCTCTCTTATTTAAAGTCGAGTATGATGTAATATCCGGGTAAAAATAATTTTCTTCCTTAAAAAAACTAATGCATTATTCAGAATCCTTTTAGTAAAAAAATCATATAATTGACAGGTTTACATTCGTCCTGTTGGATGCCGTGGATGTACCAATGGTTTGGGATACCGTACAATCCTGCAACGCTAACTAATCACTTCTTGGGCAACAATTACCCGATGGATTTTCTGGAAAGGCTCGAAAGTACAGTCATGCATATTTTCACGAACATCCTATATACAGTGCGAATGGGATGGACGGGTGATTCGATGTCGAGGAAATATTTGGGAATCGATTTGTATCGAAACGGCGACATCATGAAACAAATAAGTTTGTTGCTGATAAATACGCATTTTACCCTTAATCTACCGACGCCTCTAGCTCCTAATACGGTGGAGATTGGTGGGGTCCACGTGGATTCTCAACCGCTTCAAAAACTACCTCAGGTAATAAACTTGCCGTTATTTTTGATAGTAATAGTTCTACACTTACATTTTTTTAATGAGCAACAAAATTTCCCATTTTAAAGGAAATGGAAAAATTCGTGAATGAATCCAAACATGGTGTCATCTACATGAGCATGGGCTCGACGATTCGGGGGGATACTTTTCCAGAAGAAAAAAAATGGGCGTTCTTGAAAGCTTTTTCCAAACTTCCGCAGAGAGTTATATGGAAATGGGAGGGAGAAATGAAAAATAAACCTGACAATGTATTCATCACTCGTTGGGCACCGCAACGAGACCTTTTGTGTAAGTTATCAGCGATCTTAGCGCCCTCTGTGTTCTACGAAACTTTTTGTTGTCAGGTCATCCGAACGTGAGAGTATTCATCAGCCATTCCGGTCTTCTGGGTACCGTGGAGAGCGTCGATTGTGGCAAACCGATGCTCCTGTTGCCCCAATTCGGTGACCAATTCACCAACGCCGTTTCAGTGCAGACAGTTGGAGGAGGATTGGCATTTACTTTGAAAAATGTCGACGAAAACGTGTTACTTGACGCGTTGAAGAAGTTGCTCAGTCCGCAGTAAGTTTTTATTAGCAACGCGTCGAATTTTAAAGTACATGGTAATTGTTAATATTTTCAGATTTGCTCGATCTGCTCAATCCTTATCGAAAAGATTTAAGGACCGTCCGTTGTCTCCGATGGACACCGCCATCTATTGGATAAATTACGTAGTGAAACACAATGGGGCACATTTTATGAAAACGGCAACTGTCGATATGCCCATCTACCAATATCTACTGCTAGATGTCACCGCAGTATTGATATTATTTTCTTGCCTTGGTGTTTACCTGTTTTATTTGTTCCTTTCAAAGGGTATTAAATTATTCAGGAAGAAAAACAATAAAATAAAAACCTCCTAATGGTTATTTTAAGTAAAGTTGGAAATAATTATAGTACCATTAAATATAATTTTTATTTGAAGGCCATCGAAATTCAAATTAAGCATGAGACTTCAATTACGTCCTATTTCCTAAAACCAAAGATGGGATCCTTTTTCTTAATTGTAACCGTTATTATATATTTGTTGCTTTTACTTTATTTACCGTTCTGTAATTTATACAAGAAAATAGTCGTATCCGCTAGTAAAGTATCTTTTGCGCGTCACCTCGTGTTTTTTTTTAAATCCCGGAAATAGTATTTTTTATTAATAATTTTTTTGTTCTGATTTCACATTTTTAGCTAAAATTGACAGAATGGTAAAAAAATACAACATGTAGTTGTAAGGGAGGCAAATGATTTTGTAAACATGCAGCTGCTATATATATTTACGTAAATTTTTAACGACTCCTTTGAATAGAAATTTCTTATTGAATTACAATAATATTGAACAAAATGTTTCGTTTAAAGGTTAAATATTAATAATTTATTATAATTTTACACATTATTTTGTTCCACGTACTGTAATAACCTCAAATTGACATTCTGTATTTTGGACAAAAATAACTATTTACGTTAAACTTTTCTCCAGCTTTTTTTTAACAAAACGGAAAATATATTTTTCATGTAGCACAGCACTTCCGTTGTGTTCGCCTTTTTTCCATTTTATATAACGGTAGCTCTTTTTTACAATCCATTCACTCTGTTTCACTTTTCACTGATTCAACTTGGCGTGCTATGACTTGAGCTTTCATTCGACTGCCATATTTCGATTTGTACTCAATTAAAGAAGATTGGGATCCTTGTTGTAATTCTTACTTTTTATGTAAGAAAAAAGACATTTGCAACTTTTTGTTTTAATTATTTTGTATTTGTTTTCAACCGTAATTTATTAAAAGGTTATTTAAATTGTAATTATTAATGTTCATCAATAACTAATATTTGCATTATATTTTCAAATAAATGAAATGTCTAAAAGAGTTTTATTTCATATATACATAAAATAAAGGTATTTATTCATAAGTATTTTTACTGGTACATTCCCAGACGGAAGTTATAGAAAAAGGTCCGATTTTGCAAATCCCGCATTTTGACATATCTCCACATTTCAAGGTGTGTGTGCGTGTGCGTGTGTGTGCGTGCGTGTGCGTGCGTGTGCGTGCGTGTGCGTGCGTGTGCGTGCGTGCGTGTGCGTGTGCGTGCGTGCGTGTGCGTGCGTGTGCGTGCGTGTGCGTGCGTGTGCGTGCGTTTGCGTGCGTGTGCGTGCGTGTGCGTGCGTGTGCGTGCGTGTGCGTGCGTGTGCGTGCGTGTGCGTGCGTGTGCGTGCGTGTGCGTGCGTGTGCGTGCGTGTGCGTGCGTGTGCGTGTGCGTGCGTGTGCGTGTGTGTGTGTGTGTGTGTGTGTGTGTGTGTGTGTGTGTGTGTGTGTGTGTGTGTGTGTGTGTGTGTGTGTGTGTGTGTGTGTGTGTGTGTGTGTGTGTGTGTGTGTGTGTGTGTGTGTGTGTGTGTGTGTGTGTGTGTGTGTGTGTGTGTGTGTGTGTGTGTGTGTGTGTGTGTGTGTGTGTGTGTGTGTGTGTGTGTGTGTGTGTGTGTGTGTGTGTGTGTGTGTGTGTGTGTGTGTGTGTGTGTGTGTGTGTGTGTGTGTGTGTGTGTGTGTGTGTGTGTGTGTGTGTGTGTGTGTGTGTGTGTGTGTGTGTGTGTGTGTGTGTGTGTGTGTGTGTGTGTGTGTGTGTGTGTGTGTGTGTGTGTGTGTGTGTGTGTGTGTGTGTGTGTGTGTGTGTGTGTGTGTGTGTGTGTGTGTGTGTGTGTGTGTGTGTGTGTGTGTGTGTGTGTGTGTGTGTGTGTGTGTGTGTGTGTGTGTGTGTGTGTGTGTGTGTGTGTGTGTGTGTGTGTGTGTGTGTGTGTGTGTGTGTGTGTGTGTGTGTGTGTGTGTGTGTGTGTGTGTGTGTGTGTGTGTGTGTGTGTGTGTGTGTGTGTGTGTGTGTGTGTGTGTGTGTGTGTGTGTGTGTGTGTGTGTGTGTGTGTGTGTGTGTGTGTGTGTGTGTGTGTGTGTGTGTGTGTGTGTGTGTGTGTGTGTGTGTGTGTGTGTGTGTGTGTGTGTGTGTGTGTGTGTGTGTGTGTGTGTGTGTGTGTGTGTGTGTGTGTGTGTGTGTGTGTGTGTGTGTGTGTGTGTGTGTGTGTGTGTGTGTGTGTGTGTGTGTGTGTGTGTGTGTGTGTGTGTGTGTGTGTGTGTGTGTGTGTGTGTGTGTGTGTGTGTGTGTGTGTGTGTGTGTGTGTGTGTGTGTGTGTGTGTGTGTGTGTGTGTGTGTGTGTGTGTGTGTGTGTGTGTGTGTGTGTGTGTGTGTGTGTGTGTGTGTGTGTGTGTGTGTGTGTGTGTGTGTGTGTGTGTGTGTGTGTGTGTGTGTGTGTGTGTGTGTGTGTGTGTGTGTGTGTGTGTGTGTGTGTGTGTGTGTGGGGAGAAGGGGGCGAGCGTTCGGAACTATTTTTCGTCTCGAAGTGGGACCAATTGCATTCGACACATAATTACGCAACATACACTATCATTGTCGTGAAACAATAGAATGAGATTACCTCTTTCACAATTTAGAACTTTCCGAGGTGATTTGTGTATTCTATGATTCATTATATTCTCGTTTTGTTTTGTTTCACTTAAGCAAACTTGTGTTCAGAAGTTTCCTTGTTGTTATTCTTTAGAATTTAAAAATGTTTTGCGTAAAAAAAAGATAGCACATAAAATTTATAAGACTGCGAGGACTCGCGAATGTTATGCAAAATTCAGTTAGCTAAGAACTCAATGCAAGCATCTGTCAAACGAGTGCTATGTTAGGTATGTATGTTTTACTGAACATTCTATTCAGAATAATGTACAGGCTTTTTGGAAATTTGTTAAAAGTACACGTGAAATTAATAATATTTCTGACTCAATGACACTAAATGATTCAGTTGCTTCCTGTGGTAATAATATTGCAAATTTATTTGCTGATCACATTTCATCTGTGTATACTAATAAAAATCCAAGTCATAGTGGTAACCAGATTCTACCTATGTTGTGTATATCAAAATACTATATTCCTATATTGAACATTAATAAAGGACCGGGACCTGATGATATTCCACCCATTTTTCTGAGATAATTCAGTTTCATCCTTTCTCGACTCCCATTTCATATTTTTAATAAATCTTTGCACTTAGGCGAGTTTCCTGACCTATGGAAACTTTCTTACGTTACACCAATATATAAATCAGGCAATAAATCTGAAATCAAGAATTACCGCCCTATATCAATTCTTAGTACCATACCTAAACTCTTTGAGAGCATTATTGCAGATTATCTTAGCTATGACTCTACTGGGGTTTTAAACTCTCAGTAATTTGGTTTTTCCTCAGGCAAATCGTCAGAACTTAGTTTATTAACATATGTTGACTTTCTCTCTGAGTCGCTTGAGAGGGGACTGCAGGTTGATTCCGTGTATTCTGATTTTCGCAAGGCTTTTGACAAGGTGAATCATGGTCTTCTGCTTCAGAAGCTTGATTTTCTTGGCATTGGTGGTTCAGTCTTGCGGTGGCTTCGCAGTTACTTAACCAATAGGGCTCAACATGATTTTACTGGTGTTAGTTCAATTAAACTTTTGTATTTTTCGTTAGTCAGGTCACACCTTGATCTCCTCATTACTTAGTTTACATTAGGAAACTCGAACATGTTCAAAACAACTTTCTACGTTATATTGCATTTAAGCTACATGTCTATTAAGACTTTGTTGTGTGGCTGCAACAGTTGCGAATCTGCTCTCTTGAGAACCGTAGGAAACAGAAAGATCTTACTTTAATTTTTAAAATCATAAATGGTACATGTAACTGTCCTCAACTCTTGAGTAAAATCAGTCTCTTTGTTCCAACGAGGACTACAAGGAAGAGTCGAACATTTTACGTACCAATCCATAGATTTAGATCCACACATTTCTTCCTAGATCTATGAGACTCGCAAACTCACTGAAAAACCTTCCACTGTTTGATATCCCTATTAGCAAATTTAAAAAATATATTTGTGATTTGAATGTTCAGTAATTTATATTTTACCACTTCATGATATCTGTATATCTGCTTTATAAACTATGTATATACATTTTAGTGTTTATGTCGGAATTTGTGTATACTGATACGATTTTTAGTTCTATCTTGGGTTCGGCGATTAAAACTATCGATCCAATAGCAAAACAATGTTTATTTCAATACAATAACTTCTATTTTTATTAACCACGTAGATATTCACTTAGCTATACAACTTTTACAACTCTATATAACTATTTACATTTAATAATTCGTAAATACATAAGCTAATACTGTTTTTGTTATGATCGTTTTCCCCTTTTATATCTCCCTATCACGATTCTAGATCATTCCACATGTTTCTCCAAAGTTCGACGCGGATTCGAGAGGTTGCGCGACTTTCCTAGGCCCCGTCGGCGGTTACAAAGGAAGCGGTCGAATACGGACCCTCGACGCCGTCGAATTCTCGGTTGCTGACAGGACCGGATTTGTAACAATATTGTATGTTTTTTTTCCTGTTTTTTTTATTATATGTAATTTTTTTTTATTATATGTAACTTAAAAGGGCTTGGCCGTAAATAAATAAATAAAAAAACTTAGATCTGATAATATTTTTAGTGGAGAATAAAAAAACTGAAAAAAAATGGTAAATTACCTGAATTTTGCAATTTATAAATTATACTATTTTTAATACAGAATTTTAAGATCTTTTGAATAATATGATTTTTGCACGTTAGGAATATTCGTATGAAAAATATGATGACAATATTTTATAAAAAGATATAGTTTTAGAAAACAAAAATAGGAATTTGAGAATTGTAAACTTGTGTCAGTATTGAGAGAATAGCATTGATGACGCTATAACAGTAAAAAGTTATTGTTAGTAATAATTAAGTATTGTTTATAACAATTGAATATTGTTACTAACAAATGGTTATTGATCATAACAATAAATAAATAAAAAATTTCTATTGTTACAAACAATTGAAAATAACTTCCGCTCATAAAATGATAAGAAAAAGTTTGAAAGAATACGGTTGACATAAACAGAATATTGTTAATGACAATTATAATTTGTTATAAACAATTTAAAATCGTTTTTTATAAAAATTTTAACAATAATTATAACAACAAAACATATGGTATTTTTTCATCCTTTCCACTGTGAAGTTAGTCGTAGGACCTCTCAGGTCGCACCCAGACCACTGATATTTTCTTATTTATATTTAAAAATGTATTAACAAAAACAAACTTTATTTTAGACAGAGATAATAGACTAACCACCTCGAGATAATATGTTACAGCCTAAAGAATTAATAAGGAAGACCATTAAAATTTGTAAACAGCATAATCGTAACCTTCATGCTTAAAAACTATCAGATGTTTTGCCAGTTTTGAATTTTCACTTGTTGAAATTTTTTTCTGTTACCTGCTGCACATCAGCTAGCTTAAATGAGACATTACAGGCTGCTACTTACTGCTTACTTACAATGACAGCGTTAGCCAAACTAATAAAAGTATGGAAAGATCACAACATAAGTAAAGCTACAAAACAACGCCTCATGGAACCCTTGTATTCTCAATCGCTACCTACGGCTCCGAGTCATGGACTATCAATGTGGCATGTAGACGCCGGATCGAAGCTTTCGAAATGACATGCTATAGACGAATGCTTAGAATTCCATGAACGGCCCGCAGAACAAACGCTTCAATCCTTTAAGAACTAAGAATTGCGGAAAATGAACGGTTGTTACCAAACATCTAAAGACATGGACATGTCATTCGGAGAGATGAGTTAGAAAAACAAGTCATCCAGGGGAAAGTTGACGGAAAGCGCCGTAGAGGAAGATCACCGAACAGAGAAATTGATCAAATAAAATCCTGGACAAACCTCTCCATACAAGAAGTGATGCAGACTGCCGAATACAGAGACACCTGGAGAAGCATGACTGTCCCGGGCATACATTCAAGGGGTCACGACGTCTGAAACCAGACATCGACTGAAGAGAGAGACTTATTACTTAATTAATTACTAGTGCCCAAATTTTTTTAGTGGGGTTTAGCTAAAGCCTTAGTAGAAGACAGTCGAAGCGTAAATTTGTAACTCTGTGCCTGTATGACTCATAGCCGGTAAGAAAATCCACAAGCTTTACAGAATAATTTTTTACGGTATATAATAAATAATAATAATAATTTATCTGTTAAAAAAGCCCTAACATTCGTAGTTGCTACAATTTTTTATTATTTATTAATTTTTGGACATTTTTTCACATTTTCACTCCCTAATAATAAAGCCCAATGTTTTCCTTTACCATTATATTTTATTTCTGATAACTACTGTATTACACTTCAATATATTTTAATATTGACTTTAGAGATAAAAAATAAATTGGGAATAAATTTATTATATTGCCTAATCAATAAGTATGAACGTAAATCATTAAAAAAGAATTCGAGTTTACTTGAAATGTCTAAATACGGCCCTGTCAGCATAATTGAAATATAGTTAAAGCCAATTCTAATATAAAGGTACTCCAAAATGACGTTTTTAAGGTCATGAATTTTTGATAAAGAATATCAATGTACCAATGATAAATGTCTCTGTTGTGTGTTTTCTATGCTGTGTTCTAGCGTCATGATCCTACTACTATTATTCACGCAAAAACTACTAAATGGATTTTAATGAAACTGTACAATAATGTAGCTTATACATCAGAACAACACATGGGCCATAATTTATAAAGATATTGTGTGAACATACTACTATTATAAACGCGAAAGTTTGTATGGATGTTGGCAAAAATCAGAAACAAAATGACATTAATTAAAATCAAATTGGTTACATAAATTTATAACTGGTATTAGTCAATTTCAAATTGGCAATAAACCAAATTAAATTGACACCTGTCAGTTTTAAGTTTCTTTGTCAGTGTCAAGTGTGTTATGTTATTTTGAAAAAAATACATTTTAGTAGAAATGTATAAATGGGATAAAGGCATCATTTTCATTAATATATAAGTGTGTAAGTCATAAACAAGTGCGTAGCACGAGTTATGTAAGCACACGAATGAGTATTATATTTTGGTATAAAGATAGATGAATGAATTCCTTGGAGAAGGAAATGAGCCGTACTAAGTATTAATCTTACGCAGACTAAGTCGCGGGTACCATCTAGGATAAAATTGTTTTTATAAGAAAATATTTAAAATTAATAAATATTTACATTTATTTATTTTTACTTTATTATATTACGTAGCTGACCGCTATCGGTGCGAAATATTCGCACAGGTCACCTCTAGTTACAAAATAAACTTACAAAACCCGTATTTTCTTGGCACACCACATGGAAAAACATTTTTCGAGTGAAACAAAATAACTGTTCGTGAGTAGAGTGTGCCAACTCTACATTTTATGGAATTGATATAAAATATTTATAGACTTGAAATAGTCGATTTAGTTTTGTCGACATGATTATGTGATAAAAGTTTCATTTTAATCTTTAATATATATACGTTTATTTTGGTAGCAGGATGTGTTTAAAGATTTCGTTTGCAATAATTTTGGTCGGTTTTCTAATAATGGAAAGTGATGGCTTAAATATTTTGGCGATAACTCCGCACGTCGGTAAAAGCCATCAATTGGTTTTCGAGCCACTTTTTAAAAAATTGGTTTCCAATGAACATACCCTCACTTTAATTACTCGTTTTCCATTGGAATACAGTTCAAATAGACTTCGGTCGATCAGTGTGGCTAACGAAAAGCAAAACAACACCGAATTGTTCACGTTCAATCTACTAACAGGTAATCTCTGTGCACAATTAATTTTAATACATCCCCGCATTTTCAATATCTTTTCTATAGCCAACGGCCAATCTTTAGATTAGCTCGGCGAATGATCGTTTGAAGTTTGGTAACAACCCCGCATTTTCATTTTTTTTTCTATAGCCACCAAATGTTAATTTTTATTTATTATTACTGAACGTGAGTCTATCTTATTAAATTGATTTGTCAAATTTAACAATACTAATACATACATAAAGTCACGCATTTTTCCCATAGGGGTAGGCAGAGACCATTTTCTTCCACTTCCGCTACGGTTCTTACAAACATCTTTTGCTTCCTCTACTTTCATCAGTGCTCTCATACATGCTCGTCGGTTGTTGGTACTAACTTGACAGCTGGCCTTTCTTCAAAACAATGTTGATCTGATCCGAGATATGTTCTACCGATATATGTTCTAACGACTTGTCCATTCACACTCGCCATATAAATTTGTTTCGTCAATCTTCCTTCATCCATCCTTTTTACGTGTCCAAACCATCTAAGTATTCCTTTATCTATCTTTGTAACCACATCTTCTTTTACACCACAGCGTTCTCTTATTTCACTATTCTTTACTTTATCCAACCGAGTCACTCCGGCTATACAATTCTCAGACTGCTAATAATTATTATTATTATGATTTATGGTTTTTGTGGTGTTTTTTTATACTAAAATTGGAGCGATACAATACAGATAAACATGGCCCCTGCGCAAGAATGACACATGTTGACATTAAAATATATTGTACTCTTTTATTAGGTGTTTTTATATGAAAAAAATTGGTTGAAAGTTTTGCGTAACATCCTCGCGAAGGGGCCTTGCTAATCTTCTGTGTTTCGTTACAACTTTGGGTCTTTTCTTGTAACGTTACAATTTACAAAAAATATCGTTGCAAGAAAAGACCCAAAATTGTAACGAAACAGAGAAGATTAGCAAGGCTCCTGCGCAAGGATGTTACGCAAAACTGTAAAACATTTAACAAATTTTTTCATATAAATACACCTAATAAAAGAGCATATACAGGTTGTTTTAAAAAAGGAGACCCCGTCTCTAGGATAGGAAGAAAACTGAAAAATAATTGGGGGTAAAAAATTTTCGTAACGCCATCCGTATTTAAGATAAAGGGCGTTGAAGAAAAAAAATGTATACACATTTATTACGATTTTGCCGAAACTACTGGAAACATTGTAATGAAATTTTATACGAATATGTTTTAGAAGCTGATACAAATCTGACTTTCATAGAGGGCGCTAGTTACACGGTTCGTACCAAGTAGTATTGAACATAACATTTTTAAGGTTAAATTTATTAATCAAAATTTCAAATGAACTTAAACATCATTCAATTTTACACCAAAAAGGTACTCTTGGTAAAACTCGATAGTGTGTACCGTTTTCTGAATATTTTGATTTGAAAATCGATGCTGGTATAAAGTAATGATACAGTTATTAATTAAACAAAAAATCACAAGAAGAAAATTAAAATAAAGACTAAATACATAAAATTAAATTAAATTAGAGTAAATGTTAAAAATGTCCTCCGTTTTCACGAATACACAAATCTATCCTTGGGTATCAGCTATGAGGTCATTAAAGTGACGTTGAATTCTGTCTTTCAATTCTTGACGTGAATTTACCTAAAGCAGTTGTTTTTTTATACATAATCGACCCACATGAACCTTTGACATACAGGTGACATACAGCGATTTTTTAAAAATCAGTTATACATTTTTCACATCTATTCACGCTGTCGAAAAATGTTTATAGTTTACTATAATAATATTATAGTTTTCTATAAATTTTGCAGATTACAATACTTCTTCGCAGAAGCTATTCACCTGGTGGTGCTTGTTAAAAAGTATAGATGCCGTGACTAGCGCTTTTCGCGTAGTCCTTCACGTGTACTTGGTGAGAGTTGAAACTGTTGATTTGTCTAGTCCAAGGGTAAACATGAGTTTGTCAAGACCTGCGCCCTATGCTGATGAGGGGCAATACCCCGAAACCGGTCCATAGGTGGTCACTTCGAATGGATAAATTTAATAGTTCTTTCTTTTACTTAACAAGCATCTGCATATCTTTACTTCCACACATATATCAGATGTAATTCAATGCTTGTCGTAGGCATATAGCCAGAAGTGTAGTTTTTTTCTGATATATAATCGACCCACATATACCTATAGTATAGGTAACATACAGCAAAAGTAAGCTGGTTTTTAAAAATCAGTTTACACATTTTCACATTATTCACGCTGTCGAAGAATTCTTAGAGCGTTTTACAATGGTATTAAAGTTTTCTATAATTTTTACATTTCAATACTTTTATTTAGAAGCAATTCATTGGGTGGAGTTGGAACTGTTGATTTGTTTAGTCGAAGGGTAAACATGAGTTTGTCACCCTATGCTAATGAGAAGCAATACTCCGAAACGGGTCCATAGGTGGTCGTCATCATATATATATATTTTATTGTTAATATGTGTCATTATTGCGCAGGGGCAATTTTGCATCATTTCAATTTTAGTTTGAAAAAAAAACACCACAAAAAAACAATCGTAATAATAATAATTATGTTAAATTTGACAAATCAATTAAATAAGTTAGACTCACGTTCAGTAATATTGATAGAAAATTTGGGGACATATTAGAAAAGACTCGCAATTTTTTCCAATTTATTATGTGGCAATAAAAAGTTGGGTAATTTTTTGGTTTCACGGTCACCTAGTTTTTTGGCTATAAGAAATCGAAACCGAATTTACATTGACGAATTCTTATAGTTTAATGGTTTTAATCGGCGAACTAAAAAATAATAATAATAATTAATACAAAATAATTTTACAATTAAAAGCGTGGAGTGCTTTTTATGATGTTTATGTTTTCTTCTTGGAGACCTTATATTTACCAATATCTGTTTATTATCAAATAAATTAATTGATAGAATCCACCCTACGCTTTTGATTGTAAAATTATTTTGTATTAATTATTATTATTTATTAGTTCGTTTTCTTATAAAGCGTGTTGTCTAAGTTATTTTAAACTATTATTTATTTTTCATTTTTTATTTCTGTTTTTTATTAAATTATTGCTACTTCTCGACGATCTTCATTTCGGTATTAATTGTCATATAAATTTGTAGTAAAACGGAATTCCGTGAAAATTTATTTGCGTATAAAAAAACGCGAGCTGGTATTAAAAAAATACTAGGATTTAAAATGGTGATATGCGTTAGCGGCATCTGTTGGAGAGTAGTGCAAGCGTCACCATCTATTTAAATTGAATTCATGGGGGATATCGGCCATTTTCTATCCATATAAAATACTTTTTTTTTAAATAACTGATCTTAGCCAGGATCTTTGAAAAAATTATTATAAAAAATTATATAAAATTATTGTATTGTCATCGGTCCTTTGGCAGTATACAAAGTTTTAAGTCGTTCCGATGTTTTTAAGTGGGTGAAAATCATGTCCAAAGATTCCGTTACATAGCCAGATAGATAGATACGAGTCAGGCTAATATAAAGCGTGTTAAATAGTGATTACCAGATTTGTAGAACATAAAATTTCGTATTAATTTTATTTAAAACTTTTTACGTAACATTTATAGTTTAAGAGCTATAGCGCTGCAAATGTCGAGTCGACGTACAATAGCCACAATATTATAATGCTACATTGTATTGAAATTTTCGTACTACAGCTTAGAGCGTTGTGTTTGGATTTTGATTTTTTGAAAGTTATATTAATGCGACCCTTTGTAAATGAATTCGTTTTTTATATGCGACAAATAGTGAAGTAACTGTAGTGACGGTAAAAGAAAAAGAGGTGTGCACACTATGTTATTAACAAGAATAAAAAAAAAGGGAAACAGCATGAGCTCCAAATAATATCTTGCAAATGCACAAAATTTTAGGGGCTATCTGTGGATGCCTAAAATGTTTTATTATTTGTTCGATTTGTAGTGGACAAACATGCGACAATGTGCGCCAGATGCATTGGATGCCATTGAAAACGAAATCGAAAGAAGATCCAACATTCGATTCATCTATTTCGGATATGACAGAGGCAGAGGACATAGATCCACAAGGTGATGAGTGTCTTTCTTCCTTGTCGAAACAAAAGAGACTTTTGTAAAATAACGCGCCACTTTTTATATAAAAATAAATGTTTTAGTCCGTTTTTTTATAACAAGAATTTACATCAATTAAATTGAACTCTAATTTCTCCTCTCCACCTTTTGCTTTTGATTATTATTATAAGTTGTTCTCCACAATATTTATAATATTAATTGGTTGACTACACAGTATTGACATTTTCTGGATATTTTATACTGTTTCATCCATTATCTTTGCAAAATCCGGTAACCATTGTTATTTCCTCGGACCTTGCATTTCTTGCGTTCTTCCATCATTTCTAGGATTGCATTTGTTGCTGTTTAGAAAGAGCTTTGGGTCGAGGAAGATCGGTGTTATTGACTGCCAAGAGGGTATCTCTTATTTTGGACCAATATTCTTCTACGTCCTCTTCAACTAAAATCATTACGATCTCTTTATTAATGTGTTATTGGTATTTTAATTTAACATCTGGATCTTCAAGTGCTTTAATATTTGACACTTTTTTGTCAGGTTTCTTTTTAATTTTCGCCAACTTTATTTGAATTGTTGAACACACAGGGTTATGGTCCGATTCCACATCTGTTCCAGGTAAAGCGGTAGTTTTTTCGATGCTGTTTCTGAATCGTCTATTGATCATTATGTAGTCAATTTGATTGCGTACAATGTGCTGGTTAGTATCTTGAGGTGATCGCGAGGTGTAAAAGCGCCGGGGTGGTAAGTTGTATCATGTGTTCGTTATAACGAATTCGTTCTCTTGGCAGTACTCAATTAACCTGTCCCCTCTGTAATTTCTTTCTCCCATCCCATGTGATCCAACTATGTTTTCTACACGACCTCTTCCAACCTTGGCGTTAAAATCACCCCTGAGAATATTTATTTCGTTGGATTTTGTTACTTTCAGCGCTTTATCTATTTGTTGGTAGAATAGTTCCAGGTCTTTGTGTGGCTTATCGTCAGTTGGTGCGTAAACTTGGATTATATTGATGTCAATAGGTTGGCCATGCAGTTGGATGAGAAAAACACGATCGGAAATTGGGACAACAGCTTTGATTGATGGTTGTAGCTTTCCATCCAATAAAATTCATACTCCACAGTCATGGTTCGGGTCCATGTTACATGAATAGTAAAGAACTTTCCCGCTTGATTTGTTCTCGTTCGATCAACATGACAGATATATAATACAGGAGAATGTCCAGGGGAAATCTCTTATGATCTTTAATCCATTATAATATGTTTTCCGTATACTACGAGCAATATTGTCACTGATAATTTACGAGGTGCAGGTTTTACCAAGTTAACCATAAATGCTACGGCAAAAAGTGTTAAATAAAATTTATAGGAAATTTTATGTGCTACAAATTCGGTTATTGCTATTTTTAATGTATCATCAACTGTTAACTATATATTTAGCAATTACCAAATATTTTTGCATATTTTTGTCTATAGCTTGCAGGAATCATACAGGATGATCCATTAGGGAAATTTTTCTTTACTGTGTTTTTATAGTTATGTGATCATTTTTTTTGTATCTATAGTTTGAGCACTTTTTTCAGGGACGAAATTTGATAGATACTGGATCACATTAATGTTAACGGAAATGGCAGAAAAGACATGTTTGGAAGGTTTGACACATCCCAATTTACAAAATTTCCTTAAGGAAGATAATCGATTTGATGTGATTCTTATTGAAACTTTTAATACCAACTGTTTTATGGGCGTAGCTAAAAAATATAGGGCTCCCATCATAGGTAAAAAAAAATAGCCATTGTAGAGATCGTAAATTTGTAAACGTATGATTTTTACCCCATAGTCACTTTTAATGTCATATTGTCATTGTCACTGGAGATTTGCTGGCTTATGTCACTCAGCTCTGGACAAACACTATTGAGAAGTTTGGTGAATCCCGTGCAATAGCCTTGGATATATCTAACGCCTTTGACCGCGTTTGGCACCAGGCATTGTTAAGTAAATTATCTGCCTACGGTCTCCTAACCAAACTGCGCCAATGGCTCTTGAGCTTCATGCAAGATCGCTCCTTACATATGGCAGATTGACACTACAAGGACCAATCTCCATCAAGAATCTTTCTTTTACAGGGCTGCTACGGAATGAAACAAGCTTCCAAAATCTGTTTCTCCAGAGAACTATGACCTGCAACTTTTCAAAAAGTGGGTCCACAATCATCTCCTTTCTATAATCCCTTCCCCTTCTAATAGTCGCAATGCGGGTCGTACGCGGCCTACACGATAGGTCTACCCTTTTTGCGACTATTTTCAAATAAAAGAAAAAAAACATTACACTTTAAAATTATTGTGAAAATAACGTGACATATGACACTATTTACATTGAAGGGTTGCATTCGGCCACATGGATGCCTTGGATGTACCAACAGTACGGCGTCCCGTACAGTTCAGGAGCTCTACCGGGACATTTTTCGGGAAATACAGATGTCATGAATTTCTTCGAACGTTTGGAAAACACCCTACTCCATTGGTACAATAATTTGTTGTATACAATAACCATGGATTGGAGAGGTAATACGTTATCGAAGAAATATTTGGGAGAAGATTTATACGAAAATGGACATATAATAAAAAATGTTAGTTTATTGTTAATATCGACGCATTTTTCTATTAATTTACCCATCGCTTTGCCTCCAAACGTAATAGAAATTGGAGGAATTCAAGCGGATTTTCAATCTAACAAAAAGTTACCACAGGTAAGGAAATGTTTTACCAGAATATACGAACGAAACATTTTTATTAGTTGGAATTATTTTCAGGATATGGAGAAGTTTATAAAGAATTCCAAAGATGGCGTTATCTATATGAGCATGGGCTCAACGATAAGAGGAGACAGTTTTCCGGAGGAACAAAAACAAATTTTTTTGAAAGCATTTTCCAAACTTTCCCAGAGAGTAATTTGGAAATGGGAAGGGGAAATGAAAAATAAACCCGATAATGTATTTATCACTCGATGGGCCCCCCAAAGGGACGTTCTATGTAAGATTACTCCTTACACCCACCAGTAGGTGAATACAAATAAAAAAAAACAAATAACAAAATATTTTTCAGGTCATCCAAATGTTAGGGTTTTTATAACACACGCGGGACTTTCGGGGAGCATAGAGGGCACTGTTTGCGGCAAGCCGATGTTGCTTTTACCCCAATTCGGTGACCAATTTACCAACGCTGCGGCCCTGGAAAAAGTTGGAGGGGGACTCGAATTTATTTTGAGCGGCTTATCAGAGGAGATGCTGCTCGAGGCACTCAAAAAATTAATGAGTCCACAGTAAGTATTTTACAGAAATAAAAACAATAAGTTCATAAAGATGAGGTTACATGACTCTAAAAAAAAAAGATACCAGTACCTGGATACAAAAAAAATAAAAATTACTAAAAATAAATCGATTATATTTTACCACAGTAAGTTTAAAAGAAAAGGTAAAAATACATAAACATAAAAATAGTTGCTATTTTCTTTTTTAATTTTATGTATTTTAATTTTTTTCATATATAAATTGTGCTGTAAGAAAATAAATACAAATGTATAAATATTACTAAAAAATATTTATTGAATATATAAACTAAATGGTAAAATATTGAAAATATTTGGATACTTTTAATCAAGTTTTATTTTTATAAATATATATAATATATTTAATACAGTTTTTAATTTGTGTTAAATATAATGTTGAAAATGTGCTGTAAGAAAATAAATATACTCCTGGCCAAAAAAATTATAAACAATTAAAAAAAGAACTTAATTACACAGAGTTGCCTGTTCGTTATATTTTAAGCCAATGTTAGTATCAAGTAAAACCCCATCTACACCTATGAATGGTTTTAATACTCCTAGGCATGCCTTCAATAAGGTGCTAAATCTGCTGTTGCGGTATCTGTTCCCATTCTTCATTCAACTCTATTCGCAGCACTTGGATTGTTTCTGGCAATGGTTGCCTCTTTCTAATCTTTTGTCCTAAAATATCTCAAACATTCATGTCAGGACTACAAGCAGGCCACTTCGAAAGAGAAATTCCGGCAATATTTAGGTAATCCATGACAATTGTCCGCAACAAAAGGGGACCTACCGAAAAACATGGTCCTCCACACACTGTCGTATGTACCTGTCGGGATTCGTCAGAAAACATTACAGAACTCCATTGCTGAACAGTCCAGTTTCTATGGTTCTCCGCAAATCTTATCCTGTTAACTCGTTGAACTGCTGTTAATTTTGGGCACGACACTGGCTTACATAAATTTAAACCAATTTCATGCAAGTCCCTGTATATAATATCATTGATCGGTTGTCTGGTTTGCCAGAAATGTCTAATTAACGCTCACCGTGAAAAGCCCTGTATACAATGCCGGATTTTCATGCATTGCCGGTAACAAAAAGTATAAGATAAAGGGGAAGGCTCCCATTACGAGTAATTTTAAAACATAGACCTATTATCCAGAGGAGACGCAACATTCCATTCATAAAACTCTGTTTGTTTTGTCGCAATGATTACACGAGAGTGACCTTGAGTATGATAAAGAATACCAATCGATTCTCTTTGTCCCGTCCTCGTGCTGGCAACGTTGTAACATTATTGTGGAGTTACGGCCACGCTTGTAATCAGTGACGTGCTGTTTGTTTAAAATAAGAATAAATCTATCGGGTAATATTAAGTTTTTTATGAGAATATATTTATGAATAGTTGATACTCAATTTTTTATTAAAGTGTTGTAGCCTACTAAAAGTATTTTTCTAAACCCCAATAGTTGGGCGCCAAATTGTGTCTAAAGTTACAAAAGTGGGGTGCCAATTTTAAAAACTTACTAATTCCCCAAATGTTGGGTCACAATTTTGTGTTACGTTAAAGTTTCCTTTCTAAAGCCAATTGTGTGTAATTTTATAAGTTACTTTTATAAAACTAAATTATTCCAACTCAAGGCCTGCTAATTGTGTAGCAAACAGTTTTACTTATACCCGTTAAACTAAATTATTTCATCAAATTAAAGTACTAAAAAAGAATTTTAAATAATTTAACCTAACCGTCTGAAATAAACTTAAAACTTAAATAATTACCATTAATATTAATTGGACAAATAAAATGTAATATATTCTAAATTTAAATTTTAATGTTCAAACTATTTAATAACAGCTAAGTAATCTAAAGAAAAATACCACTGAATAAGTGTTGCTGAATAACAGGAAAATAATGACCTTTTTTGAAAATATCCCAAAAAGTATTGATTTCCGCATCGTTTGGTTTTGAGATTCGTGTTTTAAGTTTCAAAATAATACCTGTTTAGTTTAACATTGAAATCGTCATCGCTATACCACTTGATGAAAATATAGGTTTTTTTTTTATGAAAATAGTCGCAAAAAGGGTAGACCTATCGTGTGGGCAGCGGACGGCCCGCACTGCGACTATTAGAAGGGGAAGGGATTATAGAATGGAAATGATTGTGGACACGCTTTTTAAAAAGTTTCAGGTCATAGTTCTCTGGAAAAACTAATTTTGGAAGCTTATTCCATTCCGTAGCAGCCCTGTAATAGAAGGATTCTTGATGAAGATTGGTCCTTGTAGTGTCAAGCTTGAGTGTAAATGTGTGAGACTGATCAGCGTGCCGAGTTCTTCGGCCGAATGTGGCCAATGGTGGGACAAGAGTTTTTATTTCTCTGGAGCATCTGCCATGGAAATATCTGTAGAGCAATGACTGGTCTGCAACTCTTCTTCTATGTTCTAGAGGGTGTAGGGTATCTGTGAGAGTTGAGCTATTTATCAAGCGAATGGCTCTTTTCTGAATGGAATCTAGAAGACGAAGAGAATGCCTTGGTGCTGAACCCCAAATGTGCGAGCAATACTCCAATAGAGGTCGGATTTGAGCCTTGTACGTCGCCAACAGTTGATCAGGAGTAAAAAACTTTCTGGCTTTCCACAGAAAACCTAGCCTCTGGCTTGCCGACTTTGCGATGTTAGCAACATGGTCATGCCAAGACATATTATTGGACACCGTGACTCCCAAAATCGAGATGGAGGGACTTGGTTTAAGGGTATTTCCGGACATTGTGATGGGATGATTTGAGGAATTCACTTTTTTGGAAAACGTGGCACTTTGTGTTTTTTGGGCGTTGAACTGAACAAGATTGTTGGTTCCCCACTCGACGATTCCTTTAAGATCTCTATTGATGGAATCAACCTGTTCCTGCCTGAGTCTATTTGTATCATTCACCGAAAGTGATCGATAGGATGTGAAAGTTGAGACAAGTGTGCTATCGTCTGCGAAACTGTAAATGGGGTTTGTGGTGGTTTTCAAGAGGTTGTTGATGTGTAAAAGAAATAAGGTGGGGGACAGGATGGAAACCTGGGGGACCCCGGCATTAGTTTTAAACGCATCAGAAGAAATACCGTCAACTGCCACATGTAAGGAGCGATCTTGCATGAAGCTCAAGAGCCATTGGCGCAGTTTGGTTGGGAGACCGTAAGCAGATAATTTACTTAACAATGCCTGGTGCCAAACGCGGTCAAAGGCTTTAGATATATCCAAGGCTATTGCACGGGATTCACCAAACTTTTCAATGGTGTTTGTCCAGAGCTGAGTGACATAAGCCAGCAAATCTCCAGTATACCGAAGTTGTCGAAATCCATATTGTCTGTCATGGATTATCTCAAATTTCTCCAGATATTTGATAAGTTCTGTGTTAATCGTGTTCCAACTTACTTGTGAAAATAATCACTGGGGCTTAAATAGTCCGGTTTTTTACACACTTGGCAATGACGAATCATTTCTTTCACTAAATTTCACTGAATTTTACCAATAATATGCTGAAAATTACACAAATTTTTGCACGTGGAACGATTCAGACAAGCCGTGCGGCGTTGTCGCTTATTGAGCAACACACTTCGATGATCTAACGGAATGAAATAGTTCAATGGTTCAACATCTCATAAAATGGGTTGTATTATTCAGGTTGTTATAGTTCATGAAATAATAATAAGAGATAGCATTATGGTCACAATATTGTTGAAAATATACCTAATCAACAAATGCTATTAACGATTCAATAACAATCACAAATCTCTTGCCATAACTTGAGAGCAGGCTACATCACAGCACAACACATTCCAGTCGGCCGTATCAAGATCATACAATCGACCAGAAAGTGGGGATGTATGATCGATTTTAAAAGTATATAGTTCCGTCTCCCCTGATAATAGGTCCATGTCATAAACGTTAACAAAACGCAAACAAACTGCACAAACTGTAAACAATATGTTGCTACGAAACAAGATAAAGCGTGACGTTTGTTATTTTTAAAGGTAACTACGTCATTTAAAAACAATGAAATTATGTGTAACTGGTTTACGAATTTGAAATAGTTATTTATGTACCAAGGATGAAAAACTGTATATTATAGTCGAGTCTGCAAATTGATAGCCGAGGCGCAGCCGAGACATTAGACAGATTTTAGCCGAGGTGCATATTACATTTTTTCGTCGACCTCTATGAATGTGTTGTATTATTTTTCGTATAAAATTCTTGATTTCTAGGGGGTGTAAATCCAACGTGGTCGTAGTTGGCACTTCCCGCAGCTCCGGAGGAGTGTTACTGATATCCATATCGCTATCACTATCCATTTTTGATTATTGTGAACACTAATATTCACACCACAGTCTTATTCACACGTATAATCTAGCGGATTTCGTAAGTAATTAATGTGACAACAGTAAGTGACAGTTATTTTCACAGGCACCTATGTTTTTATTAAATCGTCGCTCTCGCACCGTACTGTATCATAGTGAGACCATATAGGATTTGTAGAGGTCGAAGAAAAAAATATATATGATACTTCTATGGTATATTCATTGAAAAGATAAACACATTTTTATTAAAAAAAAACATTTTTTTAAGTGTCCGGATTTTTTTTGGCCAGGAGTGTACAAATGCATGAAAATTAAAATAAACTCTGTAAGAGAAAAATGTAAAAAACGAAAAAATATTGAAAAAATATTTGGTTTCTTTAAATTAATTATCGTTTTTATAAAAATATTAAGGCAACTAGGCTAACTACTGTTATTTTTAAAATTTCGTCTTTGCAGATTTGCCGAAAGTACGCAAATATTAAAGGAAAGATTGTTAGATCGACCAATATCTCCCACAGATACAGCTCTGTATTGGATAGAGTACGTTGTCAGACACAAAGGAGCCCCTTTTTTAAAAACCTCGGCAATTGACATGCCCTTGTACCAATATTTATTATTAGACGTTCTCGCCTTCCTGATAGTATTTATTCTGGTGCAAATTTACTTGACTTATAAATTAGTGAATATTTTTGTTAGATATGTTTTTCGAAAAAATGAAAAAAAATTAAAAAAAGTTTGATTATCACATTTTTATCGGTTTTCTAAAAATAAACGTTTTAATATTTGTTGTTTATTCAGTGTGGAACAGCGAAATGAAATAAATTCGGTATTTCAATTATAACCCCAATATAACCCTTAAGTTATCGTTTGTAAATTTATTGCAAAAATTAATATTAAAAAAAATAAAATCATCTGATTGAAAAAACTCGCTATAACACTTATTATAGTAGTTTTTGATAATATAAAAAGATATAAATCTTTCAATTTGGGAGATATTCCAAATGCTCGCTTCGGACGTCTTGGCAACATCCTAATCTTAAATTAAACTCTCTTCTAGTGATGTAACTGACCTAATCTCAAGTTATTAATCTTATTAAGTCAGCTAGATCTAGTGGTTTAGTAGTACATTAACCTAATATTTCCAAATCTGTTGATAAGGACACGAAGGTCGACAGCACGATCACCGGATCTTAAACTATTAGACTTGTTTTTATGGGGATATGTGAATAGAATGGTACACAAAACCAAACTATCAGATTTAGCTGAAAAAAAAATAAAAACTCTTACAATTAGTTCGGTCACACAACAGATGTTGTAACAATACAGTTTTATTTAGGAATAGGGTGTTGTCAAGACGTTTAAAGTGAGTATTTTGAACATCTACTCCAAATTTTTTTTATTTTTACTTTATCAAGAACTAACAGGATTACTTATTAAGTTTTTAATGAGTTAAAGCGAGTTAACGCATTATAAAATCTCCTAAAAGATTACTCTTTTAGCTTTTTCAGATGTCAATTTGTCAATAATATGGTCTACATCAATACTTTTTGCAATTTCACATCTTCTCATCGATAGTATAGTAAGATTGCTCAAACATTTTTGACCAATCCGTGATTAATAATAACTTTTTATTAATTATAATTTTGCTGAACGATCTTTTACAGCTGTGGGTCTGCAACCCTGTAGGTTGCGCCCTTGGCAGCCGCTCGCCTGGCCAGCCACTAGCTATGACGTTGAAAAAAAACATTTCTGACAAACATTCGACTACAAAACGTCCTAAAAATAAAATATTGAACGAAGATGCAGTATTTGTTTTGAAAACTTTTTTTAAAACACGCAGAATCCTTAGCACTACATGTCTAATTAATAGTAATTACTTTTTTTGTAATCAACTAAGTAATAATGATAATAAAAATCGTCTTCTTTATTTAACTTAACATGTCAATAACTTTTATTTTAAAAACAAATAAACGATAACACAATAGAGATTTCATATGAGAAATAATTGTTTATTATATTGAACTGCTGTACTGATAAGTACTGATGGTTGTAGTCACAACAATGCGCATTTATTTATTTCTTCACTACTTTATTTACCTATCAATTATTTTTATTGATATATTGAAAGTTACCAAGCAATTTACAAGGTGTTTAAAAAAAGGTGTCCCCGTTGCTAGGATAGGTAGAACACTGAAAAATAAATTGGGTTTGTTCAGTAAAAATTTTTCGTAACGACATCCGTATTCAAGATACAGGGTGCTGAAAGAAAATTGCTTACACACATTTATACGATTGTCCAAACTGCTGGCAACATTGCAATAAAATTTTGTACGAATATATTTTGAAAGCTGACACATCGCTTGAGTTTTTTTTATTTCTGATTTTCATAGAGGGCGCTAGTTACACGGTTCATGCTGAGTAGTTTTAAACATAACTTTTTTGAGATTTAATTTTCTAGTTCAAATTTTATGTGAACTTGAACATCATTTAATTTTACACCAAAAAGGTTCCATTGGTAAAACTTGATTCGTGTACCGTTTTCCAAATATTTTGAATTTAAAATAATGAAGTAGATAATAATAAAGTAATATAAAAACTATTTACATATTTATTAAAAACCAAAAACAATAACATTATTATAATGCTTGGGTTATTAATTAAACAAAGAATCACAAAAAATATTAAAATAAATTTGACTAAAAACATGAAATATTTAATAAGTAAATCAGTAAGTGTAATTTTGTCAGTTAAAAAAGTTTAGGGTTCGTCGCAAACTTCAAAATGGTTTTGTCTGAGTTAACTATAGAAAACTGACATTTTTTGATAGACGGTAATGTACGGTACTTACCAAATAAAAAAACGTTGGAGCATGGAACGACGTTGTCAAGAAATTGGGAATGTGAGACCAAAAAAAAATTAATTCCAGTTGACCCAGAACAACAAGAACCATTCAGAAAGAGAGTATCGTTTTAAATTTGGCTGATCAAGATCCAACAATTAGCGTAAGGAATATGGTACGACAAACTAAGAATGATCAAAATATCCCATTATCCTGATTAGTTTCGCCAGGATTCATACATTTCTTCTTGGATCCTTTGCATGAGAGTAAGAGAGATAGAACTGCGTGAACTACGCATGCGCGCAGTTCCAACGTCATATTATAATTCACCCAATCCAATATACTGAGAGATGATGAGAAGCGTGCCGAGAGATGAATGGCAAGAGGGTGATTATAACAAAGCGAAAAGTAAATTATGCTTTAAAAAAACTAAAACACGCTTTTAGAGTTAATCAAAGTAAAAAATAATTCTTAATATAAGAATAAAATTACCGACGAGAAAATTAATGTCACTGCTCTAAAAGCGTGGGGTGCTTTCATTCCGAAACGCAGAGTTAGTTCAAAAATGTCATACAAAGCACCCCACGCTTTTAGAACAGTGACATTAATTTTTTCGTCAGTAATTCTATTCTTATGTTAAGAAATATTTTTTACTTTTTAGTTTGATAACTCTAAAAGCGTGTTTTTTAGCTTTTTTAAACTATAATATACTATACTATATAATAGAGATGCAGAAGCTAGGTTTCATTAGCCTCCACGATTTCAATCCATTGGAATACACAGTTTGGTGGCATCTTAAGGAAAAAGTCTATGCTACAGAGGTAAACTCACGCCAAGAGTTGCAAGACATTGAACATCACTTCATTGACCTCATAGCTGATCTCCAACCGTTTAGAAGGTTAATGCATTTTTTTAGAAAAAAAAATGATAAATTCGTGAAACCGGAGGACACTTTAAATTCTTACACTAACTTATTAAATAGTTTTTCATGTAATTAGTCGAATTTATTTTAGTTTTTTTTTCTTGTAGTTCTATGTAAAATAATAACTTTAGCATTATAATAACGTTATTGTTTTTGGTTTTCAATAAATAAATAAATTTTTGTCGTAAAATTAAATGATGTTTAAAATTTGGACTAGAAAATTTAATCTCAAAAAAGTTATGTTTAAAACTACTCGGTACAAACCGTGTAACTAGCGACCTCTATCAGAGTCAGATGTAAAAACAAACTCATGCAATGTGTCAGCTTCCAAAATATATTCGTACGAAATTTTATTGCAATGTTTTCAGTAGTTTGGACACAATCGTAAAAAATGTGTGTAACAATTTTTCTTTCAGCACCCTGTATCTTGAATACGGATGCCGTTACGAAAATGTTTTACTGACCTAACTCAATTTATTTTGCAGTGTTCTACCTATCCTAGCAATGGGGACACCTTTTTTTGCAACACCTTGTATATTATATTTTTTCTCAACTTTTAGGGATTGTGTAAAAATTAATCCAATAAAAATCGAATGGTTGGTTGTGGCTAATGTCTCGTGCACCGTAAAATATGCTTTCGATAATAGCTATATTATAAAATGTTTCTCGTTGTCGCAAGGAATTTTTACATCACAAATAAACACAATTAAAATAAAGTTTATTTAAATGCAGCAATTAAGTCACAATCATTTTTGTAATAATTATTATCAACGCATTTGTCAAAATAAAACACGATCCGTAAATTGAGCCATATTTTAATAATCATCTTATCAATGTCACATTGAATTCTTGTAATATCAGTTTTAAAGATGAAGTTCGACTGTGCTGGATTTTTAATATTTTTGATCGTGTTTTTGTATTTTGTATGGACGGCAGATTGTTCTAAAATATTGGGGGTTTTCCCCATGTTCGGTGTGAGTCATCACAAATTAGCCGTGGCACTGATGAGGGGGTTAGCCGATAATGGAAACAATGTGACCATCGTTTGCTCGTATCCCGACGAACATTTTTCCAAAAACGGATCCTACAGAAATATTGTCCTAGAAGGATTCGCCGAAACCTTCCAGAGTAAGTAATTTAGCAAAATTAATTTTGCCACTGTCAGAATTTGACAGATAAAAATTTTCTTGCATTCTTTTCAGGTGATCTCAACGAATTGAAGTTATTCGAACTTGAGGATTTTAACCGACCATTTCAAGAAAACGTTTTCCAAAATTACATGTACGCCAATACGGAAAAAGTTCTAACGGATCCGGGAGTTCAAAAATTGATAAAAACCAACGAAACATTCGACGTCGTCATCGTCGAGCAATTTTCGAACGACGCTTTAAAAGTGCTATCCTACATATTTCGATCGCATCTTATAATATATAACTCATTCGGTAGGCATGACAACTCTAAAGATATTCCTTCTCCAAACATTCGTCAAAAAGATAAAATTTTTTTTTTTTGCTATTTTAGGTACTTTTAATTTCGTCAACAGATTGGTAGCTAATCCGACTATGATTTCGTACACTCCACAGGTCACAACCACTTTTCCCAGACCGCTGTGTTTTACGCATAGGTTTTACAATACTCTTATCTATGCTGTCGAGGAGCTAATGAACCAATATCTGTTCTTGCCGCGACAGGACAAGCTGATAAAAAAGTACTTTCCAGATGCTCCATCTGTTCACCAGTTGAACAAGAACGTAACATTATTGTTGGTTAATTCCCACGAGACCATGTGGCAGGCTGTGCCGTTGGTACCAAACATTATACCCATTGGAGGGTTTCACATTGCTCCTCCTAAACAACTGCCAGATGATATCCAGACATTTTTGGACAGCGCTAAAGATGGAGTGATTTATTTTAGTCTGGGATCTAATCTAAAAAGTACTGATTTACCTAAACACAAATTAAAGGCGTTTTTGGATGGTTTTGAAAAATTAAAGCAAAAAGTTTTATGGAAATTAGAAGGAGATGTTCCTGGTTTACCTCCTAATGTCAAAACTGCAAAGTGGCTACCACAAATGGATATTTTAGGTAAGATTTATGAGAAATTCTCCATTTTTTTTTGTACAGATATTATTCCAAGATTTTTTTGAATATTTCGTTTGACCACAGCCCATCCTAACGTTCAATTATTCATCACTCATGGTGGTATATTGAGTATGACGGAGGCCATATACAACGGGGTACCCGTTCTTGCAATACCCGTCTACGGCGATCAAGCAACCAACGGTAATAATGCAGCTTTTGCAGGATTTGGACTATCTATTTTATATTACGATTTTACAGAGGAGAAATTTAATTTTGCTTTAAACAAACTTTTGAACTCACCTTCGTAAGTATACTTTAAATGATGGATAACGCAATACTATACCAATTGTTTTTTTGGTTCAGGTACAAGCTTAGCGCAATAAAGAGATCCAAATTATTTCACGACAGACCCATGAAGCCTCTAGAAGCCGCTGCGTATTGGGTCAACTATGTAGTCCAACACAACGGAGCTGCGCATCTCAGAGTCGATGGTTTGAAATTGCCCTTGTACCAGTACCTATTGTTCGACGTTGTAACTCTTTTGGCTACAGGATTTTTTATTTTTATGACCAGTATTTTCTTAACAATTAAGTCATGTTTCCGAAGCAATAACGTTGCTCAGGTTCACGTAAAAAACAATTAGTTGTATAACACTACAAATTTTGTAAACTTTTAAATAAATAAATTGATAAAAAAAAATTGTGGTATCCTATTAATGCGATAATTTTTACATACATACATTCATACATACATACATTCATACATACATACATACATACAAACATACATACATACAAACATACATACATACAAACATACATACATACATACATACAAACATACATACATACATACATACAAACATACATACATACATACATATAGTCACGCTTTTTTTTCCGTAGGGGTTGGCAGAGACCACTTCCTTCCACTTCCGCTACGCTTCTTACACATATCTTTCACTTTTTTTACTTTCATCAGCGCTTTCATACATGCTCGTTGGTTGTTGGTACTCTTGACTTTGCCTTTCTTTAAAACAATGTCGATCTGATCGAGATCGAGAAACGTTCGCCGACGATCTACCGACATACCCACTCACACTTGCCTTATAAATATGTTTCGTCAATCTTCTTTCATCCATCCTCTATACGTATCCAAACCATCTAAGAACTCTTTTATATTTCTATTCTTCACTTTATCCATCGAAGTAACTCGGGCTATACTTCTTGGACCACTCATATTTGCAGCATTTATCTTTCATGCTTCTTCTACCAAACCTAAAAATCACTACCATACTGATAAGTGTAGGGACCATCACTCCTCTATGGACAGCCAGTCTTGCCTGTTTTGACACGTTATGGCTGCTCATAAAGTTATGCATTTATTTGTTTATTTGCCAACACAGTTACAGTCATACTTTCCCTCTCTGGTTAACTTTAAATCCAAGTCTAAAAACCCTATTCCACTCTTTCTTCTTTAATCACCAACTTGCAGTTTGTCATGTTTTCTTCTTTTCAAACACCATTACTTTCGTCTTGTTAATCTTTATGTTCTTCCCCTTGATTTGTGGGGCATTATGCATAAAATTAACCATCGCCTGCAATTCCTCTTCAGATGATGCTAATATGACCTGCGTAAAGGAGGTATTTGACAATCAAATCATTCATTCTCAATCTAGACGCACTCTCTTTTAAATTTTTTAAACAACCGTCTATGTATAAGTTAAACAGACAAGGCGAAGCCACACATCCCAGTCTAACAGCTTTTTCGATGTTAAATCAGTCCGTGTAAGCTCTGTTATTCCGACACAAGCAGCGGAATCCTCTTAAAGTGATTTCAGTACTTGTAACAAACTAACACTCACCCCATATATAGAAAATGTCGACCACCATTAATACCTTATCACTTTGTTATAGGCTTTGTCCAAGTCTACGAAAGCTAAGTAGATCTTTTGACTTCTAGCCATAAAAATTTTCACTAAGCCTCGTAATAAAAAGACCTGATCCATACTGATCTCCTTCCTCTTCTAAATCCTGCTTGCACATTCCATATCTTCTCATCAGCTTCATTCGTCTCTCTTTTAATCAATACCTTTACGTACAGTTTGCCGACGATGCTGAGTAAACTAAACGGCCTCGCACTAGTCTTCTGGTACGCTACTGCTTCTCAAGCAAGGGTTAAAAAGGCGGTACAGCAGACTAGCTATCATGCCCTTTTCAGCCTTTGGCATTTCAACCGCTGCTCCTGTCATACCCTGCAGTCTTACCCAATTTCATTCTGTTCAACGCTTCCACAATCTCTGTCGTAGTAATTTCACTTTCATTGCAACTTTCACTCATGTATCCGAATGGGGCCTGCGTTTGTGTATCCTTTTTCTCAAATAAACTTAAGAAGTATTCCATCCATGTTTTTAAAACGCATTTTTAATACACTGAAAATATTGCAGCAAAAAAAGATGACGCCAAATTACTCAAAGATTCTTTGAAATAATAACTGTAGCTACAAAGGCTAATCTCTTTTTCAGACAGCACACCCTTAATTTTGTTAGATGATAGGTTGTATTGGGCCAGACATAACACGCACCATGTAATCTTCAGGCTGCATTCTGATTGGATCAGTGTCTGGCACAATCAACCTATCAATATCATACATTTTTACGATAGACGTCAACTATATTGCGTGACGTCTGCCAAGAGTTAAGCTGGTTTTTTATATCTGTTAGTGGCACATCGTTATTATTTTACATAACTATATTTTACCAAATATAATTGTATTTTTTCTGGCCGTCGTTACACACTATTTTAAGTAAGTGGATTTTGTATGGTGACCATTTCATCATCCCAAAATATGGACTCAGAAAATGTAAAGGATAGGAATCAAATACTGTTTATGAAAATGGCAGTTCTATTTGATAATAATCTTTTGCATGGGACCTTATTGGTGTTAAAAAATATTTTCGATTATAGAAAGCGAGAGATCATTTATTCCGACCTCGTATATCATTGCGAGCCGATGCCGATCATTTTGTAAACGTAGGTATATAAAAGTAGGTCGGGATAAGCAGAAAACAAGTTCCTTACTGTAAATAAAAATATTGTTCCCTTGATGATAAACCTTCAACCCGTTCTTTAAACCAGACGAGCAAACGTTTTGTCACAGAGACGGATTTAGAAGAAGAGTATAATTGTGCACAATTTTTTTATTTACAAAAATGCATTATTACCGAAAGATTAACTAAAACATTTGGTAATTATGTACTTAATGCAGGGGGTGATAGAAGATAGTATCCTTAATAAGATTCCGAATGAATTAGCCGTCGGTCACCCCTCGGTTAAAATTTCATAAAAAATTTTACACGCTGAATGTTTGCACGACACCTTTGCCTTTACATCGCCCCCACCTCAAAATATTGAGCCGGTGTGAAGGAATCTACAAAGTGCAGTTCCTAAGTTTGACGACGAAAGATCATTTCGCCTTTGTACATCGCCAAAATCCTATTTAAATGTCATTACAAGTACTGTGAACGACTTATCGCAGAGGATGATTTTCTCTCAAATCCTTCATGAATTGAGAATTTTTTTTTAAACGAGCAATAAGAGTTGGTATCTTTATCTAGACATTTATTCAATTTTGTATCTGCTTTACACAACTAAAGTAAAGAAAAATAGAATTGGATAGGGTTACGAGTGCGGGTAAAGGGGGTGATGTATGTAAAAGCACGAAAAAAGTTATCTTAAAATTAATTTTTTTTTTATGAAAATAGTCGCAAAAAGGGTAGACCTATAGTGTGGGCCGCGGACGGCCCGCACTGCGACTATTAGAAGGGGAAGGGATTATAGAAAGGAAATGATTGTGGACACGCTTTTTAAAAAGTTGCAGGTCATAGTTCTCTGGAAAAACTAATTTTGGAAGCTTATTCCATTCCGCAGCAGCCCTGTAAAAGAAGGATTCTTGATGAAGATTGGTCCTTGTAGTGTCAATCTTGAGAGTAAATGGGTAAGACTGATCAGCGTGCCGAGTTCTTTGGCCAAATGTGGCCAATGGTGGTACAAGAGTTTTTATTTCTCTGCAGCATCTGCCATGGAAATATCTGTAGAGCAATGACTGGTCTGCAACTCTTCTTCTATGTTCTAGAGGGTGAAGGGTATCTGTGAGAGTTGAGCTATTTATCAAGCGAATGGTTTTTTCTGAATGGAATCAAGAAGACGAAGAGAATGCCTTGGTGCTGAACCCCAAATGTGCGAGCAATACTCCAGTAGAGGTCGGATTTGAGCCTTGTACGTCGTTAACAGTTGATCAGGAGTAAAAAACTTTCTGGCTTTCCACAGAAAACCTAGCCTCTGGCTTGCCGACTTTGCGATGTTAGCAACATGGTCATGCCAAGACATATTATTGGACACCGTGACTCCCAAAATCGAGATGGAGGGACTTGGTTCAAGGGTATTTCCGGACATTGTGATGGGATGATTTGAGGAACTCACTTTCTTGGAAAACGTGGCACTTTGTGTTTTTTGGGCGTTGAACTGAACAAGATTGTTGGTTCCCCACTCGACGATTGCTTTAAGATCTCTATTGATGGAATCAACCTGTTCCTGCCCGAGTCTATTTGTATCATTCACCGAAAGTGATCGATAGGATGTGAAAGTTGAGACAAGTGTGCTATCGTCTGCGAAACTGTAAATGGGATTCGTGGTGGTTTTCAAGAGGTCGTTGATGTGTAAAAGAAATAAAAAATATTATAATTTGAACTCTTCGTAATTTTTTTAAGGGGTGGCCGACGACTTATTAGATTCTTATTAACGACACTTTTTTTTATCACCCCTGCAACCCCAACCTTATATGAGATGGGATCATTAGGTACCTACATAATTACCAAATATATTCTCGTTCCATACAAAAGTTTAGAAGTTGATGCCTATCCGTTTCGGATGTTGGCGAGCATGATGGCAATACGAACTTTACTCACTGTTGCACGGAATAAGCCCACAGTTGATGTATTAAACCACACTCGGAGATTCTTCAGCCATAAGATTCTTCTTCTTCCTACACTCCTACCTTGAATTTTACTTTGGAGTATAAGCTGTAAAAGCCGGTATCTTTCAGGATTTCTCATGATGTGGCCGAGGTATTCAAGTTTACGTTTCTTTACCTGATAAAAGATTTCTTTTTCTTTCTTCATTCTACGTAGCACTTCGTTGGTTATATGATCCATCCATGAAATTCTCAGAACACGACGGTAGAGCCAGAGTTCAAAGGCTTCTAATTTCTTGCAAGATGTTTCAGGTAACGTCCACGACTCAATGCCGTATAGGCGTTTAAATCAATTATCTCCTTTTTATCACAATGTTATTATGCGGTTAGCAGTATTTCGACTTTCTATACCTCAAACCAAAAACAGATGCCATCATAAATGACAGACGCTCTTTAAGGAACAAATATCTCACAAAACACACCTGCATAAAATAAATATTTTTCGCGTTCGCACTAACAAGGAACCTTATTTTGGTTCTTTCAAGAATTATAGTAATCTGCTCCGGAAGCCAAGCCGTGCTGAAGGCATTGGCCTCTCCGTTTATCACCTTATGAAACGTGATGGATTACAAGAATGCTGGTATGGATCACAAGACACTCGGGGTTAGAAGGGAAGGAAGAGGCAGATATATTGGCCAAAACTCATTGGCTAAGAGACTGTCCCCATCGGACCTGAACCCCACTGTGGGGTTTTAAAAAGCCTCAGAAGGAGCACTTTAAAAAAGTGGATGTACTCAGAAACTCATAAAACTACATAAAATGGATCCACAGGTCAGAAATACGCGAAAATCAACAGGACAATGACTCCGCTAAAACCTTTGTAGATTAGGAGGGACTGAGAACAGTGAATGCCGTTTCTGTCTTGAAGAAGGAGAAACGGTGAAACACGCCCTATGCTACTGAGAAGTCCCGATTCCTGGACCAAGGCAAAAAAAAACCTGAGCCAGAGAGCTACATCAGTAACCCCAACAGCCTGTAGAAGTGTGTAAAACAACTGGGGCTGGAGGAGGACCTGTCACTAAAATCTAATCTAATCTTGACATTTTTCACTTGCCTCATGGGAGAGTGTGGAGGCAGTGCTCATCGAGGGATGGGAAGAAAGTGACACACCCGACTTGACTTAGAACACAGCTCGTCTTAACTCTTGTCTTCAAGAAATACACTTAATAATAACTCTCTTTTTAACAATTCCGCCCGGACCGGTAACGGATAAATTAATAAAATGATGGAGACAAAGATGAGTTCAAATTTTTTTTAAAAAACATTGTCAACCCCAATTTATAATTAAATTTTAACAAAACTCAAAATTACAGTTCATTGACTTGTTCCATTTGGAACTTAGTCCAATACAATGTTTCCAAAACACAGCTATTATCTACTCACCCTCTAAAATATCTATTATTTTGGCTTGAACACCAAGGATTCACAACCTTCCTAACCAAATAGATTTTAATTTTGTAAGCGAAGCATTCACAAAGAATCTAGGATTTTTCATAAACAGCTTACACTTAAAAAACGTTTAAATAGTTGCACTATTTAAGTTGTACTTATCGAGAGGAGTACGACCCTGCTATTGTTTATTAAAATGAGACTTGAAATACTCACTGATAGTAATGTAAAGCAGTTTATATATGAGAAAATGGTGAAATGCATATAATCGTGGAGAGAAAGTGAACTTTCAAGGTACTGATGACAGATTTTCGTTGTTTATTAGCTTATTTTAGACTAGTAATTAATAACTTGATAATATTCAAGTATATTGTAGGTTAAAGTAAATAATCGGGCAGATTTAGACGGTGTTATTCACGTGTTATTTAATAGTGTTAGTGACACAAGAAAAAAGTCAGAAAGCTAGGTACATTCAAAATAATAATCGTTTCTAAAATAGTTAATCAATTAATTGTGTGTACCATGTTCGTAAGCTGTACTCGTTTTCTAATATTTCCGTTGATTTTTTCGTGTATTTTGTGTGCTGCAAATTGCGCCAAAATGTTGGGGGTTTTCCCCATGTTCGGTGCGAGTCACTACAAAATGGCTGTGGCACTAATGAGAGGATTGGCCGATGCAGGAAACGATGTGACCATCGTTTGTTCGTACCCCGACAAATACCGTCCTAAAAACGGATCCTACAGGAATATTATCCTTGAAGGATTCGCCGAAGCTTTTGAAAGTGAGTAAATTTACGCAATTAAGTAAAGATAGATTCGAGAAAATTAAATATTCCTCCCTGTTTAGGCAATCGAAGATATTTTTAAACCTGAAAAATTTTACATTTGTTTTAAGGTGACATCGAAAATTGGAACTTACTGGATCTTAACGAATTCAACAATCCATTTCAAGAAGCATCATTACAAGATTACATGTACGGAAACACGGAAAAAGTATTCACCGATCCTGGTATACGCAAGCTTATTGAAACCAAAGAGATTTTCGACGCCGTTATTATCGAGCAATTTTCAAACGACGCTCTAAAAGTACTCTCCCATATTTTCAAGTCTCATCTTGTTTTATTAAATACGTACAGTAAGTGCTAGTTCCAATTTTTTCAACTCAACAACGAGACGTAGCAAATAATATCGTCGAAAGCTACAATCATCAAAAAGTTTGGTGATAATGACGGTGTAATTTCAGGTACTTCTTCTCTCGTCAACGGATTGGTAGCCAACCCAACTATGTTGTCGTATGTCCCGCAGGTCACAACCACATTTCCCAGACCGATGTGTTTTTCGCACAGACTTTACAATACTCTTATCTATACTGTCGAGGAGTTGATGAACCAGTTTATGTTCTTGCCACGGCAGGACAGGCTGATAAAAAAGTATTTTCCAGATGCTCCATCCGTTTACGATTTGAACAAGAACGTATCATTATTGTTGGTCAATTCCCACGAGACCATGTGGCAGGCAGTTCCGTTGGTACCGAGCATTAAACTAATTGGAGGGTTTCACATTGTTCCTCCTAAGCAACTACCAGATGATATCCAGACATTTTTGGACAGCGCTAAAGATGGAGCGGTTTTTTTTAGTCTGGGATCTAATTTGAGAAGTACCGATCTACCTAAAGATAAATTAAAGGTGTTTTTGGACGCTTTTGGAAAATTAAAGCAAAAAGTTTTATGGAAATTAGAAGGAGATGTTCCTGGTTTACCTCCTAATGTCAAAACTGCAAAGTGGCTGCCACAAATGGATATTTTAGGTAAGATTTATAAGAATTTTTTAATATTATTTAATTTTTTGATTATTTCGTTTAATTACAGCTCATTCCAACGTTCAATTATTTATTACTCATGGTGGTATATTGAGTATGATGGAGGCCATATACAACGGGGTACCCGTTCTTGCAATACCCGTCTACGGCGATCAAGCAACCAACGGTAATAACGCAGCTTTTGCAGGATTTGGATTATCTGTTGTATATAAAGATTTCACAGAGGAGCAATTTAACAATGCTTTAGACAAACTATTGAACTCGCCCTCGTAAGTACACCCAGGCATTCGCAGGATGGATAAGACGACAATACTTTACCAACTCTTGTTTTTTTTGTTTAGGTTCAAGTTTAACGCTATAAAGAGATCCAGAGTATTTCACGACAGACCCATGAAGCCTCTAGAAACCGCTACGTATTGGGTCAACTATGTAGTCAGACACAACGGAGCTGCGCATCTCAGAGTCGATGGTTTGGACATGCCCTTCTACCAGTACCTTCTGATCGACGTCGTAACTGTTTTGGCCACCGGATTTTTCATTATTATAACCATTATTTTATTAACACTTAAGTCATTGTTCCGAAATAAAATAGTTCAAGCTAAAGTGAAGAAGAATTAGTTATATTTTGCTATTTTACTAATAAATAATGTACGCCCTTAATAAAAACATATCTTTTTTTTATCTAAACAATTCCAGAAAGGATATGTATTTGTCCTTCGGATCCCTTTCGTACCTTGTTGCTAATGCGATAAAAAGAGATTTATAATATTTTTTTAATTTTAATTTTTTTCACACGTTCAATCGTACTCTTCGACTTGCAAAGCTTTAGCAATGTCTTCACGATATACATCGTCAAAATAAACACGAAAATTATTCCTGCCATGATCGCAGCAACGACATCGATTAAATAATGTTGATACCATGGTAATTTCAAGCCTGCAACTCGTAAGTGTTTTGCCCCCTTGTGTCGAATAATGTATTCTACCCAATATACCGCCCTTTCCATGGGTCCCATGGGGCGGTCGTGGTACAAACGAGATCTGTGTTTGGCGTTGTCCCGATACCTACAAGTAAAAAATAATATCAATTAACAAAAACTAAGCTTCACGAATATACTTACTTGGGATTGTTAATGAGTTGGTCGATCGAAGTGAGAAATTTCGCCGCCGATAAGTCACTGTCGTGAAAAGAGAGGGACAGTCCGTATTCGTCTGACACTACGTTTTTGGCGTTCGTCTCTTGATCGCCAAAAATCGGCACCACCAACACCGGCACACCGTTGTAAACAGTTTCTGTGAGACTCAAGATGCCTCCGTGCGTTATGAACAACTTAACATTTGGATGGGCTAAAAATTTACATAGGTACTAACATCCAGCGATATAAAGCTTACTCAAAGGATTATTCAACAAAAACAAGTTCGAAGCTATGGTTTAACAAAAAGCAAAAACAATACGCCAGATCTGCTAACAACGATCCTGGCATACATACTGGGTGGGTAGCACATTTCAAAGTATCCACCTCGAATATCTTCTTTTAATATAAATTTACAAGCAAATTAAGGTAACCAGCTAGGAAAAATGGACCAAAATATTATCACCCAAAATCCCAGCTTATACATTTAACTTTTCTGGATACTGTAAATGCTGCTTTCTCATAATTTCAGAAATCAAATCATTCCAAATTGTAAATTCGTTAGAAAAATATGCGGGGTATAAACAATTGGGATTGTCCCAAATTTTTTCACCAATCTCCTCACAAAATTCAATGCAGCGATCTGGATCATCTTCATTGAGCTCTTGCACAAGATGAATCTTATAGGGATGGAAACGATGCAAACTTCTCTGAATACTAGTATGTGAAGTTGTCTCTAATTTTCTAGTTCTTGAAGTAGAATCAACTGCAACATGCCCCAAGATTGCAACCTGTGTAGCCTCGTTAATATCACTGTCTCGCCTTGCATGTTTTCTGTCAAAAACGGATCCACTTTCCATGAATTTAGATATTTATTTTGATTCGTAACATTGGCTGACATTTTTACCGGGATGCCTTTCATTAAAAACTGTTGCACTTATCCCTGTTTTTAAAATACATACACAAATATAGTCAGGCATTTTTCCCGTAGGGGTAGGCAGATACCACTTTCTTTTACTTCCACCGCTACGGTTCTAACACACATCTTTTACTTCATCTACTTTTATCGGTGCTCTCATACATGTTCGTCGGTTGTTGCTACTCTTAATCTGGCCTTGTTTTAAAACAATGTCGATCTGATCAAGATCGATGTTCGCCGAGGTTGACCTTTACTGATTTCCGCCCATTCACCCTCGCCTAATAATCTGTTTCGTCAAACTTTCTTCATCCATCCTCTCTACGTGTCCAAACCATGTAAGCATTCTTTTATCTATCTTTGTAACCACATCTTCTTTCACACCTCAGCTTTTCCTAATCTTTACTTTACCTAACCGAGTCACTCCGGCTATACAATTCTCAGACTACTCATCTCCGCAGCATATTAATCCTATTTTCATGCTTCTTCTGCCAAACCCAACATAATCACTAATATACATAAGTGTAGAAACCAACACACCTCTATGCACAGCTAAAGGTGCCTTTGTTGACAGGTTCTGGCTGCTCATAAAGTTATGCAGAGCCCCATTCATTTGTTTTCCAACACCCTTCGCTCAATGACACAGTCATACTTTCCGTCTCTCGTAAACTTTTAACCAAAGTATACAAACTCATTCACTTGTCTCACTCTTCTTCCTTTAATCAACACCTCGCAGTTTGTCATGCTTTCTTCTCTTTCAAAAAAACCATTACTTTTGTTAAATTTTCAGGGCATCATGCATAATATTAACCATGAACTGCAATTTCTCTTCAGATGACGCTAATATGACCTGATCATTAGCATAAAGAAGGCATATGATGATTAAAACATTCATTCTTAATCCATACGCACTTTCTTTTAAATCATTTAAACAATTGTCTATGTATAAGCTAAACATGTCTAACATCTTTTTCGATGTTAAACCAGTCCGTATAAGATCCGTTTATCATGACACAAGCAGTGGAGTTATCTTAAAGTGATTTCAGTGCTCATATCAAACTACCGCTCACCCTATACATAGACAATGTCGACCACAATTCATTCCTTACCACTCTGTCATAGGCCTTTTTTTAAGTCTACAAAAGCGCAGTAGACCTTTTGACTTTTAACCAAGAATTTTCGACTATACCTCGTAATGAAAAGACGTGATCCATACTGATCTCCTTTCTCTTCTAAATCTTGCTGACACATCCCATATAAACTCTTCAGTTTCATTTGTCACTTTTTTAATCAATATCTTTGCATACTGTTTGCCGACGATGCTGAGTAAACTAATTCCTCGGTAGTTCTTACAGTCCTGCTGCGAACCAGTATTTTGGTACACTACCGCTCCTCTAGCAAATGTTAAAAAGGTGGTACAGCAGACGCCCTGTCCAGCCTTCACCATTTCAACCGTAATTCTGTCGTACCATTGGCGTAATAACCATTCACCTAATTTCACTGGTTTTCACTAAGTACACTTGTACACCTGTAGAATTCCAACATTTTAAACAGAACGGGAAACGGTATGTTTGTGAAGAGAATTGAAGTACCAATAAAACGATGTCTTACTTGACTCCCTGTGTTATTCAAAATTCTTAAAAGGGCTGCAACTCCACTTAAGTGCATGATTCTTCTTTAAAAAAATTTAGAATAAAAACATGTCTTCTTTGAAAACAAATCCGTGAAAAATATTCAAGGAGGACATTTTTAAATGGGCCACCATGTATGTAAGTGCTACGAAGGACATAAATCTATGAAAGGAGACTTTTGAGTTGGTTCTAAATGAAACATTTGTGATATTACAAATTACGAAATTTGTTACTAGTACCTCCGAACGTGTTTTATTTATAACAACCCCAACAATACGAGCAATACTTATTCTACCTAAAATATCCATTTGAGGAAACCACTTCTGTGTCATCACATTACCCGGCAAACCTTCCAGATTTTCATCCTCCCATTTCCATAAAATATTCTCTTTTAAACTTTCAAATGTCTTCAGCAGAATATTCTTTTTATCTTTCGGTAGATTAACAGCTTTCACAGACGAACCGAAGCTAACAAATATGACTCCGTTTTTCGCTTTGTCCAAATAATCTTGAAGATCTTTAGGTAGTTTCTTTGGTGGTTTGATATGAAACCCTCCTATCGGTATGATGTTCGGTACCAGCGGTATCGACTGTTGTAAGCTTTCATGAGAATTTACCAAGATCAGCGAAACGTTGTAGTTGAGCTCAAATATAGACGGAGCGTTTGGAAAATATTTTTTCACCAAAACTTCCTGAAGAGGCAACCAGTGGTAATGAGTTACAAGTGCTTCGAAAGCATACAACATGGTGTTGTAAGTCCTTTGAAAGAAAGTCATTTCTTTGGAAAAGTCCGTGTCGACTTGGGGAGTGTACGACAGCATCGTAGGATTACCAGCGACATAATTTAGCTTGCTGTCAGCTGCTATAGAGGAAAACAGAACCAGATGAGCTTTAAAATGATGTGCTAATGATTTGAAAGCTTCCGTGGCGAATTGCTCGACGATGATCACATCGAATGTTTCGTCGGATTTCAAAAGACGTTGTACGTTCGGATGATCCAAAGTTCGTTCCAATGCTGGATAGACTACTTTTTGAAACTTCAGAAAATACGTAAAATCGTTGAAGCGTTGTACTTTAAAAGGATCCACGTGTTTCATTACAGCTGTAAAATAAACTGCGTTAGAAATGTATACATAGCAGTTTTTTAATATTTCTGATTGCATATAATAAGCGTGAAAATTTCGTACCTTCGTATTTTTCCGCAAATCCTGTTAGTACGACGTTCCGATAGGTTCCATTTTTCGAGGGAACGGTGTCCTCGTGAGGACTTATCATCGTTACATCGTGGCCAGCGTCTGCAAGTCCTCGCAAAAGAGAATTTCCAAGACTATAATGGCTTCGAGCGGCAACGATAAAAACGCCAAGAATCTTTGCCGAATCGCACAGTTGAAATGACAGAATTGTAATAAATATTTTCACGAATTTTACCGACATCTCGAATCGAGAATATATTTTAAACTGATGAAATATTATAGATTAATTCAACCTTGTTACAAAAACGCTTATAGATAAGCGTAGCTACCTTATCTATCTATTTTGTTATAATTTTTTTAGAAAACACCTTTATTAATAATTTTGCACATTAAAACAACGAAATCTCAACAATTTATTAATAAAATAAGTCAACAAAAATAATAAAGAAACTTAATGTCTAACTGATTAACATTTTTTCAATTTTCGGCTTTCAAATATGCGACATAATCTTTTTACCAACTTTACCGATGAGAATAGAAGCAAAGACGTCGATAAGCACCAAAATGCAATCACGTCGATTAAAAAGTACTGATACCAAGGAAGATCTGCTCCCGCTACCCTTAAATGAGGGGCTCCTTGGTGTCGAATTACGTATTCCACCCAATAAACCGCTAAATCCAACGGTTTCATCGGTCGATCACGAATCAGCGCCGATCTTCGTTTCACGTTATTCGTGTACCTGCGAAAAAACTAAATATAAAATGTGAATAGCGCTATCTATCGTTCCATCGACAATCACCACGGAAGGTAATGTCAAATGTCAGTACTAATAAATCATTTACTGACATATGAAGCGAATGGTCGAGTGGATGACATCAATTTTTGTAATTCAACGTTAGTAGAGACCATTACTGTCAACTGTCATTCATTGTTCGATTTTTTACTGTATCAGCTGCGTGGTTGAAAGTTGACATTTGCTGATCTATTACCTCTTTTTTATTGTTGAAATATAACTCGACAATAAATAATCCCAGAATGAACTCAATAAGAGGTTAGGTTAAAACGGTGGTGCGGAGGGAACCCACTTAGGCCTTTTGGCCCGTTGTGATACCGCGATGGACAGCGGTGCCTTCCCCCTCTACCGTGAGAACCAGTTGGAACTTTTAATAAAAAGTGTGAGATCTTTAATGCTAACTGAGCTGAGATCAGATAAGTCATCAAAGTTCGGTTGTCCTGGTATAGAAAGCCGTTTTCTGTCTAGGGCAGGGAAGTGGAAGAGAAGATGTACCATTGTTTCCTTCTCTTTTTCATCGTGATAGCTTCTAGAGAAGTCGTGTCGTAGCTCTGCGATTCCCACCTGCCAAGTGTCCTGTTATGGCCGCGATCGCATTTGCAATGGAGTCCCTGGATAGAGTTAAAACATCATTAGTTCGACGTAGATCTAGTTTATGCCAAATCTGTTTCAATGATGTCATGTGGGGTCATTTTGACACCTCAAGTTGGCTTTTTGAACTATTTTGCTGTGGAGGAGGAGCCGGCACTCCTTGCTGAGATGAGACAGATACGTGGTGCCTTCTCTTGCTAGCTCGTCCGCCTTACAGTTGCCTGGTATGTCCCTGTGTCCGGGTACCCAAACAATGTGAACTCTAAACTTAGCTGCTAGCTCCTTCAGGTCGGCTCGGCATTGCACAGCTGCCCTAGTAGTCAAGTAGACTGAGTTCAGTGATTTGATAGCAGCCTGGTTGCAATAATAGGTGTAATTATTTTGAAACAAATCTCTCAATTTATTATTTTAAAGAAATGTCTTAACTTTTATTAACAATACAATTCCTATTATTGCGTCCATTTTGGGAAGAAAAAAAGATAACGTTTACAATTAGGTCTTCTACTTTAATTTTCATGTTTTTTTTTGTTTTTTACTTTATCAAGAACTAAAAGGTTTTACTTATTAAGTTTTAGTTTGTTGTAACAAATTTCGTCAATTGGATGATTTTATTTTTTCTAATATCAATTTTTGCAATAAATTTTAAAACAATAACAATGAAGGGACCTTTTATATGAGCCCATACTTCTCATATAAATAATTAATTTATTCCGTTTGGCTGTTCCACACTGTATACACAGAAAACAGTACACCCCGATATTTGGCAGTATTCATTATAATTTAAGAAAATGCTAAAACACGTCGATTTTTGTTTTAACGGGGTCACATTTTTACGATACAGATATCTGATTTGTCAACCCCCTCCCTTTCACTTCCACAACCACTTAAAATGGGGAATGTACCATGTGTGGCACATCATTAGAAAGGCATTTAGATGGATATTTTCACCGCCTTTGCAAAAAAAGTCTAATTAATTTAAAGTGCAACACCACTTACAAATGAAACGTTTGTTTTGATAATGTGTCAATTTTTTCTGTCTCATCAAAAGTACTTGAAACGAATTTTGTAAAAAATTAGTAATTTGATACTGAGTCGGTTTGTTAAACATTGATGTTAGTATATTCAAATTATCTATTTTTTAAATACTTTCAAAATGGTATATCAATTATTGCATAACGAGTTTAAATTATTTTCATATTTTTTGAAAACGGGAAGTGTGCAAAAATAACAACGGATTTATTTAATCGGCTTATTGAAGACTAGCAACTTTATCACTCACATGTATTAGAGTTCGTCAGAAATTTCATCAAACAGGATCAGAAGCTAATAAAACAAAGAACTATGAAAAACATGTTATGACTGAAGCAGCAGAAATGGAAATTAAAGGTGTTTTGGGTCATTTGATGGCATTTATTAAGCGAATGAAACTTTAATCTTTATTAACAATTGAACATAATTTTATTTATCGAAATTTTTTTAACGAATATATGCATCAAACAATTAACAAACAAATTGTAGTTTTGAAACTGATATAATCTTAATAAAAGAACAATTTTATTAAGAAGAAAATATTAAAAGGTACATAAACAAAATTTAGAAACCTTTTATAACAAATGTTCAATGTGACCCCCGTTTACCTTAATAAGTTAATTTATTCTTCCGCCCTTTAATACCATAAAAGCATTTATCTAAATAAAATGGTTAAATGATTTAATGATTTAAATGATTTACATCTGATTTTGATATTGTAAATGCATCTATTCGTTAAAAAAATTTCCATAAATAAAATCATGTTTTTTGTTAATAAAGATTAAAGTTTTATTCGCGTAATAAATGCAATCAAATGACCCAAAACACCGACATAATTAGAACTCATTGAAATCAAAATAATCGTGCAGCTTTATGTTTAACCCAAAATATCTCGAAAAATAATAACTTTATCGCCATGGAGAAGGAGTACAATTTTCACGTAAAAAGTATTGGAAAATCAAAAAATAGTGATAAAATTGCAATTCCGCCAGTGGTGTAGAATTTAGGAGGGATCAACCAGTCACTGGCCCCTGTCGTACGCCCCTCTGGTAGTAGCCAGAAACGTTCGAAACATAAATTGGTAGAGTGTAAAAGTAAAAAGAGTTTTATTTAAACATAGCTGCACCCCCACAAAATTTTTAGGTCTACCCTTTTTGCGACTATTTCCAAAAAAATTAAAACAAAAAAACACAATTTAAAGAAAAATAAAAACGCTCAATGATAGAAGTATATTAATTACGAAAATACGTTTAAATTTTGTAAAACAAACAAAATTTTACGAAATAAATTTAAACAAATCCAGCGTCATTAATGGTTATAAATATTTTTTCAACGGAATTAACGTAAGCGGCAGCTCTGATGTTTAATCCCAAGTTGTATTTCATTGCCGTCTCTTTGATGGCTCTGGCGGATCGTTCCATGGTGAACGACAATCCTGAATGGACGATGTCCTTTTCAGAAGCACCGGCTATCCTCTTCTGAAAGGCCTCCGACGGTACGATCGGTATTTCTCCCATATCGCAGAATTTCCTCTCCAAAGACTCTTGCACCGATTGCAGCAAATGGTAATTCGAATCTCTTTCATATTTAAAGGTAAGTCTTCCGTACGATACGTGATTGATGTTCTTTAACCATTCAAAATAAGAGACAGTCACTCCTCCAGCGTTGCAATACAAATCTGGTATCACCAGAATGTTTTTCTTTAACAGTATCTTATCTGCAGCGGGCGTAGTGGGACCGTTGGCCCCTTCGGCGACGATTTTCGCTTTTATTTCATTTGCGTTTTTAGCAGTGATGACTTTTTCGGTGGCCGCAGGTATGAGAATATCGCATTCGTGAGTCAATAGATCGCCTTTAAAGCTTTGTGCTCCAGAAAAGCCTTGTATGGTACCTTTGGATAGTTTAAAATCTTCCAAAGCTTTGGGATCTATACCTTTTTCGTTGAAAATCGCCCCGTCTATTTCTTGTACTCCGATAACTTTAGCTCCAGCTCGATGACAGTATCGCATAGAGTGCAATCCTACGTTGCCTAAACCTTGGATTATAACCCTTTTATCTTTGATACCTGGAGCAAGACCGATGGTTTTCATAAGGTTTTCTTCCGAAATGAAGTTTTGGATACCGTGAAATATACCTCGACCGGTCGCTGATGTACGACCGTGAATACCCCCTTGGTTGATCGGCTTACCGGTAACGATAGCGTGGTGATTGATATCCAGATATCCAACCGTCTTGGCATAGGTATCCGCTAGCCAGGACATCTCTCTTTCACCGGTACCCATATCGGGAGCGGGAACGTCAGTGCTGGGACCGAAGAAACCCTTCTTAGAACATTCCAACGTGTACTTTCGAGTTATTTGTTCCAACTCGCTGGGGGAGTACCCCTTCGGATCTATTTTGATGCCTCCTTTGGACCCTCCGAAAGGTACATCGACGCAGGCACACTTGAATGTCATCAACGCTGATAGAGCTTTCACTTCGTCTCTGCAGACTTCCTTCGAAAATCGAAGTCCTCCCTTGCAGGGTGTTCTGTGCGCGCTGTGGTGGGCTCTGTAAGCTTCCACGATTTCGTATTTGCCGTTGTCACGTTTAATGGGCAAAGCTAATTCTAATATTAAATCGCAATGTTGCATAAAACCAAGTATACCGACTACTCGGTGTCTCGCTTGTTCTTCTGACATCTTGTTACCTTTTTTTTTCACCAGTTCTTCCACTAGTTTATCCTCAACTATGATGCAAGCTTGGTGAAAAAAATATTCGACCATATCGAAGAATTCCGGATTGGGATCGGAGGCCATATTCTTTAATCTTTCAGGTATTTTATGACCGTACCGCCTTTGGGGACAGTTGTGAATTTTCCTTCGATGTAAATTGACCTGGTGGTTGGCAAACATTCTGCATTGATAGCTTTTAGAAACGACGGGGGCGACATTTTGCAGTAAGGGTTTCATTCTTTTTGTTAATGTATAAAATAAACATTTTTTAAAAATATTCATTACTTACTTTTACAAATATAATACAAAAAATTAACGTTAGTCAAATTTGACGTGCGCATGCTTGATCATTATTACAGAAAACATTGCCAGAATTAGACTCAGTTTTCACTAGCGATTTTTAGTCGCGCGATTTTCCAGTCGCAAAAATGTAACCCATTTTTTCCAACAAATGTGCATAGTATCTGAAGCTACACTGCGTGAAAGGGACTATTATACTATATTTTTATTACTTATGCGGTTTAAGTAAAATCTTAGAGCACGCTGTTGCGGTTGAAAAATAGCCCATTTGAGTGCGACAAGTTTACTTGGCGCCCTCATATTATGCTTAGCTCACGCAAACTATCCTTGTCGCACGCAAATTCGAACCATTAACCTTTCGGTTAACAGCCGAACGCGCAACTGTCAAGTTAACATTACAAAGTTAATATTTTTATTTCAGTTAATATTTTTGGTCTGGACCCCTGTTTTATGGTCGCGTTTATTTTGCATTCGCAATAAAAAATAGTATGTGCAACCCGTGCGGTGTTGTCGATTGCTCACTCGAGCGAATGAACGCTCTCGCTTCGCTCTCGTGGGCAATCGCCAACTTATTGCACTAGTTGCACAATATACCAATAGTGCATTTACTTTTCAGTTATTAAAACTATACAGACTGTTAACCAAATTATATAATAAAGTGCAAAATATTTAAAAATGTTCAATACTCACTTGGGGTTATTAAGTAATTCTACGAGGGTGGCACGAAAAGTCTCCTCAGTTAATTCGGAGAATGGCAGGTATTTTCCTATACCCAACGTTTCAGCTTTAATGGCGTTCATTTTTTGATCGCCCAGCACGGGTAGAGCCAAAATAGGCACGCCTATGTATATTGTTTCCGTTAAACTTAAAAGACCAGTGTGAGTGATAAAAAGTTTAACGTTTGAATGCGCTGAAAATGTTATGATGACAATATTTACCAAAAAAAAAGCGATATTTTACTTACCCAAAATTTCTTGCTGCGGGAACCACTTGCCCAATACAATGTTAGAAGGTTTACCAGGCATAAAATCTCCGTCCCATTTCCAAATAACAGTTTGGTTAAGTGAACCGAAAACTTTTATTATCGCATTTCTCGTCCGTTGTTTCAATTTAGATGGTTTCACGTAAGAACCCAAACTAAAGTAGATAACTCCTATTAAAGAAAAATCTCCAATTACTTACAAATATATCAATAACTACGCACGCCCAAAAACATATTCGTAATAAAACAAGAATGTTATTTTACTATGCTGGATTGCTAACTCAATATGATCCGATTGATCTAAGACTGAGGCAGCTGACGTCACAGCCGCCATTTGCAGTAAGGTCAAAAACACGTATGTTGCAAACGTGATTCAAGTTAAAACAACTGTTTTTATGATTTTATTTTAGTTTATAGATGTAAATTCTTATGAAATTAATTAATTATTAATAAAATGATGCAATAAAACTGATTTTTGTCGTTTAAATATTGATTCCACTTTTTGATATCTCTATTAGTAAATTTAAAAAATATATTTGTGATTTAAATGTTCAGTAATTTATATTTTACCACTTTATGATATCTGTATATCTGTTTTAGTGTTTATGCCGGAATTTGTGTGTAATGTATGTTTTTCTTCCTGTTGTTTTTATTGTATGTAATTTTTTTTTAATTTATGTAATTTAAAAGGGCTTGCCCGTAAATAAATAAATAAATATATAAATTAATTGAAATATGGAATTTTCCAACACATGAAAGGAAATAAATTTAAATTTTCTTAAAAATAAATCGAATATTTGAGTAAAATTCCAAATTTATGAACATATTATACGTTTATTATTATATAAAATAACGCTAATAATACAATAAAGATTTGGCATTCTTAAATGGAATTACAATGTATTAACTAAATGAATTAACTTAACTTAAATGTACTTTTAAACTCAGAGAGACAGCTGCCATCGTGTAAATGCCCATTAACTTGACTTAAAAAAACTACATACATACATATAGTCACGCCTTTTACCCATAAGGGTAGGCAGAGACCACTTTCTTTCACTTCCGCTACGGTTCTTACACACATCTTTTGCTTCCTCTACTTTCATCAGTGCTCTCATACATGCTCGTCGGTTGTTGGTACTCTTGATCTGGCATTTATTCACAACAATGTTGATCTGATCGAGATATGTTCGCCGAGGTTGACCTCTACCGACTTCCGTTCATTCACACTCGCCTTATTAATTTGTTTTGCCAATCTTCCTTCATCCATTATTTTTACGTGTCCAAACCATCTAAGCATTCCTTTATCTATCTTTGTAACCTAATCTTATTTTACACCACAGCGCTCTCTTATCTCACTATTATTCACTTCATTCAACCGATTAACTCCGGCTATACTCTCCGACTACTCATCTCCGCAGCATTAATCATATTTTCATGACTTTTCTGCCAAACCCAACATTCACATCCATACATAAGTGTAGGAACCAACACTCCTCTATGCACAGCCAGACGTGCCTATTTGACACTTTCTGGCTGTACATAAAGCTATGCAGTACCCCATTCTTTTGTTTTCCTGCCAACACCCTTCACTCAATGTCACTGTCATACTTTCCATCTCCGCAAACTTTGAACCCAAGTATACAAACTCATTTACTTTTTCCATTCTTTCTCCCTTAATCAGAACTTTACAGTTTGTTATGCTTTCTCTTCTCCTCTTTTAAAAACCATAACTTTCGTTTTGCTCACATTTATTTTTATCCCTTTGATTTTAAGGGCATCATGCATAACATTAACCATCGCCTGCAGCTCCTCTTCAGATAACGCTAATATGACTTGATCTAGTGAGGATCATACTGCATCATAGTGCAGTAGGGCATCTTTTTCCATTTTCGCGTTGATACCAGTATCTATGCCCGATGCCTTAGCCTGATGGTTTCTCTGATTTATTGGCTTTTTCGTAAATGTAAATCATAAGTCCTACCAACTTATCCGGAGCTCGATCCGGCCCTGATTAACCGTAGTCTTGCAGGGAATTTTAATAATTGCTTTCGCGTTTCTCATACATATGGTAAATATAATAAGCATATTTATGTTTTTTAATATTTTGGATACGTCGACACGCCTTTACAGTGCCGGATTTAGAGGTCTGGAGGCCTCGGGGCAACAAAGGAGTGGAGGTCCCAAATTATTTTCTAAATAAAATGAACATATTTTTTCTGTCTAGTTTTTCAAACCAAGTAAATTCTTTTAGCAATTAACATATTAACATATAATAAACGAAAACAAGAATTATCCGAGGCTGCGGGCAAGTACCGCCTCATTTAGCCATTGGAATATTCACTCAAGATGGGTAGTGCAAGTGCTCATCAGGACCATTTGAGATTTTGATATTTTACTGATTGCCTGATTGAAGTGAACAAATATAGATGAAATTTGTATTTCGTGCATAAAATTTATTAAAATCGTAGCAACGCGCTTTCGTTTCTCGGGCCATCATCAGTGCTTACTCGTCAGGTGTACAAGAAGCCAAAAAAAAACCATGAACCATGTTCATTAAATGTTGTGTAAGTTTACATGACAAACAGGTTAAAATACATATCCTTGACTAGGATGCAATTTGAGATTTAGTTTCTCATTAAGACAATATTCAAGTGTGCTTGCTAGCAAGACTCATATAAGACATTGATAATATCGATACGTGCAAACAGTCTTACCTCACACTTAACTATAGATGAATCATTTCTGTTAATATTTGAGAAAAATATAATCATGTTTGTATAAAGTACTGTAGGTAAAGGTAAACCAGCGAAAAAAATATCAAAGGAAAAGTTGTTTACTAGTGTTTACTAGCCGGAATTTGAAAGATTTTCTCTATTGTGAAGGCCCTGCGCCTTTAGCGTTTTTACTAGAGAGTTGCTTTATGGGTCCCGCTTGATTCCAAAATAAATTGCCAGGATCGTATTTAAGCAACTCTCTGAGTTATTAAAAGCAAATAAACACCTGAAGGGCAGAAATCTATATTTTATCAGATAGCCAAGCAGCACTAAAAGCTTTGAAGTCATACACTTGTGAGTCTAAGCTGACTTGGGACTGTAAACAGGCAGCAAACAATCAGGTTACTTTGATGTGAGTTCCAGGTCACAAGGGAGTTAAAGGCAACATAGAAGCAGATTGCCTTGCCAAAGAAGAGGCAAATACACAATCTTTCGGCCCAAAACCCTTCTGTGGACTTTCCAAAGCCCACTTGAAAGAAGAGGTTCGACGCTGGGAAATAGATGAAATGAAATCTCACTGGCATAAAGTGCCAGGACAAAGACAAGCGAAAAGGCTAGCAAGCCCTTCGCCAACGTAAGCTAAACAGCTTCTCGAGTTGGAAAAGAAAGACTTGAAACTGGTGACGGGGCTCTTCACTGAACACTGCTCTTTGCGGTATCACCTTAAGAAGATGGGCAAAACAGAGAGTGATAGTTGCCATTACTGCGAGAACTTCGCTGAAACTGCAGAACATTTGCTTTGCGAATGCCCAGCGCTTTTCTGCAAGAGGCTTAAGTTTCTAACAGGGGCCTTTCTAAATCCCTTCGATGTCAGAAACTTAGCCCCCAGGAAACTGATAAACTTTGCTCGAATTCTCGGAATCCTGGGCCTCGAATAGATTAAGGGTTATGCACAAAAGATCTGATAGGTCGAGGTGCTTGAAAGGTTGCATAGCCTTCACGAACCCCCCTACAATCTACAATCTATTAAAAAAATGTGGGTTAGACAACCAAAACTGCATTCGTGCATGTTGGAATGATTGATTTTTGTATCCACTATTTTGTCAAGTTCCAAGGTTCGTTATGTTAGTTATACGTGCAAATTTACGATAGATTTGCGTTAAATTCTTCAACAAATAGGATACTGACCGTTCTTAGCGTTGTCCAAAAGCTGCTTTAAATCTGTTGGTAACTTCTTGTTTGAATTAATGTGGTACCCTCCGATGTCCACCATATTCGGGACTCTGGGCTGCGGAGGATTCACGCTTTCGTGCGAATTCGACAGCACGAGCGCCACGTTCTTGTGTAGTTCCTCTAGACTGGGACAATTCGGAAAGTACTTTTTGATCAATCGATTCTGACTGGGATAAAATTTGAATTTCAAATTGAAATTAACCAAAAGCTCCTCCCAAGCATTCTTGCTTCTTTGCCAGAAGGACATCCTCACAGCGGAACTCAGATAAATATTTGGTATGTATGACGGAGGGCCGGGATTACCGACAACGTTATTCACCCACGCTGGTCCTCCCAGTGGGTTAAGTAGAATTGTCGGTACGTCAAAAAACCACCCGAACACCGTCAGAGAATCGGTGAACAACAATTCCGCAATGACGACATCGAATTTATTATTGGATTTCAATAACGATTGGACCTGTGGACTTTCGAATACTTTTTCTGTACAACCTCCACCGAATGCGTTCATGTGATCCAGTATTATAAAAGCGTTAGTGCTTTTTATGTCAAAATAGTTCACCTCTTCGCCGTTTGGACCTGAAACATATAACAGACAGATCTTAAACTATTGTGCTTCAGTTACAGCGCACGTCAGCTACTCTGGTCTTATAGTTTGTAGTGGAAAGATAATTCAAATGTTTCGTTCCATGGTGTGCGAACTTAATACTTTAGAAACCACACAATTAGTAGAGCACTTTACAGCAGGTGGCGTGCTTGCTTTATTACTTTGAAAGGAGAGTAGACGTAGACACGTAAACTATTAAAATAAGATTAATGTAACTCGAACACTTTTACTGCAATGCCAGGATTTAAAGCATGTGCAGTTTTGAACCGCAAAGACCAACAATCAAAAAGACATTGGTTTCCAAATCCCGAACATAATTTTGCAAGGTTCAAGAAATAAGTGAACTTGTAAATAAATTATAAATCCTCAACAGTTTACTTATCAGACAGTATGTCATATGCTCTGTTATATAGAAGATTATAAATCGTATTGTTTATAAGTAATATTGTCACATTAATAGTTCATGTTAAATTTTTATTTTTGTTATTTCAGGCAGTAATTTAAACCAATTTGTGCAAACAACTATTAAGGAAAAAACCTTTGCTCAGTTCTTTGAATGTATTCCCAGTACTAGTTTACAACCAACTTTACCTTGTATTCGAACTACAGAATAAAGGTTAGTATTAATAGGAATAGTAATCTTAATTGTAAAAATCTATGGCATATTAGTATATATTTATAATTTTGTATGCATAAATATATTAACTTTTACCTTTTAGTTGTTAATCCTAGCAAATCAGTGCTGGGTCCATTCACCAGGAGGCAAAAGTACAAACTTAAAGCCCTAACTCTGAATGAAATTCAGCTTACTTTTTCCAAAGTAAGTTAATTATTTAGGAGTAATAATCGACCAAAAACTGTTATGGAACAGCCAACTCAACCACATTCTTTCCAGAGCTATAGCAGCAAGCTGGACATAAAATGCCAGGACAAAGACAAGCGAAAAGACAAGTAAGCCTCTCGCCAAAGAAAGCTAAACAGCTTCTTAAGTTGGACAAGAAAGACTTAAAACTGGTGACGGGACTCCTCACTGGACACTGCCCTCTGAGGTATCACCTGAAAAAGATGGGCAAAACAGAGAGTGATAGTTGCCGCTACTGCGAGAACTTCGCTGAAACTGCAGATCATTTGCTTTGCGAATGCCCAGCGCTTTTCTGCAAGAGGCTTAAGTTTCTGGAAGTGGCCTTCCCAAAGCCCTTCGATGTCAGAAACTTAGCCCCCAGGAAACTGATGAACTTTGCACGAAGTCTCGGAATTCTGGGCCTCGAATAGATTAAGGGTTATGCACAAAAGATCTGATAGGTCGAAGTGCTTGAGAGGCAGCGTAGCCTTCAAGACCACCCTACAATCTACAATCTACCTTTTAGTTTTTTTAATGAACCATTTATATATATATATATATATATATATATATATATATATATATATATATTCTATAAAAATAACACTATTACAAGTCTCTCTTCTCTGGTAATGTCTGCTTCTTTACTGCAAACAATTTAAATGTCACACGTGATAAGTTGACGCACATCTAAGTAAGGAGCAACACAATGTGATGATTTTAATATAACGTACCGAGTTGTCTTTCTATTGTTGGTTTTATATGTTTCATTATCGAATTAACTACGACATCACTTATATTTTTTAAAAATTCTCAAAATGCATGCAAGAAAACTTTCAAATAATAAAATAATGCTGACAAGGAAATTCTGCGTCTCAAAACCTTTGTTTTTAACATTAATCTATGTCTTGTAAAGAATAAGGCTTACAGACGTAATCTTAAACAACATTTTTGTGTACCAAAATTATCCAATTTTATCTTAACTTCAGTATTTTTACACCAAATTCGCTTGTATAACATTGTAGTGTTCGGATATCACACCTTCACCGTAGGCATGTGAAAACATTTAAGCACCAGATGGAGATTTTATTGATCCAATTCGTAAAATATTGTCATCAGACCTAGCACTTACCCGAATGTTTTTCCCTGGGACTGCAATCTTCGACAGTAACGTATTTGATGTCACTTCGTTTGAGGGGGTTTTCTTTGAATCTGGTGATCATCGTGATGTTATGGCCGGCGTGTATCAACCCCCTAGCAAGGGATATCCCCAATATGTGATGACTCATCGAAGGTAACGGAAACACCATTAAAATATTAGCACTATGCGACAACGTCGATGCGCCTATTAAAAATATTACAAGTGTTACGCATCCCATGTTATATTCTATACGCGGGTGAGTTTGTGTGGAAAATAAGAACTGCTATTTAAAAAGGAAAGATTATCGCAACCTTAATTCATTGCAATTGAGGAAGGTTAGTTGCGTGTTATTGACAGACAAAATACATTATTTATGTAATTTTTCATTAAAGGACGGATAAATCAAAAATATTGAAAAGTTTCGGAAATATTAACATTAATTATAAAAATATGAAACTTAAAAACATCAAAAGAAAATTTATAAATTAGTAATTCACGAGGGATAAATGAGAAATAAATTAGTTATTTTCGATCATGGGCGGAAAATCTCGACAAAAGTAAGAGGGCTACCGTACCAATCAACTTACTTAGGTACTGAATGTTACTCTTATTTCTACCTACCTAGACGATGGGTTTTATTACCCATTTACCACATGAATTAAAATAAATAAAAATGCAGAAAAAATACACTAGATACGTAACAATTTCAAAATAATTTCTATTTTTTAATGATTCATAACAAATAATAAAATGATATTTTAAAATAAAACGTAATATAAAACGTATAAATATATAAATCGATACTGCCGTGAAAACCAAGAGTTGAAAATTTCTCAACTGCTTCGGGAAAAATTGTCTTCCCATATCTAGATTCAAAACTAATAATTTTTGTTACTAGGACAATATTACGTTCCACTTCTTACCCAAATTTCATAGTTCATCCAGGCAGTACCTACTTAAAGGCCCCTCCCTTCCCACAGCACCCCTTTTATTCCAACAATGTTTTTAATAAAAGTAAAATTTAACATGATGCAAGGGAATTCAAAAGTGTTTATCAAATGGAACGATTAATCTTTTTCCTTTATTGTAAGGATTTTTAATTATTGTTTTCGGATTTTTAGTGCTTACCCAGAGCTATATCGATATATATATATATATATATATATATATATATATATATATATATATATATATATATATATATATATATATATATATATATATATATATATATATATATATATATATATATATATATATATATATCGAAGAATGGGAACTATGCAAATGTGTTTTATCGGTATAAATAATATCTCTTCCTTCCTCACGATACTGTTTAATTTTATTTAAAAATTCTATACGCTTTAATCTTACATCAAAACTTTCCATTAACATATCTTAATTAACGGGCGTTTTATTTCCACTGAACACCTAATTCAAGGAGTACCTACTATTCTTAAAGTTCATTGCCCACCCTCAAAACCTACTTGTGCATTGCATTGTAAAACTGCTTTTATAGTCGGCCGTTGCTTTTGTATTACATGAAAATTATTCGCAATATCCTTAATAATTTGTCCCTGTCCTTCTAAAATAAAACCTTTGGAATGTAGCTGAACTGCTGCCGCTTATGATTGGTTGCCCGCGCTGGTGCGTGCCGAAAGACAGCGTCAAGTGTCAGCATTGGAAAGCGCATAAATATTCAAAGTAAAACTGTCAGGTCATTCTTTAACAGAAGAGAATTAATTTATATATTTGCACTGTCAATTTATTTACGTTGTCGATATTTTATTAAAGTTTATTTTTTATTGTTTACTAGCGGAACCAGGCAAACGTTGTCCTGCACGAACGTAAGCTTGTCTGCTTTGGGAATATCACTATCAAACTCAGCGATCCCGAAAACTGTGAACTCGACAGTAATATCGGCATTTTTAATAGTTTTTTATATTCTATGCTCTTCCCACGAATTTCGTAACGGTGCTAACAAAATTGGGAATGTCACTATCAAACTTAACGACCCCAAAAGCTATTAATAAAAGATAGGTGTTAGCTTAACGTCTGTCAACACAATACATTTTATTTTATTCGCAAAAAATTGCTTGTAAAATGTTTTGCAAATCACTCGCGAAAAACTTCCTCGATGAAAAATAGGTTAGCTTCTTCCCAATCGGTCCAGCCGTTTTTGAGTTTTGAAGGTCATACATACATACATACCAACAATTTTCCATAACCACACCATAAATCTCTAGAGCGACGCCTTTAGCTAAGTGCTTTGGGAGATGAAATACCAGTATTTCATTGTAATCATAAAGCAGGGCTGGATGAGGGCAATTGTCGTGTGTCGTTTCAGTTCCTATCCTGCTCCTAACAGTTTTGTCATTTCTAATTCTTTTTAGTAGATTTCACATTAATTTTATTAAGAATAAAATCAATTTAAAAAAATGATTGAAAACTTACAACAAAAAATTATGAAATAAAGCATTTCAGAAAAATTTCCAATTCCAAAAATGTGAAAATAATATTTTTAAAATATATTTAAAAAAGAAATTTTTTTAAAAGTAAATGCCAGCAAATGGTTTCAATAAAAAAAATTATGTATTTAGGGTCAATCTCTGTCAATCTCCAAAAAATTTAAATGTTCCAAAAATCACGACATTTCCCGGTTAATATTATTTTTGGGATTGGAGAGCGCAACACCCTCTACATCTTTAAAATATTCATTTGTACGATAAGCACACGGTGAAATATTAAAAAATTGTGTATCATTGGAAATTGAACAGTTTCCATGCCAAGGTTAACAGCTATTTTAAAAAAATGTTAATCACGCTGTCTTTTATCCTTTAGATAAGTAAAAAATAAAATAAAACAGCTTTTAAGCTATCTTCATCTTTTTATTTCTTGTATCTCTAACAATAATTTTTTTTAAAATCACGTAAATAACCACAGCAAATAATAATATATCCAGCAAATAGAGCTGATACCAGTACAAGTCCAAAGCAGGACTTCGAAAATATTCCATCGGTTTGTACCTCAAAGCGTATTCGATTGTATGCACAGCCAGATCGAGTGGTTTCACTGCCCGATCTCTAAACATCTCCGATATTTTCTTGCTCGTCTCTTTGTACCTGAAAATTTTTGTAATATTAATACAGCACCAAGTTTAAAATATGGATCGATAGTACCATTAAAACATTCTAGCGGATATTCTGGCCTAGAAGAATCTATCGAGCAACAAGAAAAAAATACTAATAAAAAGAAAAGTTTAGAAATAACAACAACGATCTACCAAGTATCATCAAACGTTGCAAATCACAGCACAACCAGAAGAACCTTGCTGTTTATAGTGGTAAAACCAAACTTTACCCACAGGTCCACAAAAAAAAATGTGGTTTTGTTTGTTTTTAAACAGCTGCGGGTCATTTTTGAAACAATTAGCTGCGTATAATCCGAATGCGAGGTCAGAATTGGGCCATTACGTCAAGATATTGAGATATTTTAGGTTATGTACTCAAAAAATGGATCTAATGACTACTTGAGAAGTTATGTACATTTTTTTGTTTTTTTTTCTAGCTGCGCCATTTAAAACTACTCCTACCCTTCAAAATAAGCTATTTAAAGTTTTCTTCTTCTTCTCAATGTGCCCTATCCTCGGTGGACGTCGGTGATCAGTCTGGCCCATCTATTTTATTCACAGCAGATCGAAATAATTCTGTTGATGTTAGACCTGTCCATTGACGCAAGTTTCTTAGCCATGATATTCGACGTCTTTCTTGCGATCTTTTTTCATCGAAATTACCCTGTATTATAAGTTAAAAGCAGCAGTTCTCTGTCTTTTCGCATGAGTAGCAGTATATAGCCTCGTTGGTCACATGATGAGTCCATGAAACTCTTAGCATACGGCGAAAGCTTCAATCTGCTTACAAGTAGCTTCGGACATCGTCCATGCCTCTACGCCATACAGAAGCACTGAAAACACATAGCATCTCAAGATTCGTGTCCAAAGATGAAGACTACTCAGGTTCATGCTACAGAGAACCTTTTTCATTCGGTTGAATGATGATCGTGCTTTTTCAATGCTTGCTTTGATTTCGTAAAAATCGTCCCATTTCTCATTCAGACTTGCTCCTAAGTATGTTATTGTTGGTAATCTTTGTAGTATGAATCCATTCACGAAGAATTGGGCATTGATATATTCAACCGGATGTAAAACTCTTGACATATGTCGACCACTCTATCGATTAGTCTTTGAAGTTCTTCAGCGGAAATACATTTCTCCTAAGTCATGAGCATTTGCATTAACCCATTGAAACATACATTTTTTTTACTAGCTACTCATTATTAAAAATTTGTACCTGGGGTTTTTTGGGGTCGATAAATATGAGTATAAACTAGAAATTTTCGTATTTAAATGGACCAAAAACGATATTGGTATCTAAAAAATTTCACTAAGGGATTTTCGGGGTCACTGATTAAGAATATCCTGTCAAATATTTTGTAACTTATAATAAACATAACTTTGCAATAAAAAATCGTAGGTGTCCGCTCAATAGTTTATTTTAAAGATTTAAGAGCAGTATTAAATGATGCAACTAGAAAAAAAGAGCAAAAAATTTATTGCGTCCTGTATATAACCTCAAAAACCTTAAATCTATATGACGTAATGGCCAAATTCTGACCTCGAATTCGGATTCTATGCAGCAAAATACTTTGGAAATGACTCCCAACTGCCCAGCAACAGAACCCTGTTTATGTTGTGATAGTACCACAAAATAAATATTAACTTTAAATATTTAATAAAATTAAAAAAGGACAGCAACAGTAAGCATTTTTTTAAACACCTCAAAATACTCTAACAGCAGTTTCTTGCAGTTACACTTACAAAAATCAACTAAAAGTCACGCATTCATTACGTGGAAATTAGCTTTCATATAAAAAACCGTGCAATTCAAACATCTAAAAAAAAGAACACGTGCATTTGTAACCCTCCGAAATCGTCGCGCGCATACGATCACGTGATAGAAGACGGTTAACAAAAGCCACGTCTGACCGGGCTTCTTTTTCTCGCTCTCTTTTCGCATTCCGAACTTCAAGCAATGCAGAGCACAGCGCTTCGTTCCCGCTTTCGCATATCATCAGCCGAAGTATAACCTCTAGCGTTCAGAGCAATACTTTTAAGAACTACATGGTAAAATGCACAAAACTATAATCAAGTAAAATACATCAAACAAAAGCTAGCAACCAGTGAAATTATTCTGAAGATACAGGAGGCTTTAAACTGTAAGCTCCATGTATTAAAGTTAACAATATATTATCAATGGCACGTGTTTGTTTCATTTACTGTGTTATCGAAGGATTCAACATCTACGCAGTAAAACGACGCCGTCCAAAAGCAAGGAAATCAGCAGGCAATATAGATTCCGGCGGTGAAGCTGCCCACACCTCAGAGCATTTTTTACACCTGACACGCCTATTAATTCCTGGTGGTCGGCGCCGGCGCGCAATATATATAACCAAAATATGTACTTGAAACAGCAGCAACTCTCATCAAACACTTAAAGAGCTTTGCTGACTTTGGAAACACGACCAAAAAAAGCTGCAAATACACAGAAAGATACTTACCGTTGATTGCTGATTACTTCTTCCACGGCACCGTAGAAACTATCTTCATTCAAAGCAGAAATTTCCAAAAGCACTGCGATCCCTTTTTCGACTGCCCTCAGTGCATTCATGTGTTGATCGCCGAATACGGGAATTGCGACCATAGGAACGCCATGATATATTGCTTCCGTCGTACTTAACAAACCGGAATGAGTAACGAAAGCAACTGTATTAGGATGAGCTGAAAGAAAATAACTTCTCATGATTATATCTAGGATGCTGCATTGGACTAAAAGGGGTTCTAGAGATGCTACGAAGCCTAGATATGGAATATGCTGCAGAGAATGGGAAAGTACTCGACATGTGAAAATTATTAAGCTTGAATATATGAGTCACATAATCCGCAATACAAAATACAAACTGATTCAATTCATTATTTAAGGCAAGATAAAAGGCAAATTAAGACATGGTCAAAGAAAAATTTACTGGTTTACGTCAATATGAGTTACTGTTTACAGCGGTTGGTAAAGTTAGATTTGCCCTAATATTTTCCAACCTCTAATAAAAAATAGCTCTAGAAGAAGAAAAAGAAAGCTTTCAGTGCCTTTTTTGATACTCTTTATGGCTGTTCATAAAGTTATACACAGCCCCATTCATTTGTTTTCCTGCCAATACCCTTCGCTTAATGTTACTGTCATACTTTTCATCTCTCGTAAACTTTGAACCCAAGTATACAAACTCATTTACTTGTTTAACTCGTCCTCGTCATGCTTTCTTCTCTTTCAAAAACCATTACTTTCGTTTTGGTTACATTTATTTTTATCCCTTTGATTTTCAGGGCATCATGCATAACATTAACCATCGCCTGCAACTCCTCTTCAGATTAATTGTTCATCGGCGTAAAGAAGGCATTTGACGATCAAATCATTCATTTTCAATCCATACGCACTCTCTTTCAAATCTTTTAAACAATCGTCTATGTATAAGGTAAACAGCCATGGCGAAGCCACACATACCTGTCTCACACCTTTTTTGATATTAATGGGGTAATTTCAAGTTGTGTTGCGTTGTGGCAATTTAAAAGTATAACATTTCAAGAGCCTTTCTTAAAGAAAGACCAACAATCATTATACTTACCGAGAATATCTGACTGTGGCAACCAACTGGATAAAAACAAATTCTCAGGCTTATTTGGAATTTCCTTCAAGTTACACTTCCACAACACCTTTTGTGGCAATTTTCTTATGGCTTTAATTAAATGTTCGATTGTTTTATTCGACAAATTATTGGCCTCCAAATTGGATCCCATGCTAAAAAGCACGACACCTTCTTTAGATTCGTCTAGGAGCTTTTGAATTTCGCCAGGTAACTTTTTTGTCGTTATGTGGAATCCCCCAATTTCAACGGCTGCGCTTGTCAACAACGAAGGCTCCGTCGTTAATGGATGTGAGTTTAAAAGCAGAAAAGTCACGTTATTCATTGTTTCCTTGAGATTCATTCCCCCGCCGAAGTATTTATCCATGATTTTTTGTTGATTGGGAAAGTAGACCAACTCCTTGTAGAAGGTATCGTATATGGTTAGCAGAGTATTTATTGTTCTTTGTAAAAACGTCATTTTGTTCGTTCTTTTGGCAACAGTAAACGATGATATCGATGGTAGTCTAACGTTACCGATGTAGTTGTTGCTCCTAAAACAACGCGAGTCAAACAATTTGCTTATCAACGTTAAAGTTCCACAAGGTTTCACACTAGAGCCCTTTCCATTTCTAATGTACTTACCATTCGCTCATGCCCAACGAGCTGAATACTATCAAAGGCGCATTAAAGTGTTTGGCAAAACCCATTAGAGCTTCGGTGCCGAAATTTTCTAAAATCACCAAGTCGAAGGTCGAATTCGAATCGATGAAATCGTGAATTTGTTGTTGACTAACTAGATTGTTAGACATCGCCGTCCATAATTCTAGGACGCCTTTTGCGTTGTCGAAATCGTTTAAGTTGTTCATTGCCCATAAATCAACTGAAAAATTAAATCAGCCATTTAAATAAAGGTATGCCTTAAAACACGTTATAATATTTACGAACTATTTTTAATCAAATAAATCGAAAGTTGACACAACGTTTTGCTAGAATTTTTAAAAATAGATTTTTCTTAATTATATTTATTTTGACGTAATATTTGTTTTCCACAATGTATTTGTTGTAAATTAGTTTAACAATGCTCTTAATCGTTTATCCTAAATAGTTGGGCCACTCGTAATACGTAACAATTTCTCCGGTAGGTTGCTGTACAAAATTACAGGTCAAAACAAACTAGCTTATACAATGACCGTACCCACATGAAAATTTGCCATTTTTAATCTTGTTTTTACAGTAACTGACTTAATTATTTATTCACAGCTTGTCTCAGATTGGTCGGATCGTATTGAGTTAGCTATACAGGGTGTTCTAACGAAAATTTGACTCCCACAGTAACACAGAAACCAAGTTTCTTCAAAATTTAAAAAAAAACACGTCAAATTTTATTGGGAGGAAGGGGAGGAAGACGAATTTTCATAAAAAACATTGTAATTATTTTTAATTTAAAAAATAACTTTCTTTTGGATTTAACCAATTTATTTAATGAATATCAATCTGCAATAACACAAAAAATTAAAATTTCACCAAATTAACGAATTAAATGTTCGAAATAACCTCCGCTGACCTCCCTACAATGATACAATCTGACATTTGCAAATACCTCAGGTGTCAGTAATCGGCATTCTGTCACAATTCTGCAAGATCAGCAGGCGAAGTGACGTATATTTTTGATTTTAGGTATCCCCACAAAAGTGGTACAAAAACTAATTTTCCAACAAGATGGGGCACTCCCACATTATAATAGACGTGTAAGACAGTTTTTGAACCAACATTTTTCAGGGCGTTGGATTGGCAGAAGGGGTCCAATAGAGTGGCCGGCCAGATCACCTGATCTCTCGCCATTGGATTTATTTTTGAGGGGACACCTTAAATCAAAAATATACCTGCAGATCTTGCAAAGTTGCGACAGAGAATTGTGACAGAATTACTGACACCGGAGGTATTTGCAAATGTTAGAAAAGTCTTTGAAAATAGATTGTTTTATTGTACGGAAGTCAGCGGTGGTTATTTCGAACATTTAATTTGTTAATTTGGTGAAATTTTAAGTTTTTGTGTTACTACTGACATTCATTAAATAAATTAGTTAAATCCGAAATATCTTCAAAGTTATTTTATAAATTAAAAAAAAAAAAACATTGTTGTGTAAAAAATTAAATTACCTTTTAAATGAAAATATGAATTTTATGTGAAAATTCGTCCACCTTCCAATAAAATTTGACGTTTTTTAAATTATAAAGAAACTCTTGTTTCTGAGTTTCTGGCAGGGAGTCAAGTTTTCGTTGGAACACCCTGTATAACATTCTTAGAGAAAAGCGTTAAAAATTAAACTCGAAAGTTGGCATATTGATATAAATGTATATACATACATACCCGTAGGGGTAGGCAGAGACCAATTCCTTCCACTTCCGCTACGGTTCTTACACACATCTTTTGCTTCCTCTACTTTCATCAGTGCTCTCATACATGCTCGTCGGTTGTTGGTACTCTCTTGACAGCTGGCCTTTCTTCAAAACAATGTTGATCTGATCGAGATCGATGTTCGCCGAAGTTGACCTCTACCGACTTCCGTCCATTCACACTCGCCTTATAAATTTGTTTCGTCAATCTTCCTTCATCCATCCTTTCTACGTATCGAAACTATCTAAACATTCCTTTATCTATCTTTGTAAGCACATCTTCTTTTACACCACAGCGTTCTCTTATCTCACCATTCTTTACTTTATCCAACCGAGTTACTCCGGCTATACTTCTCAGATTACTCATCTCTGCAGCAATAATCCTATTTTCATGCTTCTATTGCCAAACCCAACATTCACTACCATTCATAAGTGTAGGAACCAACACACCTCTATGCACAGCTAGACTTCCTTTTTTGACACTTTCTGGCTGTTCATAAAGCTATACAGTGCCCCATTCATTTGTTTTCCTGCCAACACCGTTCGCTCAATGTCACTGTCATACTTTTCATCTCTCGTAAACTTTGAACCCAAGTACACAAATTCATTTACTTGTTCCACTCTTTCTCCCTCAATCGAAATTTCAAAGTTTGTCATGCTATCTTCTCTTTCGTTTTGCTTACATTTATTTTCATCCCTTTGATTTTCAGGTCATCATGCATAACATTAACCATCGGCTGTGACTCCTCTTCAGATGACGCTAATATGACATGATCATCGGCGTAAAGAAGGCATTTATTATATATTTAATGTATTAATTAATATATACCGAAATAAAACAAAAAAAAACGTTTTCGGGTACATTCATTATTTAAAATGCTCATTGCATTTTGTAAAACAAGTGATAGAATTTAGTTGTTTATAGTGAAGCGTCAAAGCTTCACTATTTCGAGATGGCATTAACGTTTAAATTCTATCACGTGACCGTATTGAATACTTAAATCCAGCGTCACCATGACAATGCACCCTGAGAAAAAATATTCTTTAATTTATACTAAAAGTTAAATCACTAGGCGATCCCATTCATTTGTGCTCATTTTACTCGGTCTCGTTCGGTGCTTTTATAATCTGCCGTTATTATTAAAAACTTGTTTTAAATTGGATAAATTTCTTACCGGTACCCATGTTAAACATTTCGATTTGGACGGTTTGATAGTTAGCTATTTTGTTTGCGGGCAAAAACGGGCTAATAACTGTTACGTTGTGCCCATTTTCGGCTAAAGTGCTCATTAACTTTTCGCCCAATATGAACTGGCTTCTTCCAGGAGTCGGAAAAATTCCTAAGATATCTGCACATTTTGTTAAATTTAAACCGCACAACAAAAAAATGACGAAACCACTGGTGCACTGCATCTTTTGCTATAATAGGTAGGTACTGCCTCTACTGCGATATTTAAATAATTTATGACCAATCCAACATGACCTTCGTTTTTATTTACAATCATTAATTTCTAATGTAAAAGATATGTTATCTAGGTTTTGTGGAATTTATTTTTATATGGACAAATAAGCAGCAAGAACAGACAAAAAGTGGAAAAAATAATGAATTGTTTAGAGATCTAAAGTTTAGTGTCTGGCATGGGCATGATATCTATCAAAATAACAACACGATAGTATTGGTAACAATAACAATATAATCTCATTACCTTATCGTCGCTCTACGCCGCTTAGCTTAAAAACACCCAGAAGAAGAGACAGTGCTCTGTTGCCGGTTGGATATTATGCATTGCTTTACTAAACTCGCAGTACAATAACTAACAACTTTTATTCTAATATTTCTACACAATAAATTTTATTTTACTAATAACTTAGAAAATCACAACTGTATAACACTTTATAATTACTTCAAATACTTGATTTCAAAACGAAAATCAAACTTAAAAACCATGATCTATGATTCCGTTTAAATACCTCCAAATCAATGTTCTCGAAAAATCGACAGAATCATCCAGTGTCTTCTATTATTATTATTATTATTATTACAATAAGGTACGGGCAGGGACTCTAAGATCCATGAGCCCTGAATTGCACTATACAATGATAACAAAAATTAAAGTAATAGGAAAATTAAAAATTACAACAAAAGATTAATTGGGAAATAAAAAGGCATCCAGTCTGTTCTTAAAAATATTGACAGATGGTGCCGTTACAATATCCTCAGGTAGACAGTTCCATGTTGAGAAAACACGATTACATAAATTTTTTTGCCTTATCCTACAAGTGAATATTTCTTTTTTCAGTTTCCATTTGTGTCCTCGAAACCGATTACCAGTGTCTACAAAAAATATGTTAAGTTTCCATAATTAAAATTTAAAATGCGGAAGGTGATTATCATGTCCCCACGGAGACGACGTTGTTCAAAAGTCGGTTAATCCATAATGTTTAGTCTTTCTGTATAACTAGGCCTTCTACGCCCGAAGGATAGTCTGGTTGATTGATGCTGAACTTTTTCGAGAAGTTCTTTATCCCGCACTAGTTCCGGACACCATACAGTTCCACAATACTCCATAATTGGACGAATATAAGTTTTATATAAACGAGCGGAACTATGCAATGACACTTTTGCGAAAGACCTGCTGAAGAGGTACGGCCTAATTTTTGCTTTGTTGGTAATATTTACAACGTGTTCGGACCATCTCAAATCTGTAGTAATTGTAACACCAAGATCATTATAAGAACTAACTTCATTTAAGGCGTGACCGTTTAAGAAATATTTATGTCGCGGATTGTTTTTGCCGGTGTAAAGAACTACACACTTATCTGAATTAAGAGGTAACATCCAGTCTGAGCACCACTTAGAGATCGAATCCAAGTCTTTTTGAAGATTTATGTGAAGAGATTAATCTGAGAATATTTTGTTGCATTGAATATGGAGTTGGAGGTCACTTGCGTATATTATAAATAAGAGAGGACCCAGTACTGATCCCTGCGGTACACCGCTTAATACAGGTTTCTCAGCTGAAAAACAATTTTCCACTATCACACAGAATTTTCTGTTTGTTAAGAATGAGTCAATCCACTCGAGTAGATTACCTCGTATACCAAGATGTTCCAATTTATACAGCAGTCTTCGTTTTGGCACTCGGTCGAACGCTTTCGCAAAATCTAGATGAATAATGTCCGTAGGTATTTTCTTGTCTAAAGATTTTATCCATTCATTAACACACCAAAGTAAATTCGTCATTGTTGAACGTCCTTTTACAAAACCATGTTGTTACTAGCGGCTCATTAGGTATTCACCCTAATTGTTGCCGATGCGCTGTCGCCTCAAGGCAAGGTCGACAGAGACGGGGACCCAAAAAATCGTAACAGTATAAAGATAGAGGTCGCGTATAATAAACGCACATGCCATCTGTTAATTGTGTCCAAGTACTGAACTACTGTCATAGCGATTTGTAATATATTTATGAGTAATACGGCGTAGAACGAAAAGATGACAAACAAAAAGCCATTCCACCATGCATTACTGGAATGGTTTTAACCATTAACAGCGTTTTAAAATTATCCAAAATTAATTTATTCAAATTAAATTGAACGGATTCTAGGATTCTACCGCGTTTTTCGTTTTTAAGAAGACTGGACACGATCAGTAGAGGCGCTATTACTCGTATACTCTTTTTTAACATTACTCGTAATGGAAGCCTTTCCCTCTATCTTATACTCTTTGTTAACGGCAATGCATGAAAAGCTGGCATTTTATAAACGGCTTTTAACGGTAAGCGTTAATTAGACGTTTCTGGCAAACCAGACAACCGATCAGTAATATTATATACAGGGTGTTCTAATCGAAAAATCAAACTACTTTATAGTAGAAGCGGCAACTCCGCATCTTCTAAAATGTTTTAGTCGAGTATCTCTTGTTAATGTATCATCTTCTTCTAATGCGTATCCACTAACGGATATTTGCGATAACATTTTCGATAGCTACTCTGTTCCTTGCGGTGTGTATTAGCGACTGTATATCGTGTAGCCCTGTCCACTGTCTGATATTTCGCAGCCAAGACATTTTTTTTCTTCCGATCCCTCTCCGAGCTTCGATCAACAGATGCAAGAATTGATATTTCGTGTTTCGCATTATATGTCCCAAATATGCCGTTTTTCTCTTCTTAATTAATTCAAACAGTTCACGTTGTTTTTGACACGTCTTAGAACTTCTTCGTTTGTCAGTCGGGCCGTCCAAGGTATCTTGAGGAT